>CM060842.1:123212500-123812500 GCA_030762175.1 Metallyticus violacea | reverse complement strand
AACAAAGATATCTCAAATATTTTTGTAAAGAGAGATGGTCATTGAATAAAAGGGTTGGTTCATGATGATGTCACAGGCTTCTTTCCCGCCTGTTTTGCAGACGGCACATGCTGTTCACAGTAACTGACGATACCACTCGCTGGGCAGTTACGAAGTTCATTGTCTTCACGAATCTGATTTTGCTGCAGGTGATTAAACAAAATGTCACAATGAGACATAAAACTTTAGCCAGAAGATGAAATAAGTTTTGAGGCAAATCCTTTATTCCCATGGCCTTGTGTATTGTCTTGTAGTCATACCTGTTATCATTAATTATTTGTTCTAAGCATAATAAAATGTCTATTTTGTGTTTGCGGACACAGTGTGATTTAAAATTCTACCTGATTGATTTAGGACAACTTGTGATATGTTTCTTCACGCCCTCCTCAAGAACAGCAGTGCGTATTGAGAAGAAAATGTAGGAATTCCTTCCAAGTATCTGAGAGAAAGTAGACTTGTTTATTTGCTAATCGCAATGTTCAACAATCAAATGTAATACCGAGGGAGCCAAAAAAATGTATACACACTTTCACAGCAGATATCTATTTAATATATTTCAAAGTTGGACAACAGTAATGTGTAGTATGATGTTCTGTAAACAGATGTGACTCACATACGTTATGATAGCGTTGCTACGTGACAGGTAAATCAACAATGAACAAATGAAGCCAAGATTATCGTATGATTTTTTATTTGTTTATTTGAAGGGGCTCTTTAACTTCTCAGGTCATCAGCGTCCCATTCAACTCAGGGCGTGAAACGGCCGACTCATTGCTTAGAGGCCTCTTCTTTCAGGCTTGAGGTTCTTTATCATGCCGCAAATGTACGACACGGGACCCACGGCTTTACTTCCCTTCCGAAGGAAGCCATACGCCCCGAAAATATCCATAGGTCCTGGCCGCGGGTTCGAACCCGCGATCTTGGGTTTAGGAGGCAAGTATGGTAACCACTACACCACCAGGACCGACAAAAAAATCGTTCTGGTGGTTACGCAAACAAATGCGTTGTTATCGCTAAATAAGCTCAAAATGAAAACGAATTTTTAAAATAAGTATTCAGAAAATATAAAGTAAGAAATCATGTCTCATGAATCAAAAACATCACTTTCCTTCTCAACCTTGTCCCTTTTTTCTTTAATCTGTCTCCAATTCTTCTCTTCCCCTCCCCCTCCATCTGGGAGGAGTTTCGGTAAATCCCAACTCCTTTAGAAGATAAATAGCTATTTAGCACGTAACAAACTATGATTGGAATGGGGAAAAAAGAGGGAGAAAAAAAAAAACAAAACGTATTTCTCTCAGCCTCAGTAATTTATATTGTCACCGCCACGGGTGGCCGAGGTCGTTAAGGCACGGACTCGTGAGCGGGAGATCTGCGGTTCGAATCCCGCCAGGACCGTCCTCCCTGACTGGGGTTTTTTCCAGGTTTTCCTCATTCTTCATAACTGGCAAATGCCGGGGAGGTACCCAAACTTAGACCTGGAACGCTTCCTTCCTTAAAAAAAAAAAATCCTTTCCCAATTTATCATTTCATCTCATGTATCATCAGTGTTCCGCGCCTGTGGTGCCTCTGTAGTGAAAACGGGCGTTAAACACTACTCAAAAAAAATTATATTTTCTGACTCTGATTCTCAGTAATGACATGAGATACATTTGGTGTATAAGATTGAATTTGTTTGTGCCCTCTGGAGGAATCTCGTGATTTGTTAATTTTTTCGTCCCTTGTGGGAGTAGAGAAATCAGCTTCAAAACCACTTCTTAAGTTGCATTATCTATTCTTGGAGGTGCAAGTGATTGATAAAGTTTTGTGACAGCCGTTTGCACAATTTGGTGTCATGTCCCTACGCTCTTTTCAAGCCGTATTTTGGCGGCGAATGCCATTTCAGAAACACTGATACAAAAACATTATTAAATAAAAAAAACTAAA
The DNA here is from genome assembly GCA_030762175.1 of Metallyticus violacea. Classification (NCBI taxonomy): domain Eukaryota; kingdom Metazoa; phylum Arthropoda; class Insecta; order Mantodea; family Metallyticidae; genus Metallyticus; species Metallyticus violacea. The sequence goes on along the minus strand of CM060842.1, from coordinate 123,810,538 downwards.
GTATTATTTTGTTATTATGATCATCATCATCATCATCATCATATGTCTTATTGAGAGTTGTAACGTACATGCGCTTTTAGTCACTAACTAAATTGTAATTAACTTAAAATACTTTACCCTACACAATCATCTATATTTAATCCATGCCCGTGCGCGTGCTTCTTGCCATTTCAAAATTGCTTTCCACTGTTTAAACGATAATCTTGGTGGCATTTTGTTGCAGCAACGCTATCAGTCTATGTGAGTCACAACTGTTTACAGAACATCATACTACACATTACTCTTGTTTTTCGGTCCAACTTTGAAATGTATTAAATAGATATCTACTGTGAAAGTGTGTATACATTTTTTGTCACCCTCGGTATTTATATTGGTGCACTAGGTGGTGAGGAGGGAACATCTCCATTAGATAATAGCGGTAAGGACGGTTGATATTCATCTATGCTGTTACATTCACTAGACGAGGTAGGAAGAATGTCAATTGCCATCCTTTCAGGATAAATTCATTTCTTCATACGGTGCTGTCTTTATTTTTTCTCTTTACTCTCGCTGTCTCTTCTTGAGTGATATCCCTGTACGTTGTGAACATTTTGCTAAGCTATAAAAGAACAGGCATTAATAAAAGGGAAAAATAAACAAATAAAGGGGAAACAAAGGCAGAAACTAAGTGCAGATATGGTACATTGATACTGAACCTTAAGAAAACGTTGCTTGATAGAAAAATGTGATCCACCGAATAGGAAGAAGATGAAAATGAAACATTTTATTTAAAACATAAAGTGGAAAAGCTGCATTGTGTGGTTCTTTGTGGTTTCAGAGGCTCGGAGATCTTCGTGGGGAAGCTGCCGAGAGACTGCTACGAAGACGAAATAGTGCCCGTGTTTGAGAAATGCGGTAAGATATATGAGCTACGGCTGATGATGGACTTCAGCGGCACAACCCGAGGGTATTGTTTCGTCATGTACACCAGTCCTGAAGAAGCCCACTGCGCCGTGTCTCTGCTGGACAACTATGAGATCAGACCTGGCAGGCGCATTGGGGTCGTGCATTCCGTCAACAACTGTCGCCTCTACATCGGTGCCTTTCCTCTCAGCAAGTCCAAGCACGAAATTACAGAGGTTATTATATAAATATGATCTGTCTTCTCTGTCCTGGTTATTTATTTTAACTACCAAATCGTACGATTAAAGGCTCGTTTGTAGTAATTTCTGTTCCCTACTTATAGCTAATTTCCTCTTAATAACATATCTCCCTTTTTTCCCTCTTTCCTGGTACCTCATCTCCTTATTGGTGTAGAAATCTGCCTGTCCGGGTTCGTTTTTATGGAATTTGCCAAACGATTGATTATTTTTCTTTCTTTCTTTCTTTTTTCTGATTTGTGTCAAATATTTTGACAGAATGTCATACTTTATATATTATCCAGTTCTTTTCTGTACGTGATTTGCACCCTTTTATTTATTACTACCGAGGGATGTTGCATTAAAAAAGAAATTCATATAATAATCTGCAGAGAACGCCATCCAGCTCTCATTGTTTAAGATTCTTATATAGTTGTGCAGTGCAACAAAGAGAGTAAACTTGGATACTTTTTTTTTTAATTTACGGACGCTCTTTAACATCTCAGGTCATCAACGTCCCATTTAATTCAGGGCGTGAAACGGCCGATAAATTTTGCTCAGAGGCCTCTTTTTTTAGGCTTGAGGTTCTTTATCGTGCCGTAAATGTACGACACGGGACGCACGGCTTTCCTTCGCCTCCAAAGGAAGCCATACTTAGGATTTTTACGCCCGAAAAAATTCATGGATCCTAACCGGGTTCGAACCCGTGACCTTGGGTAAACTGATATACTTGTCCTTATTACAAGGAATTAAAAGCCAGCATATTAGTGTATCTTTGTTGAGGCATTTTACTGTACCGTAACAAACTGGATGGCAGTGAGTAATTCCTTTCTTTTTAGCAGAGTTAGTTCCTATTTTCCATGGAAGTCCCTGTTGATCTCTGTGTTTAGGTCTTACGCAGATTAACGGAAGGCGTGACGTCTGTGACGCTGTGTGAAAACTCTACCAGGAGCACGAAGGACCGTTTCCAATACGCTCTTGTGGAATATGACAGCCACCGTTCTGCAGCGATGGCGAGAAGAAAACTTATTCCAGAGCGCATCAAACTGTGGGGTCGCAATATAGTCGTGGACTGGGCTGCACCACAGCATATCACCTTCCGCAACGAGGTAAATCTTTTTTGTACAAGATCAACACTCTAAGTGTGTTATTTGAAACATCGGGGAGATATGGTAACGGTAACTCTCCAGTTGTGGCGGTTGCTCTTGGGGATCACTTGGCATTAATTGTGTCAATTTCTTAGAATGGTTCCAGTGTTTTTATCTTCCTCTTGAATAAATAAATGAAATATGTAAGAAATGTTTAAATTCCATTATCACTACTGTGGCAGTTGACATTGATGAAATGTGAAATTATAAATTGCTAATGATTTTTTGAGGAGAAGGAAGCATTCCAGGCCAAAGTGTGTGTGCTTTTTGCCATTGGCAAAGCTGTAAAAGAAAAATATCTCAATCAAGGAAGACGGTCCTGGCGTGATCTTTCCGTTCACCCTGCTAATATGTTAGAATAACTCTACACAATAAAGATTTTAGCGTTCTTGAATCCGAAAAACTCTCTGCTACGTCAGGTTCATACATTATGATAATCAGCTGAATTAATAAAGCATAGCTCGATCTCCCGGTTAATTTTCCAAAGAGTAACGCTTGGGGATCATGTTTGAATTCTGCTTCGAAAACTCAAGGGCAGAGGCATGCGGTGCTGATGTAAGTTATTCCAGTAGCGTAGCAATGTGGACCTTTTTCCACAAGAAATCTGTCCTCATATTTGTCATACATTCTAAATACAAGGCTAAGCAGTAAAGGTTGTGAATTATTATTATTATTATTATTATTATTATTATTATTATTATTATTATCATCATTATTATTATTATTATTATTATTGTTATTATTATTATTATTATTATTATTATTATTATTATTATTATTCACATAGTGAAAATACCAAAGTGAAACAATATTTAATGAAAAGACGTTATGTGATTGGTGGAAAAAATAAGAAACGCGTACGCGCATGTCTTAGTACAGGACGCCAGCATAGAGCGAGTGCTTGCCAGTTGGCTGGTAAAATGAAGTGGCTTCATAACGAAAAGATTTGCTTCCGTCTGCAGAAATGTAATATGGAAGCATACCCGTTGTTACAGCAAGCATATGTCGATCATGTTCTGTCACATTGAACCACACTTTGGTGGATCAAGAGTTTATGGTCATGTTTGAACATGAAAACAGAGGGGTCCAGGTACTGCAGTGAACGAGATCACGATTAAAACAGCTGCCGTCATTGTTCGGGAAGATTGACGAACAACAATGAACATGTTACAGATCGTTCCCATTCTGCACGATTGCTCACACGTGAGACGCGTCAGTGCGGAGATGGTGCCAGTGGACATGTGCCTGATGGCGGAGCGTGGCGAGGTGTATCTGAATTCTGTCATTACAAGTGATGAGACTCGACTTCGAAATTACGATCCCGAAAACAAATAGGCGAGGTCAGTCTGGAAATCACCTGGCCCGACACCAAAGGACGCCAGCGTTGTTCGAAAGGTCGTGGAATGGTTTTATTATCATGAAGTCCCTCCGCAAACAATGATTCAAGACTGATTTGAACGTCCTGGCCGGAAACATCCGACGAAACCCCCTGAGCTGTATCCTTCACCATGGCAATGCATGCCCTCAGGTGTGCAAGTTGTTTCTCAACATTTGGCCAAGTGTATACAACGCAAAATTCGAAAAAGATCATCCAATCTTGACCCTCCTTATATACTTCTTAAAAAAATAAAATGTTCAGTCTTTACTGACTAGCTCTTGTAATGGCTTGCTATCGGCATTTAATATTAATTAAATATTTTAAAAATTCTTCACGTCATTTTTAAAGTTTTAATGATAGCTGGATTAAATCTCGTTAATTGTAATATTGGTCCACATTTTTATGTGGTAGCACATTTCTCCAATGAAAGTTGAACAAGAAGAAGGTTTATCTATGTAGATTCTACAGCTAAGTTGTCTCCACCCCCCTCTTCATACATTTATCTTGCATAAAATCTGAAATTTATTTTATGACGGTTTAAATCGGCATCTCAGCTAAAATTTACGACAGTCAAATAGTGACCCACTTAAACTTGAACACGCTCCAATCACTACAGTGAACGTTCAACGTTCCTTCTGATCTGAAAAATACAACCTGCGCCCAATTAATCTCTATCGCTTGGCGCCGCATCCAATGAGTGCGCAACACCATGTCAAGACTTATTCTAAGCGTTTTCCGCGTTTTTTGTAAGTATCACAGATTCCATTCGAGTATTAATGAGACACTAATTTGAATCAAACTAAGCAATTCTTTCAGAAGTGAATTCACCATCTAATGGCACAGTGAAACACGTTCTCTACAGTTCTTGCTATTACTTAAATGAAGGGCAACTATCATTCCTTCACATTCAGACTGTTTTCCGCATTTTCCTTTGATGAGCCGTCATAGAAAGAACTTTGCAATTCATGGTATCCAATTTTAAAATTAGTAAACTTAAAACATTAAAACGTGCTGCATGATTTTATACTTAAAACAAACACATGTAGAACTGGGTTTAGTGAACATTTTCACCAAACCAAATTCTCATTTCAATGCCTTAAAGTAGTGCTTCCAAATATTTTTAAGTACGGGATCAACCTTGAATGACATTAAACTTCATGGGACGCATAAGTAATACAGTTATAAAGAAGCATATACTGATGTTATTAAAATTATTGAAGTACTCTAATTAAGCATACGAGGGTAGGTCTCTTAAGTGTCCGGCTAGGTATGATAAAGTCAAAAACTATACTCTACTTATCAATATAGTTACCCGTTATTGTAATACACTTCTCACATCTTTGAATTAATATGTTAATCTCCCCACCCAAATAGAAGTTCTTGTCTGCAAAATGGGCATAAACAACACCTATCACTTCTTCATCACACCGCCTGTGGTGCCTCAGCAGTAAAAACGGGCGTTAAACACCATTAAAAAAAATTCTTCGTCACAATTAATATTACTTCCTCGAAGGTCCTTCTTTAGTTTTGAGAAGAGGAAATAGTCACTGGGAGCTGAATCTGAGCTGTATGGTGGATGGTCGATCTCCTTGAAGCAACATTTCTTCACAGCTTCCTTTGCAACAAGAGCTGTGTACACAGACGCTTTGTCGTGAAGAAGGCGCACTCCACCACTCAGCTTTCCTCGCCTTTTCTCTTTGATGGAAGCACGCAGTCTGTGCAGAAGGCCAGCATAGTACTCTCCATTTACTGTGGTGTTCCTCTCCTTGAAGTCAATGAAGAGGATTCCTTCACAGTCCCAAAAGATTGCGGTCATGATCTTCTTGGTTGACTGAGTGACCTTCTCCTTTAGAGCGGTGCTTCGCCAGATTTACGTCACTTCATTGATTCTCTTTTGGACACGGGATCATAGTAGAGGATCATAGTTTCATCTCCTGTAATAATTGTTTGTAGAACTTCTCTCTCGTTACCACGGCAGAGCTTCAAAAATGCCTGACAAAGATGACTCGTTGCTGCTTTTGGACTGAGGAAAGAAGTCTAGACACCCATTTTGAGCTAATCTTATTCATGTTTAAATATTCATGAATAATTCGAAGGACTGTTGTTTTAGAAAAGCCCAACCTTGGTGCTATTTCTGTAACTTTGAGCCGCCAGTCTTCCATAATTTTTCCTTACACAAGAGCGATGTTTTCAGGAGTGAGCACCTGCATGCTCTTCGTCTTTAATGCTTTCTCGACCCATTCGAAAATGGTTGACCCATTCTTTTACGGTAGAATATGAGGGGGATGCTTCCCCATATACACACCGTCCAATTGCTGTTTAATTTCATTTAGAGTAAGTGCTTCTTTTGTGAAGAACTTAATAACAGCACGAAATTGCATTTTTAACAAGTCACAATCTTCTGCACATAGCCTTCTTTATGCAACTATATCTGAACTGAACACAGTGGAGGGGAAGTTACAGCTGCAATTATTTACTTAACAGATAAGGATTTTGTGAGGCGAGGCCACAAACTTATGTACCTACCCTCGTATATTGAAATGTAACGTTTCTAATCCCTTGCCTCATTGGGGACTTCGAGATTTACAAAAACCTTCGAGGCCCACCATTGGGTCATGATAGGTTTTGAACCTGCCTTAAAGTATTAATTCATTATTGATGTATAACGTCACTCTATACTAATACTTCCCACTATGAAGCAATAGCAGCTACCACACATTTCTCATATCCCATCAATGGGGTTTATTTTTCACGTATCCTCTCTGGTTTTCACAATACATTTTGTTATCATTAAACAACGTGCATCGTTGTCTTGTGCCAATTATTTCATGCTTCTCTTAGAAAAGGAATCTCTATGGTCAAAACTTCTTATTATGGTTCAGGCATGTTGCTGGTATCTTCGTGCTTTGAACCCATGACACAGAATCCGTCCATCAGTTCCAAATTTTTATAAAGTTTACTACTTCTGTCTTCCCTATTGCTGCAACTTTCCAGATATTGATATCCCTTGGTACAATAGCTCCTTCTTTATGACAGTACACATTTAACCCACAAATTTACAAAGTAGTCTCATTGTGATAGCTGTCATCTCCTGCAAGCTGAAAATGCTATTCCATTTTCATTTCAATCCGCGGCCACCATCTTGATATCTACCTTAAAAACATAGTACAAATAATTTCCCCTACCTTTCCCAATCCCACTTCATTCCAGCGCACAAAGAGTTCAATGCAAACCCAAACTTACAAGTAATTCAAGAATTTGTCCTAACCGCTCGCATGGGATATTGCGTCTCGGCCTCAGTTGGCCGCTTGCCTGCTTCTCCTTGAACTTCCGAGCAGTAACAAGTCTGCAATCGTTCACGAAATTGGCATAAGGAACGTATTTTTGTGTGTAGATATAAATAAGAAACAGATCTTCGTGTCCCTGACGAATTCATTCGAAAATTTCCAGAACAATTGCCTCATTTCAGAGCTGCAATTCACGGTCTTGTGAATAAATGTACCAAAAGTGCAAAACAAGAAAATGTACATTTTTAACATAAGACAAATTAGATTAAATATGTGCAAATCTTGAATGTTCACTAAATCATTACCGAAATTAGCACAAGTTGCACAAAATTGTTAAAACTCAAAACTTAGACGTAAATGCGTGTCCATTGTCTACACCGCCACTGGTGGCCGAGGTCGTTAAGGCGCGGATTCGTGAGCTGGAGGTCTGAGGTTCGAATCCCGCCAGAACCGTCCTCCCTGGCTGAGTTTTTTCATTTAACATTTCATGTCATGTATCATCAGTGACCGTGCCTCAGTAGTAAAAACGGGTGTTAAACACTGTTCTACTATATTCTACCATTGTCTGGTAGAAGGACAAGGCAATCCCGTAACACGTTTGCAGCATTGTGACTGGTTTCTTTCGTCACTAGCTGAAGGGTTAATCACAGCTTGTGGTCTTTTGAGACGATCCACCGATCTGGTCGTGTGAACATTCACAACACTTGCTATTGATATTCTGAAAATGCGAGTGGTAAAGCCTTTTCAACACATATCATTTTGTGCGTCGTGGTTACTTTTATCACCCATTTTCTTTATGATAGGAAAAATAAGAGTTTGGTGGGCAATTAGCGCAAGACGTGAATTTCTGTTATTATGCATATTCAACTATTGTCGGTCCTGGTGGTCTAGTGGTTACCATATGCCTGGTAGACCCAATGCGGGTTCAAACCGGGCCAGCATCGATGAATTTTAGGGCGTAAAAATCGTAGGTATGGCTTCCATCGGAAGGGAAGTTAAGCTGTGTCGTACATTTACTGCACGAAAAAGAGCCTCAAGCCCGAAAGAGAGACCCTTGAGCAAAATTTGTCTGCCGTTTCACGCCCTGAATGGAATGGGACTGATGACCTGAGATGTTAAACAGCGTTCATGAAGGAACCAAATCATCAAAATTATTACAGTTAAATTTTCTCTAGTGAATTTATAGATTGCATTTTCTATTAAAATTCCTTCTGATCATTAACTAGAATATTGTTACTTTCAAGGTAATGGTAGACCCTGCTGTACATTACTTTCTCAAACACATTAGAAAATGTAGGTGAAATAGCTATAGATTTGTAATTAGAGACATTTATTTTTCCTCTCTTTTTGAGCAGAGGCTTCACTATTGGAATATTTTAGCATCTCAGGAAATATATAAAATGTTAAAAGATTCATTACACAAGTAACTAGGAGTTTTTTTTTTTTTTTTTGCTTTTAGTTTTCTAATGATATTACTAATTTCTAGTGTAGTAGTGGTATATGGTTTGAATTCATTATTCTGACTGGGAATTGATGATTGATGGTGACCAGAGCATAAAATTTTTTTACATTAAAGAAGTAACCATCAAACACATTTGCAACATGTGCAGGGTGTTGTATCTCTTGATTGTTAACGCCTAAGATTATTGCAAATTCTTGTTGCAAAATTTTGCCTCTTTCTTGTTTTATCATATTCCAAGTAATTTTGCTTTGTTTTCTGACTGATTGATACGTGTTTTATAATGGTGGCCTTTTGCTGCTTTTATGACTTCCAAAGTATCTTACGATACTTTTTAAACTGTATTTTTAATTTAGGGTCTTTACCTAACTTTAGCTATATGCCTTTTATGTTAACAAGATTTTTTAATTTCATATGTTAACCGTCCCCTACTCATATTATCACTTTTTTAAAAAAAAATTAATGGGAAATATGCTTCAAAATGCAATTTAATTATATGTAAAAATTTGTTGAATTTACTATTTACATCATTTGCTCTGTGGACACTTCCATGCTTCTTGTTGAGTGTCTCCAGCATTTTATTGAGGTTTGCATCATTAATATGTATATTTTATGTATTTATAACATTCTTTGAGTTTAGTTGTAGAATCTTTCTTAACTATTACTTGAGCATCATGGTGAGAGAGACCATTTATGAATGGAGACACGAAAAATTATGACAGTTTATCTGAATTTATAAAAATATTATCTTTATGCACCATATTATATGCAGTAAGAAGGGAGAATCAATTAATTCTAACACTTGGCATTAAGTAATTAATATTATGTCCCCAATTAAATTATTTCATGCTTAGGCTTAAATAAAAAGTTTTAAGATACTTTCGAGTTTCATGAAGAATGTTTTAAAGTTTCCTAACGCTGAGCAGTAAATAGCAATTCCAATTACTTTCAAAATGTTGCTATCTAGTTGAATTGTGCATAATTAAATTTTGATATAGCCAATGTTTTATACGGCACATCCAACTTGACATAAATGCAAACTCCTCCGTTAGTTTTTTTTTCCTTGAAGCTTCTGCTCCCAAACAATAATCATGCAATGACAATTGTGATAATTCCTGTTGCTTCAAATGATGTTCAGATAGGCAGATAATACGTGGTTTTATCATCTAATATTTTGATGAAATATATACAGGTTGTTAATTGCTGAATACTCTTCAATTTTACTTCATTTCTTGTGCAAACATTATCGTTGAAGCTGTTGTCATTTGAGTTAACATTAACTGCTAATAAATTTGACTTGATGAATTTCTGACTGGGATTAGGTGTCTATCCTAAAAACCGAGACCTTGTACCATTGATAACAGGACCCTTACCCTTGATGATGCTACTAAATAGATTTATGCTTTGTTGAGCTGATTCCGTTACAAACGGAATTGCCTTAAGGCTTACGCAATAATTAGGTTTAATTCTAATTTGCTTTATACTTTTCTGAAAAAAATGTTACTAGTAGTGGATTTTTTTCTTTAATAGATTGCGTTAAAAGTAATTTGATACTACATACTTTAACTTCAGAAAGCAACAGTGAAAGTTGTCTACCGACTTGCACATTTACAGCAAAAATGAAATACTTAAGGCTCAAGCAAACGAAACTGAGTTGTTGATAAATACCATCTGTTTAAGTTAATCCCAGCAGATTACGCCATTGCAGAACATCACAATGGTTGTACAATAATGTGACCAATTTGTTGCTTAGCTATTTGTCTTTCATTGCGTTACGTAGAATGACACTGTCCTTGTAACTGTCCAGCTATTTATATCAAATGAAGTTTGCAGACGTTTCCTGAGAAAACAAGACTTTTGACATTGACATACAGTAATAGAAAATGAGGTCATGTGAAATTTTCTCATTAACACTAAGGGCTTTAGGCCACTACAATACAATTCATTGAGGTTATTGTCATGCGATGGTTTACAAAAATCGCTATTCATTATGTACTTCTTCTTTTAGCGTTTTGTTATCTTGTTTATGCCAATTTCGTGTCTTCAGAATTTCATAATACGCTATATCGAATTATTATATCTTATTGCGTCATTTCAGGAAAAAAATGGATAATTTTAATTTAAAAGGGTCAAGGTCAAGATGTTATTTTGAAACGTTAAACATTGCTCCATTCTCTTGTCACCAAGCAGGGCAAGCAACAATATTGCTAAGGTCTTTGTGAACTTTTCTACACTATTCTCTCAAGAACGAAAATAAAATTATTCACAGAGCATTAGCGAGAAGAACGTATAAGACCTAAAATTTGTCGAACTGTAGCAGTTTTATATTTCATTGATCACATTAGTTTTGAGCTGTGGTTTTGAATTTGTTAGGTTGCCGAACGTCTAACTTGATCACCCGGTGTCACACGTGTTTCGCGGTCCAGGCTTAAGTGAATGATAAAATCTTGGTTCATAATATATTTTGGAAAGAAATCTTAAAAATGTCCGAAAAAGTGTGTGAAATTAATAATCAAGAGTATTCAAACTATCGTTCACCATTGTCAACAAGATATGCCAGCAAAGAAATGCAATACAACTTTAGTGATATGAAGAAATTTTCGACTTGGAGGAAGTTATGGGTTTACCTCGCCAAAGCCGAAAAGGTAGGATTCTGAAAGCATCGTTTTTTAAATTACGCGTTGCTAGAAGTGATTCTGTTATTTCGTGGTTTGAGGTTATGACTACAGCATAAATAATTTTTTTGAGCCGAGAGAGCGTTAATTGCTGTTAAACTCGTGCTCTTTATTTATTTGTGCTACATTCAGGTTTAAATCATTTTGTATTTTCCTTAAAAGGGTCCTTGTTATCAGCAGAGTGAATACTTGAAGTTGTAGTAGACTTTATAGATTTTTGAAATATGTCTTTTAGAAGTTGCACTAACTGGAAATAATTCTACAAGTTTTTAGGGCATTATGCTGAACTAGCAATTTAAAACTTTTATTTTTTACATATTTGAATGTATATTTACATAATCAACAATTTTTTTCACAATTTCCACAAATGGTAAGACATATTTATTGACCAGGGAATACACAAATGGTTTAGTAATGAACATAAATCTTAAATTTGATATAAAGTTTGTAAGTGTTGTATTACATTATTTTAGTTACTTCTTAGAGCATTCGGCGAGTTCGCGAAGTACTGGGGCAGAGATCTACAAACATAGAACTTGTCATATACAATTACCACGTAGCACACAGTCCACATAATTTTATATATATATAAAACAGACAAGTCGTTCAGTCACACAAACTGTATAATATATTGTCACTCATGTATTCCTTTACAGAATAACAAGACTTTTTACATATATATATATATATATATATATATATATATATATCAGATCAGATTTAAAAGATTTATCATTGTTTATTAAGACCTTTAAGCTAGAGAGAAGAGCATTTTGTACTAAAATGCATTTATAATAAACTCCTTTTAGATGGCAGGAAAAGCCATCCGGTCTAGATTTGTGTTTTGTCATGTATATTTTGATTTAGAACAAATTTTTCTTTAGTATATAAAAGTTCATGAGGGACAATATATATTCACATGGAAGAGTTAAATTATCAAATTGCTTAAAGAGGTTTCTGCATGAATGTCTACTATCTGTATCAGCAACTATTTTTTTCTGTAATAGGAAGACACGTTCACTTTTAACTAAATTTCCCCAAAATATTATTTCTAAAAGATTTTTGAATGAGGGGACCTGAATAGTCAGCTGTCAGTGATGGGATTTGGACTCATGATCTCTGGGATATATTATACCAAAGCATCTTGACAAAGTAGATCAGTGACATTTGAGCTGTTGATGATGCAGTGGGCCAAAATTTAAGGAATTTCCTTTAAATAAATCAGCATAAGTTTACAGTTTGCAGAATGAGTTGAATTGCCCATTATGACGGATCATCAACCATTTCCTCTGTACCCGAGTAATATCTGGGGAAAGTTGATACTCCTACATTTCTTACAAATCAGATTTTGCGCAAGTAAACTGCCTGCTGTTGCTAATTGTTAAGAGTGTATAGTTCTGCATGCCATGGTAGTTATGTGCTCAATGTATATCAAGCTACAAAAAGTCAGTGCTGCCATCCAAATACCTCTCTTGTAAACTCTTGGCTATACAAGGAATGTGTAGCAGTTTCTGATTGTCCCCATATTGTAGACACTTCTACAGTTACTTGTAATTTATTCTAAAAGTGTAAAAATAGCAAAATATAAAAGAATAAATTACAGTAAAAAATAAAATTAAACCCAGATTTGTGTGTTTATTAGAATTTTCTGAAAATATACTTACATATCTTTCTAGTGAAAATGTGCGTTTGATGTGAAATAAGATTTTGTATTTATACTGGTGATTGTTCATTTGAAGTTTTAAACTTGGTTAAGGGCTTCTGAGTTAGCCTTTATTATATTATAACTTTCTGCAAAGTTTCCTTAAGAAAAGAGCACTTTACTTTTACAGAGAGCTTCATCACCAAATCCAGTAGTAATGTGTAGAAATAAAAACATATCGAACAATTGTTAAAAGTAAATGGAATATCTTCACATATTATAAAGGTTAATGCAGTGAAGTATTAAAAAAAAATCATCCATTTGTAAATCACTTGCTTACCACTTCTTGGCATCTAACTGTACAAATTCATCTCACCGTAACAGTTCATCCTTTCAAAACTTGGATACTGCAAATAAAATGAATGAATTCTATTTACACCCTTATTACAGGTGTTGGGAAAAGATGAGTTAAAGGATGGGGTTTTCCAGCATTTTACAGATATAAAGTTTAAACTATTTCTTTAGGTGGATGTAAATGTTAATCCAGAGCTATAAGAAATGTATCGAAGTAAAGGGGTATTATGTTGAAAAATGGTACCTGTATTTTTATTCTTGTCACTTATCTAACATAAGGCCAGAAACTTATGGACCATACCTTGAAATTTTCAGAATAAATAGTTTATAAAACATTTTATTATTACAAATCTATGCAGTTAAAATTAAAGATGTGCTTGCCATATTACAAAATTTAGTTGTTGTCTTCCTTTCTGTTGCAATTTACATTTACTAAATGTTTCAAGTTTTCCAAAATTGTACATCTTGCTGTTGCTTTATAGAAAAAGCTTCTGTCTAATTCACATGAATTTAAGGGAACAAACAAATGCTGCACTTCTTCAGCATGTTTGTCTCCTAAAATGTCTGCAGTTCATATCGTGGATTTTTTAAATAAAAGTGTTTATATTTTTGTTTACCATTTCATTAACACTTTCTGAAGCTGAGGTCGGTTTACAACAGGTGATTTTGAATGCATTTAATTAGTAGTATCATTTGCCTCTAGTGAGAAAATAGCAGGTGGAAGATGTGATAAATCTGAAAATTTATATAATGATATTTGCTTTCAAATTCAGGGTTTTTTAGTGTTCCTTATGTAATTTCTATTGCTTCTGAATCTTTTTAGTCAAAATTATTCACAGCTCTCCTGTCTAGCTATTTGTTTGCTATAACACTGTGCTGCACAGAGCCATGAACCCTGGCGTCATAATTGGTTATGGTGGAAGAGGAATATTGAATGCCACTGCTATAAGTGCTTGTTTTTTTGTAGTTTTTTTACTGAGGCTATCAGTTTGTTATCTAATTAGAAATTTGCATGAATGGTTTCTATTATACGTGCAATTTGAATATATTGATTAGTTAAATATGGTGGATTTTTGTATCAGTGATGTTTAATACTAAGAATTTAAAATCATTCAATTGAATTTAACACTTACATCACTAATATTTAAAAAAGAAAAACTAAGTTTCTGGAGCTTATCGCTTCTATCATCCCACTAAGTCGATCTGTAACTGATGATGGGAGCAATTAGCTCCAGAAACTTAGTTTTAGTTAAATATTAGAGATGTGTTTCAAATTCGACTCAATCATTTTAAATTCCAAATATATTGAATTTGAAAAATAATCTTAAGAGCTCAGCCATCTTTAATAATGTCACTAGCAGCATCAATACATATAGCAGTACTTGTTGATACTGAATGCCATTAGGTCATAGTTTATTAAACCAATCAAAAAATTTGGAGACTGCTGACTGTTTTTAGCTTGAAATTGCTGTACTGCAAAAAGGTATGTGGCAGTTGGTCCAGTGTTATCAAGGGATTTATATTTGCTATAAATTGTTCCTCATAATGCTGTTTCATAGATAGTTATTTTGTTGATTTGGTTTATTTATGGATGTTCTTTAACATTTCAGGTCATCAATGGCCCATTCAATTCAGGGTGTGAAACGGTTGATAAATTTTGCTCAGAGGCCTCTTCTTTCAGGCTTGACATTCTTTTCTCGTGCTGTAAATCTATGACATGGGACCCATGGTTTTACTTCCCTTCTAAAGGAAACTATACTTAAGACTTTTATGCCCAAAAAAATCCATTGATCCTGGCCAGGTTTGAACCCGCTATCTTGGATTTAAAAAGCAAGATGGTTACCACTACTCCACTAATACTGAATTTCATTGATAGAAACACATAAAAATGGCTACAGTGTGATTTCTAATTTTGTCTGTAGTGGAATCATAACACTGACATAATTTCTACAAACATTTCTCTGGCACTTAAATTTTCATAGAATGGGATTGTTGTTTCTATGAGGGAATGTGCTACTTCACATAAATAAATTAAAACTGAAAATATATTACAGGAAAATTCATCAAATAAGTTTTGAATGGAACCACTTTGCATCCATTTAATCTTAATTTTTGTTTGTTTAGTGGTATTCACATGCTGGAGCACTAAGAAATATTTATCGTTATTAGCTGTTTTTTCAAATGCTTAGTGATAAAGAATGCACCTGTCACTGTTATCAAATATCAAATCTACAGCAAACTCCTGCTGATATTATTGTAATTTTGATGTTTCCGTTTACTTTATTTTACTTTTGGCATGAGAACAAGGCAAATAAAGAAAACAATGCACTGATCAGACTATTAATCACAACTTGAATAAATTAATGCTTATGAATTGACTCACGTGAAAGGAATATTTAGACTGACCAAAACTGCAATGCAGCACTTTGTGGTACAGTTTCAGGGATTTCATGAAATTATATTTATATAGACATTCACTTATACTATTTATTAAATAAATTGTACTTAAAGAAACTGTAGACAGTGGAGTGGTAATATATTGTATAGCTATATATTAAACATGTTTACACAACACTAGGACATGTTTAATTCATAAATGTAGGATATATGCACTTGTCCATTTACGTTATACATGTCAATTGGTTGCAAAAATGGGAGGGTAATTTTTATAACTGCCATACAGTTGCCATAAAGTTAGCTTTCAAGCAACAATGGGGGTTGAGAAGAATTCAATCGTAAAAGGAAAAATGCTTTGAAAGTTTTATAACTACACCGCATAGGCAGTATTGGAAATATGGTATGTTAATAAAATATGTAACTTAAAATAATTGTAATCAGTTCAAAATGGTAATTAATATGTATATAACTTTCAGCCAGGGGGAAAATATGGATTTGAATATAAAGCAGTTCCCTACTGACAAATGAGAAACATAAGGTTAGAAAGATGGTATTTGGACAGTGTTCTTCTAGACCTGTCAAGAAATGTTACCAAAATATATGTATTTCATATGCATCTTGAAACACAATTAAATCCTTGAATGCACAATTTAATCACAGTATGCTGAAATTGTTTTATTTCATATTTTCAAAATTAATAAATCACTGTATAAGTTTCTAGTAATTTAAAATTTTTAGTCTCTTAATTAATCATGGTTTCATGAGAGAGCAGCCATAATTAGTATCAATGCTTGAAAGCCTTAAATCTTATATAGTCACTAATTATTAAATTACTGTGAAATTTTCAGCAATTTGAATCCCTTTGTCACATTGGTGCCCATAACTGCAAGGGTTGCTACATAGCTTGTTAATTTTTTTTACAATAGCTCTGTGCCATCTGTCAAGCTTTCTTGGTGTGAAAAATCTTTGTAATTGTTACCCTTCCTGTAGCAGTATAGCAGAACTGGACTTAATACTCTGCCGTCATTCAATAATCAGCAACAAGAGAGCAAGAGACTTGGACGACTGCCCTATACTCTGGAAGAAATGATGGACCAAATGCTGTATGAATCCAAGCCAGCATATAACAAGGAAAATAAGGATCCTGGTGACAACATTTCCCACTGTGTACCTTGCCACTGTTTACAGCTTAGCAAAAAGATTCATCAAAGTGATTCCAGCAAAGCCAATTTTAACCCTACTCCAGGAGCTGCCATTTATCTTAAAGGCATTAGGCATTGACATCAAACAAATAATGGTTTGTAGTTGCAAGTGCTTGTAATATGTTGCTCTTTATCTGAAAATAGAAATTTTTAAGTCTGTATAGTATATTTTATGTAACATATAATTTATATTTCACTGTAATATGAAAGCTCAACGGACTAAAAAGGCTGTGAATTTCTTTAAATTTTATGCATTCCTTATGGAATGAAGTGTGTTTGTAGAGCATGTCATATCCATTTCTTTAAAAGACAATAATGAGAATATGGAAACAATCCATTTATGATAATTTGATAAAGTAGTTTTCATTGTATAATTGTTGGTGTAAATGGTTATATTTTAATATGTGTAAAGAATTTAATATAGTAAACTTATTTATTAAAAAAAATTCCTTAATGTACATAAAATAATGTTGTAAGTTTTTATCTAAATGCTCTAGAATTAAAGAGAAATAAATAAAGATAAAAGGAATATTTCTGAAACCAAAAACCCATTATAGAATTAAAGTTTCCTATAAAATGCAGTGCACAAAGAAACAACATAAATTTACTCTGTATTTAGATGTTAAAACACAAACATTTATATGATCTGAGCAAATAATGTGGAAACAAAAAATACATGTTGGAGCAAAGCATTTATCAGTGTTTCCTCATTTCTGCTTTCTGATATTTGACATGAAGCTCAGTACACATTACAATAACACCATGTGTTAAGATAAAAATTGTTTTGTTTCCATGCACCTCTCTGTTCAGCTAAAGTCTTAAACGCTAAAATGGAAATTTTAATAACTATCCAGATTTATATGAAGCTCAGAATAAAATGTTATGTATTTTGAAGTATTTTTGTGTGAAGGATAAGTTTTGAAGTTCTTAGTGATTGAAGAGTTTGAAACAGTTAGATATGAATTATGTACAGATTTAATTTATGCTTTAAACCTAATGAGCATATACAAGATATTTTATAATTAGTACCTCATTTTGTTCTGATAAAGAAAAAAGTTAAAATCAAAATCAAAATATAGGTTTATAAATGTGATAAGTATGAGGGTACGTCCATAAGTTTCTGGCCTAACCATTTTCTAGGTATGATAAAGACAAAAACTATATTTCACTTTTCAATATAGTTACCTTTTATTGCAATACATTTCTCACATCTTTGAATTAACATTTCAAATTCCCCCGCCCAAAAAAAAAGATTAGTCAGAAATCTTGTCTTAAAAATGGGCATAAACAGCGTCCATCACTTCTTCGTCACACTTAAATTTCCATCCTCAAAGGTCCATCTTGAGTTATGAGAACAGGAAGTACTCACTGAGAGCTAGATCTAGGCTAAAGGGTGGATGGTCGATCTGCTTGAAGCCACATTATCCTTTGCAACAAAGTGCATAGGCACCTTGTCCTGAGGAAGGCACACACCACCACTCAGCTTCCCTCGCCTTTTCTCTTTGATGGAAGCACATAATCTGTGCAGTAGGCCAGCATAGTACTCCCCATTTACTGTGGTGTTCTTCTCCTTGAAGTCAATGAAGAATATTTCTTCACAGTCCCAAAAGATTATGGCCATGATCCTTTTGGTTGACTGATGACCTTGGCCTTTAGAGGTGGTGCTTTGCTAGACTTACACCACTCAATTTATTCTCTTTTGGACAAGAGATCATAGTAGAGGACCATAGTTTCATCTCCTGTAACAATGGTTAGCAGAACTTGTCTCTCGTTGCCATGGCAGAGCTCCAAAAATGCCAGAAAATAGATGCTCATTGCTGCTTTTGTACTGAGAAAAGAAGTCAAGGCACCCATCTTGCACTATTCATGTTCAAATGTTGATGAATAATTTCAAGGACTGTTGTTTTAGAAAGACCCAACCTTGGTGCTATTTCTGTAACAATGAGCTGCCGGTCTTCCATAATTTCTCATTCCACAAGAGCGATGTTTTCAGGAGTGAGTGTCTCCAAGGGATGACCTGCATGCTCTTTGTCTCATCTTCAATGCTTTCTCGACCCATTCGAAAAAGTTTGGCCCTTTCTTTTATGGTGGAATGTGAGGGGGGTGCTTCCCCATATACACCGTCCAATCGCTGCTTAATTTCATTTAGAGTAAGTGCTTCTTTTGTGAAGAACTTATTAACAGCTCGATACACCATTTTGAACATGTCACAATCTTCTACACATAGGCTTTTTTATGCAACCATATCTGAACAACTGAACAAGCTGAGCAGAAGTTACAGCTGCAAATATTTCTTAACAGATTAGAACTTTGTGTAGGCAATAATCCTTATCAGTCAGGCTGGAAACTTACGAACCTACCGTCGTATACCAAAAATGGAAATTCAATGCCACTGGTGACATTCTTTTAAACTTTTTTTCTTGTTTACCTGCAAATTTATCATTATAGTATGCCATTTATTTAACTGAATTTTATCAGTTGCCTCATTAAATAACCATATTTGTTATTACATTAACCTTTTATAAATGATTTAATATAACTACCCTTATAAAAATAATTTCAAGCAATATGAAACTACATTACATCAGTTAGGTTAAGCAGTTGAAATGTGCTTTTATTATGAAGTAGTATTTTAATTCAGACAATACTGGATAGCCTTTCAGTTTTATTCATTCTGCAAAATAATTTTTTTTTTGTTAGAGAGAAAGAGAAAAACTTGCTCATTGCCTGGATGAAGTGACTAAGAAGATATCCATTAACTACAAGTAGTTGTTTTATTGCCCAGTTTCATGATGGAACTCCCTTCTAACTGAATTGGAAAAATGAAGAGAAGCATATGCTACCCTAAGAAATCAATTTTTGTTTCTTTACAAGAAAAATGTTGCAATGTAAACATTGTATCTAATTGCAGAGCTTTACATGCTACTTACAAAATAGAACTGGAAAGAAATTATCTGGCTGAACTTCAGTTTAGAAACTGAGTTAATGTTAACTTTAAACTCAGAACTGTCAGCAAATTTATCAACTGCAGAATTTGAGAATAAATGACTGCAGCTTATGGGTAATATATGAAATCAGCTTTTTTTTTTTTTTTTTAATGAAATTCTACATCACTGTCTCAGGATTTTAATTAAATTAGGTATGCTGAATACATATGCCAGTCAGTTTTGAAGTTTTACAGCTTTATTAGTTGCCAATTTAAAAAAAAAAGAGTGACATGCATATTTTAAAAATGCATTAGTCACTTAACTATTTAAGCTACAAAGTTGGACAATATTTCATTTCAAATCTGGTTTTATGGGCTTTCATTACAACAAACTATAATTTCTTTAAATAAATATCTTTCAAAATTGCATAAAATCTTAACTTTGATTTTCTTAAAAAGCTATATTTTGAACATTTTGAAAGAAGCTCATGTTTTTTCATACTTTTTATTTATGCTGCTGTTAACAAATTTTCAAAGTTTTGTTATGGGGTCATGAAGTTTATTTGCTACAAGAACTTTTACTTTGGAATGTTTGTTGTTGCAGAAAGGAAATGAGCTCTCTCAAAGTTTGTCATTATTTTTAATTTATCTTCATAAAGCATTTCCTGTAATGCACTTCGATGTTGCAGCTTACATTATATAAATACAATATATTTTATTTTTGTGAAGATTTTAATATTCTATTTGTAGATAGAAATGTTATTTACAAATCTTTGCTGTTTTGTGGGTAGGAAGTTGCAGAAGGCTTTATGGTCTTGAATTTACCTTATCAGAAATGGTGTAACATGGACCTATTAGAATCCTTGGGTTCACTGTAATTAGCACATCTTTATAGGGATCTGCAGAATGTCTGGATTGCAGGTGCATGAAAAAGATGTTGATGAACCAACTGCATGAAGGAATGTTTCATTTCATCAATGTTTTCATTTTTCTCCAAAATAAATGGAAGTTGTTCATGTATTTGTTTTTTTCCAAAACATATTGGGTTAGGAAACATCCTTATGAAGACTTTTGTTGTAGATGTTGCAGGTATAAAAGTATGCAATATTTGAGTTCCAGGAATTGTTTCTGTGTTTTTGAAGCAATAATTCCGAAATAACTGCGTTTGAATGTATAATTTTTGAGAGGAAAAAGCAAAATGCATTCCTGGAATATTTTCCTTTGTTCACACAAAAATCTTTGTAGTGTTAGAATAGGATTATCACGTGGAAGTTACAGATAGTTCATGTAATTAATCACTTGACTGTACTACCATCTACATCACAGCTGCTGAGAAATGCTACTCCAAGTCAATTCCAAAATTTTCTTTATGTAAACTTAAATTAGCAAAATATTTTTTATTTTTGTATTTTGCTTCTGACCCTTTAGAGAAATAAAATATCTTTTTTATTTCATTTTTAGCTGTAGCCTTCAAGAAATTTATGAATTTCTTCTGGAAACTATATTGTGCTACAGGTGTCTGAAATAACATAGCTAAGCTGTTCAGTTATAGTGTAGCAAATTCTGAAACTTTGAATTTTTCTTAAATGTGGTTCATGTGTTTTACTACATAATCATTATGAACCGAAACAGAGAGTTAAGAAATAATAAATAATGAATGGTATTGGTTTGCAAACAGTATCTGTCAACAATAATCCACTTATAGGATGTGACCTTTTCATTTTTATTTCTGCAGTCCCACTCAGGACATGATATAAACTTCTCATGTAGCAGTGAATTGGTGGCAGACTTATGTCTTAGTTTTCCATTTCTTATTGAAGCCAGTTCAGCATTTTCAATGAGTTTCACATTTTGATAAATGATGCTATAGCCTGCCAGAGCACAAACTTAGGGTCGAAGCTCCACAGATTTAGAGAAACCATCTTCAAACAGTCTTTACTTTCTGAGAATTAGTTGTTTAGAAACTTGAATTGTATCACCACCATCAACATAAAATCCTTTCTACTGGGCATGACTGCTAATGTAATCACTTTTGAAATTCAATCCAAGCTTGTGCAATTTTTGCCAAAAGACGAAAAATGGTATCTAATGTGGACATGTTATCAATGAGAGGCTCGTTGCTCACATTGCCATATAATTAGGAGTATTAAATTCATGCATTATCTTCCTATTGTTTGAACTACAAAATGCAATATTGTTGTGTAATGCTGCTCTTGATCTTCATCGCTCAGAAGACTGAGCTACATTATGGAAAAGTTAGACTAGGCTTTTATTGAAGGTTGTACTTTAACATCATTGTCATTACATTCCATTCAGGGTGAGAAACAGCTGATAAATTTTGCTCAGAGGTTCCTTCTTGAGATTCATTTTATTGCCACAATCTATGATAGTTATGTTTTATGGCTGCAATAATTTGCCTAAACATTTTTGTAGAATATTGGTTATAGCTTGCCTTTTTAACACTTACAGAGGATTCCCCAAATTCTTGGAGGGATGTATTAAGTGTCTGAATAGTACTGACCCTAACAGTAAAATCATGATTTTTAATAATCAGAATCTATCTGCATTAGGGTGCAGCAAACACCCCCTCCCCCAGAATTAAAAAGAAAAGTAAGGTGGAAAAGTTGCTATTTCACCTGGTAATTTAGCACAAAAAATATAATACCTAATTTAAATTTTTATTTGTGCATGACCACGAGGCTTTACAAATAAATTAAATGTTATGTTATTATTACATTAAAAATATTGAGGTTATATGAATGTATATATACACAGATTAATGGACAGTCGTTCATTAGGTTGGATGAAATGAAAATGACAACTGTTATTTCTCTCGAGTTCTAGATCCTGTACCTGTATCTCCCGCTCTCTGTTGTCTGCTGTAGCTTGAATTTGATTGTGACTGTATGTTGTGCTTTTTTTTCCGCCATATTTTTACTGGAGAAATATTTGGAACTGCAAAAGAAATTGATAATAGGACTCTCCCTACATATTGAGATATAATAGGATAATCTCTTTTCACTCCCTTAAAAGTAAAAGAATGTTCATCCGGCTTTCCGAGAACAAAGTTGAGAGGCACTGAAAGTAGCGACTAGCGACAGTGATGAAATCTCCGGAGTCCAGTTGCTGGATTAAGTAGAAGTTCTCTGTGGCGCCGGCAGTGAATGAGAGACTTACCCATAAAGCAAGAAAAATGTTGCTGGAGCTGCAGTCCCGAGCGACAGCGTAGAGAAGCGAACTCGTCATTTCCGAACGAGGGAGATGCACATTTTGCACTTCTCTGTTTGCGTGGTTTGTGAAGAAGGAAGTGCTAGAGATAGCGGCCAAAACTAAAGCAATGTCCCAAAAGAGGAAGATTTTTTGCTACTTAAAAAAAAGAGTGACTTCCACAGATACCGCTAGATAATAAGGCTTCTAAGCGCAACGACATAATAACCCAGGCGGTTAGAGCGTCATGCTATAGTTGTGAGGTTCGAATCCTTACGTTCTGATGTTTGTTTGTTTGTTTGTTTTTCTGCCGGAATTAATGGAGATTTGTCATCATTACAATGATTTACTCGTTAAAATAGTACCAAGCACACAATCCGCTATAAATTTATATTTGCGATTTTTTTCCCTGCTGCAGTCAAAGGGGATTTGCCACCTTTACAATATATTATCCGAATATTTAATAGAACACCATCTTCTATCAATTTCTATTTACGAAAAGGGAGGCAAGCGTAGGTCATCAGGCCGTAGCTCGCCGCAGCAAACGACTGGGTCCATCGGTTTGTAGGATTTGCCCGAGATTAGCTTTGAGGTTAGTGTGTGAGTATGAACTAATTGCGAATTCAAATAAGAAAACGCGTGGTAAAAAGTGAAGAACTCAGTTTTGTAATCAAGAACAACACAAAGTTACAAGGACAACGCATATCTTGCATTATGTTTAACAAAAATCAGTACAATAAACATCTAGGAAAGCATGTCTCTATAACTTAAACGTTATCGCGCCTCTTGTAAAAATACAGCAATCGTACGCCTTTCACTGTTAAATGTGCTACAAAAATTTCAAACACCATCAGCGATATTACAATGTGAGTGTTAAACCAGAAAGAAAACAATTACGTGCAGATTATGTAGTCATGAGGCAACATCCGAGTTTCTCCGCTGCCGTTCGGATCTGCAGCTCCAGCAGCATTTTTCCTGTTGTATGGATACGCGAGAGAACGAGGTTGCTGTCTTCGCTCTCCAAAGTAAAACCGGTACAAAACGAATGGTAGCAAAGACAGCCGACTGGTTACGATTTTAGTAATTATTTTAGGCAAATAATTTCCACTCTGTTAGTTCAGTAGGTTAGAGCTTCATGCTAATGACGTGAAGATTGTGGGTTCCATTCCGCATGAGAATTTTTTTTTTGTTTATATTTTTTTTTCTCTCAGAATAAGGGAACTAGTTACAACAAAATAAAACTACTAGTTACTAGTTGTTTTATTTTTTAATCTTCATGTTTTTTTCTACAGTATTTTTAATCGAATAAATATTACTTTTTCATAGGTTAGGTTAGTTCAGTTTAGTTTGTCAAAAAATAAATAAATAAATAATAATAGAACAAAAAATATTACTCTATAGTACTTTCTAACTCGATACTTTTATTTTTTAATATTCAGCTGTTTTTCTACACATTCTTAATCGAATAACATTTACTTTTTTCAATTTGTTAGTTCAAGTTTAACAAAAATAAATAAATGAAAAATAAGGAAAAGTTATATTATTTAAAAACAACGCTTATCATATCGTAACGAGTTCGCTTTCTTCGTTATGATTCGGGACTGCCGGACCGCCACGGGTGACTGATGTCGTTAAGGCGCGGACTCAAGGGCGGAAGGTCTGGAGTTCGATTCCCACCAGGCCGTCTTCCCTGACTGAGGTTTATTCCAGGTTTTCCTCATAAATGGCACACTATTATGCAAGAAGATAACAAAAAATTTAACATCATAACAAGCGATGAAGCTGTGTATACCAATATGATGTAGAAACTTAGCGGTCTGGCTCTTCCCCAACAGAGCAAGAACATGTTCTGTTCTTTCTTCTCAGCTAATGCTCACATTGTGACAGGTCCACGTGAAGGACAAAACTGTCACTGTAAGATGCCTACCCCAAGTCTTCAGTGTACTGTAAACGAAGGATGTTAAGACTGGTGTGCGTGGAATTCTGTTGCACCACTTTACTCATTCTGCATTGAAATCAATTCAATTTCTGCAGAAGTCAGGAGTAAAATGTACGCCACATCCTCCCTATAGTTTAGATTTGGCCCTGTTCTTTTTCCTCTTCCCCAAAATAAAAGAAAAAATTCATGGTCAACAATTTGAATCACCTAAAGCCGCATTTTGTGTGTGTGTGTTTAACGACCGTTTTTACTACTGAGGCACTACAGGCGATGGGCACTGATGATACATGAGATGAAATGATATATTGGGAAAGGATTTTTTTTTAAGGAAGGAATCGTTCCAGGCCTAAGTTTAGGATACCTCCCCGGCATTTGCCATTTATGAGGACTGAGGAAACCCTGAAAATAAAAAAAAAAAAAAAAAAAAAAAAACTCAGGGAGGATGGTCCTGGTGTGAATCGAACCCCAGGTATCTCGCTGATGAGTCCGCGATCTCGGCCAGCCGTGATGGTGACTGCATACGAATAGTGTATTTGTACCCTATTCAAAGAAGCATTTACAAAATGGTTTGAACGGATGAAATGTATAGTATGTAATGGAGGATGCCTTGAAAAAAGCCAATGGTCCTTTTAATTTTATTGATTTCATTCTCAAAACTTTCAGAGTGACCCTGGTTCTAGTGCTTATCGCCAACATGGTCATATCCTTGACAGTAGCTGTCATTCCAGTGGCAATTCACAAAGTGTGGAAACCAGTTTTAAAGAGTGTATTGATGTCCATACTGTGCGTCGTTGAGTCAACAATAAAAAAGGCGACTTAGAGAACATCTACCTGTTAGATAAGCTAGACCACCTTATCAGATTCCCGTGAGTTTTTCAGGAGCCAATTATGAAGTATATTAAGAATAATTGGCGGATCAATTAGTGAGAAATTGTCGGTAGAATCGATGTGGCTGTTACATAATCGCTTTAGTTCAGCCGGAAGCTCTGTCCTTGATGGATTGCTCAAAAGCTGATGCCAGAAATGAAAAGCTCAAACTCAAGATGTTTTCTTTAGAACAATGTGACAGGTGACGAAGCATGGGTACACGACAATGAGGGACTAGAAGAGGTGAAAGTAATTTGTACCAGAAAAAGAAATCGAAACCACAAACTTCGCCTGGAGAACTTATAACACGTTTTTATTTTATTTTATTGCGAGAGATGGCGCAGGATGAAGATGGTTCTTTCGTAAAAAATGTACATTTATCTCAGCATTTAGAGGTTTAGAACAAAGGAGGAGGATTCGAAACAAAAGGGGAAATGTGTACTTTTCTGCAACACAACAGAGCCAAGCCAGCCACTTCAGCAGAAATTGAGATATGGAAATTCGCCATACTACCTGATCAGACTTGGGTCCCTTCGTTCTCCATCTTATACCGAAACTTAAAAAATAACATTATTGTGTATCAAAGAAGTTGCAACAGGTTGTTTCAAGTAATAATTTCATTCTCTCATGTCTATATTGTGTAATTGAGGATCACTGTACTGGAATTATTTCTGCGTTTTATCTATAAAAATATTCTCATTAAATCGCAAGCCAGCCTTTTGGAGCCATTACTTTTCACTCCTATAACAGAAACGATTTGTTATTAAACGAAATCAGATAAATGAAAAAGTGTTTATGGTGCGCGCCTGTTTAAATCGATCCTGATGATCTAGTGGTAATATTTGCCTTATAGGTTCAAGATCGCTGGTTCAAACCCGGCCATGGTCGATGGATTTTTTTCGGGCGTAAAAATCCTAAGTATGGTTTCATTCGGAAGGGAAATAAAGCCGTGGGTCCAGTATCGTAAATTTAACCTCAAGCCTGAAAGAAGAGGTCTCTGAGCAAAATTTATCGGTCGTTTCACGCTGATGACCTGAGAACATAAACAGCGTCCGTAAATAATCAAAATCAATAACATCTGTTTAAAACGTAAAATGAATATGCCTGTGTACATACTATTACAAAACTGGTTGATAATAATGGAAAATGTAACCAGTCAGCGCGACTCACTTTTAATTACATCCCATAAAGCAACTGTTTCTCATTTACATAGCGCTCAATGAGGTGTACAGGCTCCAAGCCAAGTCTGCGCAATACAACATGCAGTTTAAAAAACAAAAGAAACCTGCACCGAGCAACATTAATCCAGATTTATATGACTGCTGCAGGTATTGGCTCATTTTCTCCACTTCTTGCGGTTCTTCTAGGGACGATAGTTCCTCAAAGTCCTTCAGGTCTGCTTTGTAGCGTATGGAATGAAAGTGCCAACTTTGCATGCAGATAGCGCCAGCAGTGATGAAGAGAATCACGGCCAGTATGTTAAAAATTCGCACCTGGAAACATTAAACATTGTTGTTAACTGAGCTGTAGTTTCTTATTATTGATGCAGAAACAGCTGTTAATTCTTTTAATATCAAAACATATTGTTGGTTAAAGTCTTTTAATAAAGTGCTACATTATTAGTTGCACAAAATTATCATATTGAAAATGACTTTATTAAATTGTTTTCATTGCTAAAATGGTATTATTAACTGAATATTAAATCTTTACTGAAAACAGAATCATGCATCTTCTTTGCGGAATACACAGTTAAAGAATTAAATAGCAATGGGGGGAATGAGGGCGTACGCCTCGAGAACTTTTCGATATCTTCAGAAGAAACACATCTCATAAGTGCTTCAAGAAGACCAAACACGCATTACACTGAGAGTGAATTTGTCTCATAGTCCCTCTGGAGCAGTGCGCGCGTGCCATTTTGCTGTAAACTTTGCCCTCTCGAACCGCAGGCCTTGAACTGTTTTAACAGGGTGGCAATTTCCGTTAATCTATATATGGAGGTCGTTGCCTTCAGAGTACCGTATACTCTGACAGTGCACTGATGTGAATACTAATTAACTGCTTATTTGCAAAATAAAATGAAATAGAATAAAACATAGTTAAAAAACAAACGAAATATTATTTCCAATTAACCGATGCTTAATTGCCTTGACATATTCTATGACTGTTCAAATGCCATATCAAGTCCACGATATATTTACTTTCAGAACTGATATACCGGGAACAAATTGCACATTGCATTTTATTTTCTGGGATATAAGTGAAATACTCTCAGGGGCATTCATCTTATTTTGGTATCCAGCAATGTGCGCTAAAGAAATTCTGTACATTACGAATACAAGAGCGAAGATTTTGTCATGCGACATAAAGCCAAGGCTTAAGATCAAATTAAATGAGCTATAAGCTTCGAGAGTTGACTGGAGTAAAAAGACTACCTATAATTATAATAAGACAATGACTCATGGGCAACCCGCACAATGCTGCCAAGTTTATCCTCTCGCCGGGAATGCTGCCTTTCCTTTCACAAACAGATTTGATATTATTGTTGTTATTATTACTGCTATTGGATTCAGGGGTGGAATTTCATGGTAAGGTAAGTGCCAATAATACTTTCTATTTGTTTCCTAAAGCGATGTTCATTCATGCCTTCATTCATTGAAATTTATTCATATAAGAAGATAGGTCCAAAAGTTTCCGGCCTGGCCGATAAGGATCATCGCCTTCACAAAACCCTTATCTGGTGTCATACCTTATCTGTTAAGTAAATAATTGCAGCTGTAACTTCCGCTCAGCTGTGTTCAGTTGTTCAGATATAGTTGCATATAGAAGGCTATGTGTAGAAGATTATGACATGTTCAAAATGTAGTATAGAGCTGTTATTAAGTTCTTCCTATTAAGAAGGACTTAACTCCAAATGAAATTAAAGAGCAATTGGACGGTGTATATGGGGAAGCATCCCCCTCATATTCCCTCGTAAAAGAATGGGCTAAACTTTTTCGAATGGGTCCAGAAAGCATTGAAGACGAAGAGCGTGCAGGTTGGCCGGCTCTTGGAGGTGCTCATTCCTGAAAACATCGTTCTTGTGGAAGGAGAAATTATGGAAGATCGGCGGCTCAAAGTTACAGAAATAGCAGCAAGGTTGGGCCTTTCTAGAACTACAGTCCTTCGAATGATTCACGGACATATAAACATGAATAAGGTTAGTGCAAGATGGGTGTCTAGGCTTCTTTCCTCATTCCAAAACCAGGAACAAGTCATCTTTTGTCAGGCATTTTTGGAGCTCTACCGTAGCAACGAGAGAGAAGTTCTGCAAACAATTGTTACAGGAGATGGAACTTGATCCCTTGTGCAAATGGAGTGGCGTAAATCTGGCAAAGCACCGCCTCTAAAGGGCCAAGGTTACTCAGTCAACCAAGAATTGATGACCACAATCTTTTAGGACTGTGAAGGAATACTCTTCATTGACTTCAAGGAGAGGAATACCACAGTAAATGAGGAGTACTTGCTGGCCTACTGCACATACTACGTGCTTCCATCAAAGAGAAAAGGCGAGGAAAGCTGAGTGGTGGTGTGCGCCTTCTTCACGACAACGCGTCTGTGCACACAGACAGCTCTTGTTCAAAAGGAAGCTGTAAAGAAATGTAACTTCAAGGAGATCGACCATCCACCCTACAGCTCAGATCTAGCTTCCAGTGACTATTTCCTCTTCTCAAAATTCAAGAAGGGCCTTCGAGGAAGGAAATTTAAGTGTGACCAAGAAGTGATGTTAAAGCTCATTTTTCCGACAAGACTTCTGACTATTGGGGGTGTGTAAAATGTTAATGCAAAGATGTGAGAAGTGTATTGCAATAAAGGGTAACTATATTGAGAAGCGGAATGTAGTTTTTGTATTTATCATAACTAGAAAACTGTTAGACCGGAAACGTATGGACCTACCCCCGTATATCAGTATTTCTGTATTAAATTTAAATTTATATGCATATAATAATGAATGTTACCGTAATCGAACATGGACTCAACACCTAAAGATGAGTTCCGGGACGCCTGTTCACTGCTTTAGGAAATTAATCTAATGAAGAGGTTCGATATCATCCTAAAATTGATCTGTTTACAGTAATTTGACCAGAAACTGAATGACTTATAAAGCATTGTTTATCAAACAGTTCCATATGTATAGGGTTTAGTTAGGCTTATAAACTATTATTCCACGTTCTTCTGCAATTAAGTCTACGATAGCTTACAGAATTTATGATACTCCGTATTTCTTGTGTGAGACAATCGTCTGCATAAGGAATTTTTTTAATGCCCGCCAATTTTTAAAGCTTCTTTACGAGTGTTGAAACTGCAGAGAGGTTTCATTTTTCTACCATGATAAGATGCGTTGTCCACAACAGTGACATTGCTAGTTCAATGTACAAACCTAGCACTGTCA
Source organism: Metallyticus violacea (assembly GCA_030762175.1). NCBI lineage: Eukaryota > Metazoa > Arthropoda > Insecta > Mantodea > Metallyticidae > Metallyticus > Metallyticus violacea. The sequence continues at coordinate 123,780,510 of CM060842.1, read as the reverse complement.
AGTTTGTCGATGTTTCGTAAATATGAATGTCGCCAAATATCATAGTATTTCATAAGTGATTTATTTCCTCACTTTTCAAAATCAAATACATGTTATAAGTACCGACGAAAATGAGATAGCTTCTGAGTGCGTCCCATTTGCTAACGTTCTGAGCACATTGCGTGCTGCTGCATAGGCGTTGTAGCCAATTTTCTTTGTGTCGTGCAATGTTCGCCCTTTTATCTGTAGATATAGGAAAGCATTTAGCTGAATTGACACAAACAGAAAATGATGAGCACTAATCATCTTAGATTTTTACAGTTACAACAGTTGCTCAAAATGCCCATCATCGGCGTCGATATACTTCTGAGTACGTTGAACTACTGATTGAGTAACGTTTGTGAAAGTGTCCTCAGCGATTGCAGCACATGCCGTTTCAATTTCTTCCCAAAGTGCTGCCAGCGTAGCTGGTTTTCTACGGTATACAACATCCTTAAGAGTTCCCCACAGGTAGAAGTCCAACGGAGTTATATCCAGAGAACGCGGTGAAAACTTAATCGGACCTCTTCGTCCTATACAGTGCCTTGGAAGATTGTCATCAAGATACGCACGTACATCTTGGTGGTAATGTGGTGATGCACCATCCTGTTGCATACGGTACCATTAGTCTCAAATTTGTCTCTAACGCGTGCAATTGTTACTCGCGTTGGCTGTTTTTTCTGTACACATGTCTCCATTGCCTTTGAACTTCAACAACTTTCTCGGTTTTTCCAATACCACTTAAAAATTGCTTTCCGCTGTTCAAACGATAATCTTAGCTCCATTTTCTTGTAGAACAGCATACGATAATCGTGACTTCATTTGTTTATTGTTGATTCACGATAATGTTGCCTTCATTTGTTCATTGTTGATGCACATGCCACAGAGCAACGCTATCATAATGTATGTGAGTCACATCTGTTTACAGAACATCATACTACACATTACTGTTGTTTTTCGGTTCAACTGTGAAATATATTAAATAGATATCTACTGTGAAAGTGTGTACACATTTTTTGGCACCCTCCGTATTTTGAACACATTTAATTAAAAAAAAAAAACTATTCACTGGATTTCTTGATTTGACACTGAGTTATAAATATATATGCTAATTAATAGTACACAAAATATCACACTGACAATATCAATAACAAATGCATTAAAAACTCCTTTCTCTACTAGTAATTTCACTTCGTGTACCGCCAGTGTTCACTGCCTTTATTGCCTGTAATGAAAACTGACGTTAAACACTACTAAAAAGGTCAGATTGATAAAACAGTTGTTTCAGAGATATACGTAAAGGACTTGTGCTTTACCAGTATCTCGGGCATCCTGTGTCCAAGGACGTAGCTGAGTAGTATGATGGGGGTCACTATGAGGTAGTTAGAAGCCACTAAATACGGAAACATCATGGACGTTACGGAGCTTCTCACTTCTTTGATTCCTTCAGAGTACATCCCTGCCATGATTACTGTAACAAACTGAAACACATCATTACAGACCTGAGGGGGTTTGATAACAAGTTCAACGTGATTCCCTCCTTCGAGACCCTGAAAATTCTCGTTTATTTTTGTACATCTAAGAACAAGTAGTCATCCAGGGAGTGAGATCAGGTGAATAAGGTGGATGCGGAAGCACTTTATATTGTAAGTAGTCAATTTGTTTTAAACTTAAATGCACCGGCGCATTGTTGGTTAAACAACGCCTGCTTTTTGGCTATTCCCGAGAGTTTTTTCGCCTTCAATCTCTCCAAAAGAAAGGCAAAGTATTCTCCAGTTAATGATTTTCCCTTCTCAAGCAGCCAATCAAGAGAATTTCTTTTGAGGATGAAGTGCATTTCGATGTTCTGTTTCCGGAGTAATGAATCCACGTTTCGGTCATAGTCACAAAACGTCGTAAAATATCTTCTTAAACATTTCCAAACAGTCGACATTGGTTAGCATGCGATTTCGCTTTTGTTCCAGAATGAGCAGATCTGGCATTACGGTTGCCACCTGTCCCTATCCATACTTTCCTGCTAAACCCAAGATCGCGGGTTCGAACCCGGCCAGGATCGATGGATTTTTTCGGGCGTAAAAATCCTAAGTATGGCATCCTTCGGAAGGGAAGTAAAGCCGTGGGTCCCGTGTCGTACATTTACGGCACGATAAAGAACCTCAAGCCTGAAAGAAGAGGCTTCTGACCAAAATTTGTCGGCCGTTTCACGCCCTGAATAGAATGGGACGCTGATGACCTGAGATGTTAAAGAGCGTCCGTAAATAAAACAAAGTTAAAAGAACACCTGTCCCGCTTTTGTCTACGGGTATGACGGGACGCCCAAATGCCCCTACTTTTCTCTTTTTAGGTTACAAGCTGAGTTTTGTTATTGAGTGTTCTTAAATCGTAAAATACTATTTGTAATATTACTCTTATCTACTTTGTTTTTCTTTAAAATTGCACAGTTGGTCATTTGATAACTGTTTAAATTTACAAACGGAAAAGCGAGCAACGATGGGTTCGTGCTTCTGTTTATAAGAAATCAAGCCACAGCAGTTCGTGTTTCATTGTTGCGAGTGGTGTGAAAATTCAGAAAAGACTAGGTTAGTAGCAGTGGAGAGTGCACATATATATGTTGTAACTGTTGTTATTGAAACTGTTTAAAACCTAGATTTACCCCTAAAATGTGGAAAGCAATGTCTGCGTCTTGAAACACAGCCTAACGTGCTACAAATACTGAAAAGTGTGTTGTCCGCTCACGTCAGTAACGCGCATGAAGAAAGAGTTTTTATTTAATGAAAGACTTGTGGACATAAGGAAGAAATAAGCTTCACGTAAAATCTGCTGAAAATGAACTTGTAGTTAAAATAAATAATAATATGAGTTGTTCCGTATTTCATCATCACACAAAGGTAAACATAATTAATTTCAATACTTTTAGAAATGTTTAATATAGTAATTGTAGTTTATTTTTAATTTGTAAAATGGAATACCGCCTGCTTTAAGTGTCCGGAATTTTGACTCTTCAAGGTGGCAACCGTACCTTGCACAAACTTTTTTTCATTATAGAAAATAAAATGAACCCACTCATTTGAGATGCCCGTGGCCTCTGTTAACTCGCTTATCAGTCAAAACAACAAAATGGACTTTATCAATCAACCTCAGCTGATTTTGGACGTGAAGCGTCTTCTGTTACGATTGAACTCATTTACCCAAATTCGAACGGCTAGCGTGCGTCACTCAATGCAGGCAAAATACTTAATGTCCTTTGCTGGTTTCCCTCCCAAACAACGCCACGAATTTCGATCTTAACCATTTTCACTGTCGTTCGAATCGCTTTTGTTTTAGATACTGCCAAACAACGAATTAACATTAGAATGACTTGTGACCGTATACATAGAAAAGAAACGTTATGATAACATATACACATGTTTTGTCTTAAACACCTTAAGGGACATTCTGGTACTAACGGCCATTTTATGGAGACTTCATTCTTGGATCATATTAATAGAACATTTCCTTCCAGATGACGAAGAAAATGTCTTTTTAGGAATGGCTGTGCACGTAGGTTTTTGCATTACATTGCATTTAATGCATATTACCAAACGTTTTAGCAAATCATGTGCAATGATTTCATGTAAAACAGTTTAGAAAGTCATGCCAAAGAAGTACAGTATATATACATAATCTGTTGGTCAGCAAAAGTTTTCTGTACACAATTTAAGCATATACTGTAAAATATACCACTGTATATATAATTCAAAAATTTGAACAATTCCAGAAATTTAATTTGAAATGTTAACTATAGGAAAAGTATATTTTGGCGTAAATTGTTAGCTCAGAATACGGTAACGAGATGAGAGATATGCAGATAAAATGCAAATATAGCACTTGTAATATGATACTAAACATTATAAAACACAAGAGAACGTCAGTAATAAGTGCAAGAAACAGAAGGTACATGAAGATGAACCCATTCTGTGTGAAACATTTCATTAAGATGGAACTTTCGTTGAAAGAATGCCACTAGCAGCAAAGCTTTAGTGATTGCGGGTTTTTAATAGTGATTTTCATTGAGGGCCCATGACCTAAAATATTAAATGGAATTTGCGGAAAGGGGTTGATTTCTGACAACTACCGTGCGGATTTTGAGAGCCTCTCCCGATCTATCACGTGCTTGCCGGCGCATATACGAATGTGTGATTAGACACTTGCAGTTTCCCGGTCCCTCACGTAGCTTCGCATAACCGTGTATCGGTAACTCAGTTAATATTGATACTTACTGTTGTGTTAAATAATACCGGTTGTGAAATGTAGAAAAACGTATTTGGTGTGATATCAAAGCAAAGTCTTGCAGCAGAACCAAAAAGGTTTCGGCAAAAACTTACCGATAGAGAGCGCTTCCAACTAGCAGCTCCATAAAAATTATATAGAATCTTAGTGGTGCGACAGTTACAATTAAATGATCACACCTGCAGAATTAATTTTTATAGTTGTATTTTCGATATTTTTAGTAGAGGAATAATTGATACGAAATTAGCTTTTTCAACAACAAAGCTTGCTTTTTATCTTAATGGCCAAGCAATAGCAAAGCATGGCTTTTGGCATAGGACAGGCTAATACATGGGAATTAAGTGAAAATGTAATTTGTGTATAATGTTAATATAGAATGTTTTAATATCCAAAATTACAACATTATGGTAATCAGTAATGTAAGTGATAATCATATTAAATTGCAGTACTCAAAAAATTATTGTTTAGTTCTTAAATCACGTTATATATAATCTCAAACCTCCCATCCTCCTTTTCTGTGCATATGCACCAGGAAAGATCTCCAAATTCGTCCAATTTTGTTAATAGTAGGAAATATTGGTAAATAAACCTGTGAATGTTGCGGAAAAAATTACACACACACACACACACACACACACACACACACACACACACACACACACACACAAGAAACAAACTTTAAGAGAATAAGAAATTAAAAATAAACAAAATATACATCTCGCGACATCCTTCTGCTAATAATGTAAAAAATCAAATGTTTTAAACACTATATCATAACGCAATATTGTATTTTAGGTTCTTTTTAAATAATAACAGCACGCTGGCACATGGAACCTTAATGCATGTACAGTGAGACACATTTAAAACCTCCCTTTCGCAAGTCAAAGTAACTCGCCGGCATCTGACACCGCGAGCTCACCTTTTCAAACTTGGGTACCACAAATAATATAAATTAATTCTGTACTCAACCTTGTAGTAGATGCTGCTACTGACGAATGTAATGGTAGTTTTATAAAATATAGAGTGTGTATGGTTTCAGCATCTGATTTATAATAAGGGTACTATAGAATCTTTATTTTATTTGTAGTGCCTAAGATATTTAAAAAGGTAAAGCCAAATATGGACGATGTTGGGGAGGGGGGGGGGTTGTCACAAAACGGCCCCCTAGCGAACGTTTTCAAAGTGTCTCGTATTATATACAAAGAGGTTATTTGAGTTACAGGCCGGCAGAGCGTGGAAAGCTGTATAATGTATAGGTACGTAATAGCTTATTAATTTGAGAGAGGCTTTGTCAGCGATTGTGCGTTTGTTTGTTACTCGATATTTTCTGTTAGCACTACATTAATATACTTTTGAAGAACGGATGTTCATGTACATACATATATGAAAACGGATTCTTGCTGAGAAGTGGTAAGGCGATTCCCAAGAAAATGTCCTGGCAATCCTTTTCCAGGTAGAAAAACTGTTTTACATGTTGTTAAAAGTTACGAGAGAGAGGATATCTCAATGGAGATTAATGTGTTCTTATGGAAGAAAAGTGAGGTGTAAAATACAGCTATTTCCTACGCAGATTCCGGCAATGTATTGAAACTGATAAATGCAGCATCATTTTATGCTTTCAGTAAAAATTCTAAAATTAAAATACCTTGCGCGTTAATACTCCTATGCTCTTTTTCTGGTTGCGGCAGCTGCACTTCCCCTTAAGCAGACGCGCTCAGGTGGCCCATATCTCAAATAACCTCACTGTACTAGTTGAGTAATCATATGCACTGAAGACATGTGTGTGATGGAAAAATTTTAGAAGAAGTTTATGCGGGATGAAAATATTAAATACAAGCAACAGTAGATGCCTAAACATTTGCCTTACTGCTCAGAAAACTCACCACTTGTAGAATCTTGATAAAACAGGGCGTAGGTAGCTTGTAATCATATTTGGGAGCAGGATCGGGCTGCACTATATTGCGCAGACGCTCTAACCACGATGATGTCACTGTGCTTGTATTGGAAATGGTTGGAGAGCAGGGTTCTTCCGCCCAGGACACTTGGTTTTTGAGGACACGTCCTTCAGGGTCCGTGCTATTCCAAAAAGTAGAATTGCATTAGTTTCATAGCAACTATAGGCTTTTCCAGAATTAAGCGGAAAAAAAAGTATACAACGTTCTAATTAATCAATACCGTCATTTTCCAACCAAAAATATTGCTTGTGGAAAACTTAAAAGATCCGTAAGATATGAGAGTAGGTCCATAAGTTTGTGGCCTAACCATTTTCTAGTTATAATAAAGACAAAAACTATATTTCACTTTTCAATATAGTTACCCTTTATTACAATACACTTCTCACATCTTTGAATTAACATTTCAATCCCCCTCCCCCAAAATAGTCAGAAGTCTTGTCTGAAAAATGGGCATAAAAAGCATCCACCACTTCTTCGTCACACTTAAATTTCCTTCCTCCAAAGTCCTTCTTGAGTTCTGAGAAGAGGAAATTGTTACTGGGAGCTAGATCTGGGCGGTAGGGTGGATGATCGATCTCCTTAAAGTCACATTTCTTCAAAGCTTCCTTTGCAACAAGAGCTGTGTGCACAGGTGCGTTGTCTTGAAGAAGGCGCACACCACCACTCAGATTTCCTCGCCTTTTCTCTTTGATGGAAGCACATAGTCTGTGCAGTAGGTCAGCAAGTACTCCCCATTTACTGTGGTGTTCCTCTCCTTGAAGTCAATGGAGAATATTCCTTCACAGTCCCAAAAGATTGTGGCCATGATCTTCTTGGTTGAATGAGTAACCTTGGCCCTTAGAGGCGGTGCTTTGCCAGATTTACGCCACTCCATTGATTCTTTTTTGCACAAGGGATCATAGTTTCAATTCCTGTAACAATGGTTTACAGAACTTCTCTCTCGTTGCCACGGCAGAATTCCAAAAATGCCTGACAACAGATGACTCGTTGCTGCTTTTGGACTGAGGAAAGAAGTCTAGGCAGCCATCTTGCACTAACCTTATTTATGTTTAAATGTTCATGAATAATACGAAGGACTGTTGTTTTACAAAGGCCCAACCTTGCTGCTATTCCTGTAACTTTGAGCCGTCGGTCATCCATAATTTCTTCTTCCAAAAGAGCGATGTTTTCAGGAGTGAGCACCTCCAAGGGCCGACCTGCATGCGCTTCGTCTTCAATGCTTTCTCGACCCATTCGAAAATGTTTGGCCCATTCTTTTATGGTAGAATATGAGGGGGATGCTTCTCCATATACGCCGTCCAGTCGTCGTTTAATTTCATTTGAAGTAAGTCCTTCCTTTATGAAGAACTGGTTCAGCGCTTATTGACACGTCAGCCACCTATCTTGAGATATTCAATGCAGTTTCAAAAATATTTCTGTAAGTTTCAGTGTTGAAGTGGTGACTATTCCGCGAATTCATTCATCCGTATAAATGCACTATCGTTTTGCTTAAGTGCTGAAGATCCAAAAATCTGTCTTTTATGGTATAAGTTTACACTTACCTGCCCCCTGTAATGGGTCTGTAGAATTTGAAGCCTGCTCTTCTTTGAGCAATCAGTGGTTTGTTGAGTGAGCTGTCAGAACTAGAGATATTTCTACTTATTAAAAGTACTATATGCTTCAATACTTCTCGAATGGGTCTAGAAAACATTGAAGACAAAGAGCGTGCAGGTCGGCCCTTAGAGATGCTCACAATCCTGAATACATCGCTCTTGTAGAAGGAGAAATAATGGAAGTCCGGCGACTCAAAGATACAGAAATAGCAGCAAGGTTGGACCTTTCTAAAACAACAGTCCTTCCATATTCATGAACATTTAAACATGAATAAGGTTAGTGCAAGATGGGTGCCTAGACTTCTTTCCTCAGTTCCAAAAGCAGCAACGGGTCAAGTGTTGCCAGGCATTTTTGGAGCTCTGTCATGGCAACGAGAGAGAAGCTCTGCAAACCATTGCTACAGGAGATGAAACTATGGTTCTCTACTATGATCTCTTGTCCAAAAGAGACTCAATAGAGTGGCGTAAACCTGGCGAAGTACCGCTCTAAAGGCCATGGTCACTCAATCAACCAAGAAGATCTTGGTCACAATCTTTTGGGACTGTGAAGGAATGCTCTTCATTGACTTCAAGGAGAGGAACACCACCGTAAATGGGGGGTAATATGCTGGCCTAATGCACAGACTACGTGCTTCCATCAAAGAGAAAAGGCGAGGAAAGCTGAGTGGTTGTGTGCGCCTCCTTCACGGCACAGCGTCTGTGCATACAGCTCTTGTTGCAAAGGAAGCTGTGAAGAAATGTGGCTTCAAGGAGATCGACCATCCATTCTACAGCCCAGATCTAGATCCCATTGAGTATTTCCTCTTCTCTAAACTCAAAAAGGACCTTGGAGGAAGGAAATTTAAGTGTGACGAAGAAGTGATACATGCAACTTATGCCCATTTTGCAGACAAGGTTTCTGACTATTTGGGGAGGGAGGTTGAAATGTTAATTCCAAGATGTGAGAAGTTTATTGCAATTAAGGGTAACTATATTGAAAATGAAATATAGTTTCGTCTTTATTATTCCTAGAAAATGATTAGGCGAAAACTTATGGACTTACCCTCGTATTATCAGGCGCATATTCTAGGAGTTGTGTGATTTGATCTTGGCTTAATAATGTTTGCTTTTTAACACGGTCACCAACCGATTGTTTCTTTAAAAATGCCATCAATTTTTGGAACTTGGTAATATCACTTTATCATTAATCAGAATAGTTTATTTGATCATAGAAAATTCAGACCGAAGACTAGATGGCTTAATGATCAGGAAATTTTCGTAAAAATTCACTAATGCAGTTTATGCGTACTCCATTACTCACACACCAGTCCAGAATATCTTGTAATTACTCATATAAAATGTTCTGTATATTTCAGAAGTGTATTCAAAGTTGCATGTTCGACTGTCTGTATGATTGCTACTGGTGGACTGTCAAACTCATCATTTTCCCTTTTTGAAGCGAGAAAGCGAGGTTTAAAATGGTGACTACAGCAACAACATTTGTTGATTTCCCTTGTTATCAGGAAACTATTCCTCATTCATAAAAATGTAAAGGTTTAAGTAGGCTTTGGCCGAGTCCGACAAACTGCAATTTATAGTAAATTTAATACCAGAAATTTGAAAATAAATTTCGTTAAATATATCAAACGTAGATAAAATAATGTAGCTTACTTGTTACATAATTAGCTTTAGTAACTAGTTGTCTAAATGACTATTATTGTATTTGACGTGTTACCATGATTAACAAACTTATTATATTTTTGATTTATAACTTTGAGTTGTCAATGTACAAATTTGTTTACTGTGCGCTATCTCTTTGGCTTGGATTTATTCCACAAATATCGTAATGTTTGCATTTAATTTTCGTACATCATTATACGTAGGTTAACTTCCACATGCGCTCGTTAATATAATTATTCCATTATGTTTTCCCTTCGTAAATACTACAGAATTACGTAGTAACTAAACTTTTAGATTTAAAAATTATGTATGTATGTTCTAATGCCAACTCACTTGCCGATAAGACTGCAGTTCCGCACAAGGCGGAAGAGGGCAGCAGTATAGTGAGTGCATTTGTGACGTGCTCATCTATAATTGGAGGACTACATTATGCTGAATAATGATGGTGAAGATGAGCGTTCAATGACCATGGAACAACGACGGAATGAGTAACAGAGTGCGGAAAAGGTTTAAAGTAAAAAGAAGAAGAAAAAATTAACATAACCATAATTTGCCACAGTGATCTCAAACTTTTTTTGATTGTCGACACACTTTACTGAACACGCACGATATCGCGAAACACTTGTCTTTTTATTTAACAACAGCAATAATAATAATAATAATAATAATAATAATAATAATAATAATAATAATAATACATCTATTTAGTGTCGGACATCCATTGTTGTAGATAGGCCGATGTTAATATCCAAACGAAATTGTTAAAAAAATCAAGCAGATACTTGAGTGACACTACAACAAAACAAAGGTTTGTCAAAAATGCCAGTCTATCTATGCTGGACGTCCAATAAAAGCTTTTTAAAACTCCAGAGTTTCTCTATATGTGACCTTATGGTTGACAGGCCAACAGGTAAATCATTTACAAGATGCAGTAATATGTTCCTTTGTTTAGATTTCATTATTTTGATGGTACAAAACGCTGATTCGCACAAGTGTGACGTTGAAAACCGCAGCAAAATGATTATGGTCCTGTTTTAACTGTAGGATACTGACATCGCGCATAAATCCAAAACGACTGAATTCTCTAGCGATTTTATTATCATAGTAGAATCGCATGACAAAATTAGCAAATCATTTTCCTCGTTAACAATTAGGTTGATGACATTTTGAATGTTGATCTCATCAGCAATACCAAAAGGAGAAATTACTCATTCTAACTGTTAAACTAGTGGTAACCATACTTGCCGCCTAAGCCCAAGATCGCGGGTTCAGTCCCGGCCAGGATCGATGGACTTCTTCGGGATAAAAATCCTAAGTATGGCTTCCTTCGGAAGGGAAGTAAAGCCGTGGGTCCCATGTCGTACATTTACGGCACGATAAAGAACCTCAAGCCTGAAAAAAGAGACCTCTGAGCAAAATCTTTCGGCCCTTTCATGCCTTGAATTAAATGCGACGCTGATGACCTGAGATGTTAAAGAGCGTCTGTAAATAACACAAATTAACAATAAATAACTATGAAACGAACAATCTAGGGAAGTGCTTTGTTACTGAAGTTTGTAACGCTTTTAGATGTTCTGCTGTTAATTTCTTAGGCACTCTTTCTCATTTTGAGTAAGTTAGTTTCCAAAACGCTTAAATTTCTTGAAGAGCAATAATTTACCTGCTAACTGAAGACTCCGAAAACTGCAGTTTTTTTTATAAAAAAATTTAAGGCAATGGAGACGTGTGTACAGAACAGAACCGCCGTTGGACTTCTACCTATGGGGAACTCTTAAGGATGTTGTATACCGTAGAATCAGTTACACTGACAGCACTTCGGGAAGAAATTGAAACGGCATGTGCTGCAATCGCTGAGGACACTTTCGCAAACGTTACTCAATCAGAAGTTCAACGTACTCAGAAGTGTATCGACGTCGATGGTGGACATTTTGAGCAACTGTTGTCAACTGTAAAAGTCTAAGATGATTAGTGCTCATCATTTTCTGTCTGTGTGAATTCAGTTTTGTTATGTTAACACAGTTTTTTCTTTGCTTGAAGTGTATATACATTTTTGGCACCCTTGTAGTTTATCATTTTAATAGTCGTACTTAATACTCATTCTAATAGTCCCCCTTTAACAGTTCTTATAATTAACGCCTCCCTGCAACAATCAGTAAGTTGTCATTATAATCGGGTTCACTACTCTCACGGAACTTATAAAAACTTTAATTTCCCCGTTAATGACGCTGCTCCGTCTGTGCAAAGAGAGATGCAATTTCCCCAGGAAATATTACGTTCAATCATAAATATGTTTGGCTGTAGTGGTGGTTTTGAGTTCTTGGCAAAATAAAATTTGTTCATTAATATCTAAATTATATTCGAACCTAATAAAAGTGATTACATATCCCCCACTAATTTACTCACTATCGTGAAACATTTCTTTTATTCTGCAATAGCGGAATTACATCTTTCGCTGTATCAATAAACACACTTTTTCTTGCGGTTGGTAATATTTAGTTCTGCGTCAATATTATGAGGTCTTTTCTGTTTGCTGTTAATTCGGAAACTGCATATGAAGAAGCATGCAGCGCTTTGTCAGAAACAGAAATGTGTTTTAATAACGTACTAGAAGATTTTTCCTGTGATTTCAAAAGGCGCACAAAATATTATTTTAGTTTTGAAGTTACATGGAATGATTACTTTGTAAATGTATTTTTAGTTTATTCGTCACCATTAACTGATTTGCTAAACATTTCCGCATACAAGACACTCGGGATTTTGTTTATGTTCATCTCCACGCCAAGTGCAATATTCATCACAATGTATAAGAAACGCAATACGTTTTTGTGAACACTGAAGAGAATTGTCGCTCAGTTTATGTGATTAGCATCACGGTCACCGAATTGGTTCAGATTTTCTTTTTCGAATTAAACATTTGTCCATCTAAATAAAGCACCTTTGAAAAATATTCGCACTATCATCCGCTCACACGTACATGAGCAATGTGTTTATTACTGAGTGAGAAGAGACGCAGCATTGTTGCACGTGACACAAACATTAAACTGAGCATTGTTGCAGGTGTTAACGTTTCATTGGCAAAGTCTGTTTCTAGTACTATATGAAAGACTGCATTATAAATAAGATTGCGTCGTAAAGAGGTGCATAAAATTTACTTTTCACGATACACTGCATGGGGCTGTGCGACACGCCTGTTGGAAACCACTGGTTTACGCTATTGACACTGTGTGCATGTGTCAGCTTCTGAACAGGCGGCAAAGTGACATTGACAATACTGAGCTCTAAATGAATTTTCTCCTAAAGCTAAAGTAAAATGTTTGAGGTATTATTTGAAACAGCGATAGTAAGCTTACCTGATGGATTTAGGAGGAAGTTGTTGCGATGGAACGGCAGCCATTGCTAGTATGAAAGAAAAACCACACTTCTTCCTGTATATCAATCCGCTCCTTCCTTCCGTTGACGTAGTGCAACACTTTATTTTATATGGGCAGTTTTCAGTAGTCTTGAGCGCGTCATAGTTTCCTGTTTTCGATATTCTCTAGCAAAATAGCCTAATTGATCAATAAAGCACGTGTATTCTCGATTGAACATGTTTCTCCTACGACTGTAAAGGAAGTGTATTAGAGCACAGCAAGAAACACACGCAAAATACTTTTCTCTGTATAAGTGCTCAAGATTTTGGGATCTACATAAAGGTAGAGAACAGCAGTAGTATGCATGATACAATATACAGCACTTTCGTTTTAAAACTTCCCAGTCTAAATATTTTACATAAACGTCAGTTTAAGTATTGGGGGAAAGTTTAAAACGATTCTTGATTTAAGTTTAGGTTTTACCCTCTATCAAATGCTGATGCTTAAAATTCAGTTACCGCGCTACACACGCGCGCGCGCGCGGGGGAGGGTGCCAAAATGTATACAGTTCAAACAAAGAAAAAATTGTGTAAACAAAACTGAATTCACACAAAAATAAAATGATGAGCACTAATCGTCTTACGCTTTTACAGTTACAAAAGTTACTCAAAATGCCCATCATCGACGTCGATACACTTATGAGTACGTTGAACTACTGATTGAGCAACGTTTGCGAAAGTGTCCTCAGCGATTGCACCACATGCCGTTTCAATTTCTTCCCGAAGTGCTGCCAGTGTAGCTGGTTTTCTACGGTATACAACATGTTTAAGAGTTCCCCATAGGGTAGAAGTCCAGCGGAGTTAGATCCGAGGAACGCGGTGAAAACTCATTCAGACCTCTTCGTCCTATCCAGTGCCTTGGAAGATTGTCATCAAGGTACGCACGTACATTTCGGGGGTAATGTGGTGGTACACCATCTTGTTGGAAGCAAAATTCCCTATTTCCATACAGTGTATGAATGGCGGGTAAGACGGCATTGTTACTCGCGTTGACGGTTCTGTTCTTTACACATGTCTCCATTGCCTTTGAACTTCAACAACATTCTCGGTTTTCCAATACAGCTGCAAAATTGCTTTCCGCTGTTCAAACGATAATCTTGGCTTCATTTGTCATTGTTGATTTACCTGTCACGTAGCAACGCTGTCATAGTATAATGTGAGTCACATCTGTTTACCGAACATCATACTACACATTACTGTTGTCCAACTTTGAAATATATTAAATAGATATCTACTGTGAAAGTGTGTATACATTTTTGGCATCCTCGGTATTATGTACACATACAAATAATTTGTAAATATTTTGTTTCCCCCTCCCCACAAACACTCATGTGGCCTTTTTATGTTTCAGTGCCGCATTTCTCTTGGAAAGATATTGAAGTTTTATGTATATATGTTTTTACGCAGACGTCAATTATAATTTATACTGACACGTGATTCATTTATATCGTCTTATAAACTGTTAAGCAAGAAAAAACATTGCAAAAGTAGTAGTTTTGGTAGAAGTAACTGTTTTATAGTGTCGTATTTTTGAGCATCCTGAAGATGGGAACGTGTAGCTTTACGGACGTTTTTCATACAAATAAATTCCTATTACCGTTATGTAACTCCTTGCCTTATTTTTTCTTGAAAATATTCTTTACACAGCAACAGCGAACGCTCTGTTTCGTATAGAGTTTAAATCTTATTAATATTAGTTAAGCGCTACAAATACGAGGATCGATCGGAAAGTAACGCACAATGTTTTTTTTTTTTTTTTTTTTTTTTTTTTTTCAGCGTTGGTATTGCGGCTGGGATGTTGAAATTTCACGAAGATATTGTTTGAAGTTTTCACTACAGACGCTATTTTGTTCTGACGTGTAGCTCTGGCGAGAGAAGCGTGAACTATGCAACAAAGAGGGCGCGCATGTTACTGTAGTTCACTTTTGAAGAGAGCGAGGCGTATTGCGATTTTTATAGGCTAAAGAGCATAACCCGAGTGAAATTCAAAAGCACGTGTGTATCGTGTGTGGGGACGACTGTATTCGCTGTAGCAATGTCTCCAGGTGTATGCATTCTTCAAAGACGGCCGGTAACAGCTGCAGCCCCGCAGAATGTCGGAGCCATTGATGCGGTAATTCGAACCACCTGCGAACCTCATCTCAGCAGTCCAACATTTCATACGTTTCATTCCTGGTCGGTCAGATAAACAGCAGTCCGTAGCTATACTCCAACCGAACGGACTTTTGTGAAACTGGTATCACGATGGCAGAAATGTGTTGAGAAAATTGGCGGCCATGTAGAAAAATAGACAAACGATGCCTGTGCATTTGTTTGTAATGGTACCTATTATACTGTAAGAAAAAAATTGCGCGTTACTTTCCAATCCATCCTCGTAAAAATTAAAACGTGCTTGATTAGCGAAAACAGTTGCCATTCGCATTCATTTTTGCCATTAGCAGTTTATATAATTCTAGTGTGTTTAATTGGGAATATAAAGAGTACAAACTTGTGATTGATTGCCCACATGATAGTAATTTGAAGGTCTTGATTTCGGACATCGTTCAATGTCATTGGTAAAGTTTTTTCCCCGGGATTTTCTTGAAAATGTTTATGCTAAATAGTTTTAAGGCGCCGAGAATCCGAACTCATTTGCGAATACATTTTATTCGTTTCTCCTTGAAAGAGTCCTGTGGTCTTGAAAAATTTCATGAACGGCTCATGCCTAGTAAACATTGAAATAGCTCTCCTCTGTCTCTCCAAACGGCTAAGTTGGGTATTCATTACAAAGTGAGAACGATTTCGCTACAACTTAAACACTAGCATAGGTATCATTAACAACGACATGGTAATAAAATTAACAGTCATTATTTGCATGTAATTCTTAACGTGTTCCAGACACTTAACCTTAGTAGAGGCAATTGAGCTGTACATCATTTAATTGACGGTTCGCCAACTTGAAACTGTAGAGTGCTAGAGATGAATGAATGCACTGCAGCAACCATAGACAGGGAAGTGACAGAACAGCTAACATATCTGAAATAAACACTTTTTACTCTGTTCGTGATGGAAAACAGGAGTTCCAGTTCTACGACCATTTCGCATCAGGCACACTGCCTGGTAACAGAGTTGCCATGTCTGTCTGACATCTGCAACAAGGGTTTATTGGGCTCGTTGGCAGCTTGCGGCGCGAAGTGGACAATACTTCATATTCCATTTTCGTGTTTCTCTTCTGGAGGGGCACAACACGCATGCCTAGTTGGTACGGGTCGACCTGCAGGTAGAGCGGAGTACATTTTAAAACTCTTAGACTTGGCGAACATCTGTGTCTGCTTTTTATAATAAAAAAGAAAGTTATGTGGTCAACTAGGAAACACCAGAACGAGATTAGTTGCACGAAGAACGTAAAGAGTAATATAAAAATAATTTAATTGTATTTATAAACAGTAACGAATTGTTTCAGAATAGATCTATTGAAACATTGGAACCGCAGTTTCGGAAGAGCAAAGGCAGATGATATTCAGTAATCGTTTTTTATATGTAAGCTCTTGCTTGGCAAAATGCAAAACCATGTAATAATAAACATCGAACCGTCTCTTTTAATGATGTATGCGAATAATTCTCACCGAAACTCCTCACTTTCTGCCCTTGTTTGGTGTGCAAATTGGGAAGTACAGATTTTGCGTTCGGTGTTAAACTTCCAAATATCTCCATTGTTTATTGTAAAGTTGAAGGAGATTATAAAAAGTTTCTTGAGTTGCAAAATTAATTACAGTCCGCTTTAGTCAAGCTTACCTTTGATGACGGGCGCATATGCAGATAATTTTTCACGTGTAATTTATAACCTCTTCAGAGACCGGCATGGGTGGCCGAGGCCGTTAAAACGTGGACTCGTAAGCAGGGGTTGGAATCCCACCGTCCTCCCTGACCGAGGTTTTTCTCAGAGTTTCATTAGTCCTTATAAATGGCAAATGCCAAGGAGGTACCCAAAAACTTAAGCCCGGAGCGTTTCCTTCCTTAAAAATCCTTTCCCAATGTATAATTTCATTTCATGTATCACCAGTATCCATCGCTTGTGGTGCCTCAGTAATAAAAACGGGCTTTAAACACCATTCCAAAAAACTTCTCTAAAAGTTGTGTGTGTATATTATGGTGTAGATATTGTAACACACTCACCTGAACTGCCTGGTTTTGACGCTCACATATCTGGCGCGGCGTTGGGCGTGTGTCTGAAGAGAGTCCTGAAAGAAAAAGGTGGTGGTGAACATAAGTGCTATTATTTGAAATAACGCTCTTATGCTTACGGTATGTTGACCCGCGGGTGACAGAGTAGCGACGTCATGTGTAGTAGTGGCAAGTTGCTGCAGTGTGGCCGTAAGTGCAACATGGAGTTGCAGCTTTCTTCATCTGCAGGCAGGTCTCGCGGGTCGTTGATTGATCTGCCGTTCTTTGTCACGTTTTGAGACTTATCTCTCATTATTTAAGAGCGAGGGCAGGCGTTACAGGACATGTGCTGAATGAGCCGGTTTGTCACAGCGCTGTCAGTGCGGACTTTGGTATCAAGTCCGCTCGCTGTTCGCTATTTTGTCCAGTATCTCACCTTGCCAGTTGACGGACCAATTTGAGACCATAATTACCAAGGGCGCAAATAGCTGATTTGGGGTCTTGCAAAATTTTGGTAGGCCTTGGTAGCCCGTTTCCTGATTAAGTCTGCGATGTACTCGAGGTCCGAGTTTTGGGGCAGAAATGCTGAGGGAAACATGCAGTCAGTGCCTTTAAGTAAGGAGATGTAGGATGGCGCTGCATTGAACATGACAGCGGAGATAATGACCTGTTATGCCCGAATATGGACCGAAACTGGCCCCGAATATTTGGAACAGCTTGCTGGCTGCAGCACGTGCTTTCCTAATTTGCGGACCGAACGTGAGCCCTTGATCCAGGGTTACTGTGAGGTATGCGGCGCGTGGTACCCAGGAAATTCGCTGGCCAAACAAACTCAGAAGTTGCTGTGTAATGGAATGTCCAAATTTGAAGGCAATTAGTTCTTCCGGATTAGATCTCGTATGAGAGGCTCAAGCCGGCTCAGAAGTGGTTGATGCTGTCGGCAGCAGGCTGATCGGCCGGAAAGAACGGGGTTTTCCCCTCTTTTCAATGTCCGCTTGTTGCCATGTTCGTGGAAACACGCATGTATTATAAACTCTCTTTGTGTTGGCTTCTTCGTAGTTTTCGACGGAGCAGAATATTAGACGACCCGTGTGCGGAGAAGATCTGCACAGCACTCATCGCTGATGGTTACATTACTTGAGCAGTTCTGAATGCTCAGATGTGCTGACTGGCCTGAGAGCATTTGGAGGTAGGGAGCGGTGATCCGGTGACAGGCAGTGAAGATGGTTCGGAGGCTGTGGTGTAGTCTCATCAGGAGCTGACTGCAGATTCAGAGGAAGGACCCTTATAGCTCCCTGGCTAGGTCACCGGCGGAGTGGCGCTCATGTTCTTTGAGAAGGACAAAGCGTTGAATGAATCAGGTCGCACGCCACCGCAACCTTAGTTAGTGGAACTTTTCCGGCAGATGTACCAAATGTCACACGTAATTGCATTGATGTCACTCCGCCCACACTTGTCTCTTGACAACATCCATTACATACAAGCAGAATACTAAACATTACCACAATGAAAACAAATACATTAATTATAAAAAGGATAAAATATTATTGTAGGTCCTTATCCCCCATGAAACTCTTAAAACCCCCTGCCCCGGTTGATGGTGCCATATTCTGGGTAGGAATTTAAAAAAAAAAAAAAAAAAAAAAAAAAACTGAAGAGAGAAGAAAGTGCTTTACTTTCAGGATTTACACCGTTAATGGGTGTTCCACATTACTTTCTCTCCAGTGATATATGTCGGTCCTGGTGGTGTAGTGGTTACCATACTTGCCTCCTATACCCAAGATCGCGGGTTCGAACCCGGCCAGGACTGATTGATTTTTTCGGGCGTAAAAATCCTAAGTATGGCTTCCTTCGGAAGGGAAGTAAAGCCGTGGGTCCCGTGTCGTACATTTACGGCACAATAAAGAACCTCAAGCCTGAAAGAGAGGCCTCTGAGCAAAATTTGTCGGCTGTTTCACGCCCTGAGTTGAATGGGACGCTGATGACCTGAGCTGTTAAAGAGCGTCCATAAATAAATCAATCAATCAATCCAGTGATATTGCGATGTAAAGCGCTCTTGAGAATTACTTTTCTCTTTGCAAAAAATGTAAGGTAGGAGAAAACGCCGCGGTGCATACTTACTGTAATCTGGCGATTCGCCCCTACAGCAGCAGACATTTCTCTTTGCCTTTGAACATCCTTCCAGAGGAAACTGCCTACCCTTATCTTTGGCGTTTGTGTCCATATTTTTGACAGAAATAAAATTGGGCAGGTTACTTTCAGCGCAGATTGCCTTGCTGTCACCTGTATCAAACAGACAATTAGAACATTTACCAGACCAAAATGTGGGAGAAAGACTACACAGAAACGAAGAAGGGAGTTGCGGTGCAGGTTATATATATCGGCTTTACTGAGTTTCTAGGATTAATAGAGGAGAGCAAACTGAATGAGCAGTTAACCTGTGAAGAATAAGAAGTGGAAAACGCTTTTAGGTATGATTGAGGATAAAATTGAATTGTAATCTTTTATTAAAAACAGTTCAAACGTCGGGGTTCTTGCTTCAATATACTCTTTCCAACTACGTTCAAAGAATCAAAGATTTGTGCAGGTGTAAGCATCTGATTGGGCCTGAAAAATGAACAGGCCATGCAATCCATTGCTCACTGAATGCTGTCGTACTGTAACGGAGAATGAGGAGGTGACTTCCGGCAACACAGCAAAGTGGACGATGAAACTCCATGGCTTATTTAACAAATTGCACCCATTGGTTTTGTCACAAATAATTAATGAAAAGTGTAATCTTCATATTCTCATTTTCTATTTTTTTAAACAAAATTTGGACTATTTACCCAATATTAATTGCAGACCTAGGATTACTTATGAAAAAAAAAAAAAGCATTTATTTTTGGTCTCTTTTATTATCGCTGGAAGTTGAAACACCCGGAATATCGTGAAAGGAAAACGCATTAGTCAAGTTTTAGTAAAAGCAGCAGTAGCTAATAACATCGAAGAGGGTTTGCAAGTGTGGAAACTGAAACATATTTAAAATCTTACTTAGTTTTTACCTTATAACAGCTTACAATGTTAGTCCCTGCAAAATCATGGACTTTTAGGTTTAATAAACACAGCACTTGTTTGCTTGTGGTTGTTCATACGTTAAGTTGAAGTGCTCATGCAGACCTTGCCAAATGATCTTCACAGTAATAACCCCATACTTAATGTAGCTTAGTGTGCGTTCTTAACTGAACATATTCAATGCCAATCTACTTTCACTGGAATTGTGCCTGCCATTATTTTATCATTTGCAATTTTCCCATCCTCGAATAAATTGCAATTACTCCCTCACTGACAGAAATTTACCGTTATATCTTAAACAGCAATGACTGAGTTCTAAGTTTCTTATCTTCGGATCGCATTCTAAGCCGTTCAACTTCGGTCAAATTTGGAGGCAGGCATATTGTTAATTTTTGTTTGAAAATAAACAAATTTTGAATACAACTCACATGTTATCACATATTGATATTAATTTTTTTTTATTTTTGGAACTTAAAAATAAATTACGTTTAATTATCAAACATTTAACAGTTTAGATGGTGATAAAGTACTTTGTAAAATATTAAGCTTTTTAACCTGACTAGTACCATTGGGGTGTTATTTGAAATAAAATCTCCAAAATTTTTAAAATTATAATTTTAAAATTTTAATCGTCATCCTTTTGAGTCAACTTATCCAATGGTGTTTTATTACTTTTTATATTTTCAACAGATTAAAATATATTCATTGTTTTTGCACTGTACTATTGCGGTCTATACGACCCCATTCAAAATTGTCTTTTTTCTTTGAATGTAACATTGTGAAAGTAGTAATCCTGACCATTACTTTGAACACTTATTGGGTTAAACACGTGCAACAATGAAAATAACGTTTCCCGCTTAATTTTTGTCCATTGTTAAGCTTTATTGCTTAATTATAATTATAATTATTGTTAATAATTATTAGTGTTCTGCCTCGTGTGTCGTAGAATTACATTGTGAGTAGAAAACGTTTGAGTAGCCTAGAAATAGAAGACATTTTGAATGAAGAAGAGAAATATAGTGAAAGAATATCTGATGACGATGTTGGAGATTTAGAAACTCTTGTTCCTGAAGTTGGTGGGGGTGGGGAAACATGGACGATGCCATCTACGAGGGTAGGTCCATAAGTTTCCGACCTAACCATTTTCTAAAAACTGTATTTCGCTTTTCAATACAGTTACCCTTTATTGCAATACACTTCTCATATCTATGAATCAACATTTCAACCCCTCCCCCAAATAGTCCGAAGTCTTATCTGCAAAATGGGCCTAAACAGCATCCATCGTCGTCACACTTAAATTTCCTTTCTCGAACGTCCTTCTTAAGTTTTGAGAAGAGGAAATAGTCACTGTGAGCTAGATCTCGGCTTTAGGGTGGATGGTCGACCTCCTTGAAGCCACGTTTCTTCACAGCTTCCTTTGCAACAAGAGCTGTGTGCACAGACGCGTTGTCGGGAAGAAGGCGCACACCACCACTAAGATTTCCTCGCCTTTTCTCTTTGATGGAAGCACGTAGTCTGCAGTAGGTCAGCATAGTACTCCCCATTTACTGTGATGTTCCTCTTCTTGAAGTCAATGAAGATTATTCCTTCACAGTCCCCAAAGATTGCGGCCGTGATCATCTTGGTTGACTAAGCGACCTTGGCCTTTACAGACGGTATTTCGCCAGGTTTCGGCCACTCCATTTTCTTTTCGGCGAAGGATTATAGTAAAAGGTTCATCTTCTGTGACAATGATTTGCAGAACTTGTCTCTCGTTATCACGGCAGGCTCCAAAAATGCCTCACAACAGATGACTCGTTGCTGCTTTTGGACTGAGGAAAGAAGTCTAGGCACCCATCTTGTACTAACCTTATTCATGTTTAAATGTTCATGAATAATTCGAAGGACTGTTGCTTTAGAAAGGCCGAACCTTGCTGCTATTTCTGTAACTTTGAGTCGCCGGTCTTCCATAATTTCTCCTTCCACAAGAGCGATATTTTCAGGGGTGAGCACCTCCAAGGGCCAACCTGCACGCTCTTCGTCTTCAATACTTTCTCGACCCATTGGAAAAAGTTTGGCCCATTCTTTTACGGTAGAATATGAGGGGGATGCTTCTCCATATATACCGTCCAATCGCTGTTTAATTTAATTTGGAGTAAGTCCTTCTTTTGTGAAGAACTTAATAACAGGTCGATACTTCATTATGAACCTGTTACTATCTTCTATACATAGCCTTCTTTATGCAACTATATCTGAACAACTGAACACAGCAGAGCGGTAGTTACAGCTGCAATTTTCTTCTTAACAAATTAGGTATCACACCAAAGAAGGATTTTGTGAAGGGGATAATACTTATCGGCGAAGTCAGAAACTTATGGACCTACCCTCACCGAAAGTTCATTGGTTTCTTGTTTCTTCACTTGCATGTAGTGAAGTTCAGATTGTGGGCAGCACATTAATGAACATAATTACAATTGTCCTTGCGCAACAAACCCAATATGTTTATCATACTCACCCTGGTCTAAGCGCTTAACGTTGATCGTGTTGATGATTTGCAGTAGCTCTCCGCCGGGGATTTGGCGGTACAGCACTCTTTTGTCATCCACAAGCACCTTGTTCTTGGGATTGTCTACGCCGGAGTTAGCCTGAAGAAACACACTTGGACGTGGTTGCTCTTGTGTTTCATCGAATGTCCGTGATATTTTATCCTGTTTACTATCACCAGAAAGAGTCGGCGTTGCATGCGGTACATACATTTCGCCTGTTGGTTGTTGTGGAGGTTTGTCCGTGAAAATTTCACCGTTTTGTTTACCCGTAGCTTGTTTCCAATCCTGCGCAGTATTGTCCATTACATTTCTACTCTGATGTGCTGCAAGTGATTTTGTAGATTGCGGCCGTATTTTCCATGTTCGCCACTGAACAAACTGCCTTGGGAGATGCCAGCTGTAGCAGCGTACACCACTGAAAAAAAATTATGCATATCATTGAAATTGAATGTTTTCGTCTTCAGGATTATATGTTTCATTTTAAGCATGCCCATTGCTGTATGTTTTATAGGATGAACGTGGTCTCAAAACTCGCTCAGTAAGTTTATCAGCAGTTATGACCAAATTAATATTGCTGAACAACAAAAATAAACTGTTATTCTGTTACGCAAACGAAATGACTGGGATTCAGTGTATTTTTTCATGCTGAATATCAAAGTTTTCATAAAATTGTTAGTTGTGGTGTAGTTTTGTTGTAATTTGAGAAAGACATCAATAGGAAAAAAAAAATAAACATGGTAATTTTCGGCTGTGCCTACCTCAGTTACAGACATCTGCTTTTAGCTCGTCTGCTGCACTGGACTAAGGGAGCACCGACTTGCATTTACCCTGGTATCGCCTTTCGAATGTTGAAATTGACTGTGAAAGGGTTCTCTATATTCACCACAATTTTGTCGGGGGAAAGGTCCAAGTGAAAATGGAGAAAGTGTATCTTCATTGACATGGTGCATTCCATTTGACGATAAATCACCATTTCCCTATAGTTTGGCGCATGACATTTGAGACGACCGGCCTGAAAGATTGCCAAGTAGCATGTAAACGCTTCCTTGTTGTAAATCAAGAAGAATCGCAATAATCATCACACGTTTGTCACTTAAAATATGTCTCACATTCTGACATGTCTCTTTCTTATTGACTGCATAGTCAATTGAAACTGAAGGCAAAGTGTTTCCAATGTGCAATAATACCTTAGAGCCTTGGCATGGAAGCATGTAACAATAGCCTCCATTGTTTTGGTGTGTGTTGGATATTTATAGCTTTTGCATCATTACACAATTAATGTGATTATTTATTTCGAAAAATTGTTGCAAAGACTTCTGGCGCGTTCTAAATGCAAACAGTTTCACACTCTCTAAGACATAATTAAAATATCTTCGTCGAGACTCTAGCCCCTGCGCTTTAGCCTTGAAAGTTCGAAGTTTTAAATTTATTCTGTGTAACTGAGCGAGAAGGATCTGATTGTTGAAATCAGAATCACCAGCTGCAGGTGTATCTTCAGATGTGTTGGATTTTCACCAATGTGAAAATCTCTTCTGCAAAAAACTCGGCCGCCTGGGAATGTAGCCAACCTGTACCAGCATTTTGAAGATCTTCATCATCATCGAAGTGCTGGGCCCATTTGATAATGTGAGTAAGTAGGGGCTGATCTAAAACCTTCCATTTTAATTACCGAGCACTGTGAGGACGAGCGTTCTTATGTAACGCGACGTTTGTTCTCAGTTTGTTTTTCAAAGTCTCGCAGTGATTGTCGTTCTCAGAATTCGACAAGCAAGATTTGTGTAGCATCACAAAATACGTGGTCACAAGGTTTCTCGCGGACAAAGTTCGACTTGTTTGGAGAACCGACATGACTCAACGTTCATACAGCAAAAGAAAATCTAAGGCAGAGCCCATTCGTTTGCTTTTGTGGATCCCCGTTACAATTTTCAATACCCATTGCGAACAGAACTTCCGGTAGCTCTCCTTGTGTGTGTGTCTGTGTGTGAAAACCTCGTACAAAACAGTCCGATAAATTTGCGGAAATTGTTCAGAAAGTTCTGAGACGGTTCTCACGAACTTTTTCGTCAATTTTCTTGGCAAGATCAGCACTAACTTAGATTGATTATAAAAACGGGAATCCTTTCCAAAATCCTAGTTTTTAGGGGAAAAAATTCCTCTGTACTACAATTTTTGTTATTTTCCTCAATATCTATCCTAGATAGGTAAGGGGCACTAGCTTGTAAACACTCATAAAAGCTAAAAGTAAACAACAAACTTATACCTTGTAAATCACCTCCTTATTGTAAACATATTGTGCCCACTTAATACATTTTCTGTAAAAAGAGAGCTAAGTGCTTTAAAATTTATGAAATAATTCTAATGATTAAAATAGGAGGCGCGTGTTTAAAATGTTGATTAATTTTGTTGGCAAAGGGTACAAAGTGCAGAGCTAGCAAACAACAGGCCAAGGATAATATTTTGTTGTTTATTTAAACAAGTATTGTTATAAATTGTGTTCAAAAATAAATAGATGCAAGTTTTTGATGTTAAAATTTATTAAATACTAGTAAACATTTTACAGCAGTAAATAGGTATAAACTTATCACATAGTTAATCCATAGAAAAAAAGGTTTGCATTCTTCTCTGAGGCATGGTATCATTTTTTTCAAATCTTCTATTTTTTCAGTCTTCAGTCGTGTTGATAGTTTCAGCCGTGGCAGTTCTAACCATTTTATAGTTTCCTTCTTCGCACCGTTTTCTTCACCCCCGGTCCTACATAATGTGTGTGTGTTTTCTTTGACCTAAACAATGTTAGAAATTTCCAAATATTGTATGTTGAGATACTTTTTGACTGCTATGGCAAAGTCATAAACTTTTCACCTTGCATCATGGCAGTTAGAAAAAATTTTTGTGACAAGCTTTATAGACAAGTCTAAGAGAACATAATACCTCTCTTGAAATTTTAGTTTTCCACTGAGAGCGTAGTCGCGGTCACAGCTTAAATACATAGCACAGTTAAACCTCGTCAAACAAACAAACAAACATACATCTCCCTGATTATTGTCAGCTATATGTAACTTAGGTTATAACAAAAAATTGACGTAAATAATATATATGACAGCGCTTCGACGTTGCTTAGAAAATGTCACGCTGGAACTGCGTAAACTAAGCGAATTCCTCATCTAGTAGACTAACGTTAAAAAAGATAACATCCAAATTATGGCATTATTAATTAATAAAATGAAATAACGCCTTACTGTGTGCTATTAGGGAAACAGAATTCTCGGAATCTATAAGTTTTACAAAAGGGAAACATTATTATTATTATTATTATTATTATTATTGATATTATTATTGCTATTACTATTATTAGTAGTAGTACTGCTATTATTATTATTATTATTGTTGCTATTATTATTACTATTATTATTGCTATTATTAGTATTATTGCTATTATTGTTGTTGCTATTATTATTATTATTATTATTATTATTATTATCATCATCACTATTACTACTATTATTATTATTGATATTACTATTATTATTGCTATTATTATTATTATTAGTATTATTGCTATTATTCTTCCTATTATTATTGTTGTTGCTATTATTATTGTTGCTATTATTATTATTCAGATGAAATCACAGGAATTAATGATATACTGTTAATTAAATGAAATGTATGAACCTGAAAGCTATATATAAATGTATGACGCAAAGCTATACTGTGTGAGTATAAACATTTTTAATTGTAACCATGATTATGAACTGAGCCCTAGATATCAGCTTTACATTCACTAAAATAGAGAAAAACAAAAGAACAAAAAGTTTCGAGTTACATTCTGTATTTAAGAACATGTTTCAATAAAACAAAAACATCTAATTATTTACAAACAATTACAATGTATTAAGCAAAATATACACAACCAACAATGAACAATCAAAAGTTTCATCGATTTTCATTGGCTTTGAAATTTAATTGAAATATTATTGTAGTAAAAACATGTAATGCACGTTTTCTGAAGGTTATTACAGAGTGTTCTTACATATAAATATAATTCTCAAACACATATTAGATTAATATTTCACATTTGCTATCTTATCTTCATCTTGACTATGCTTATATTAAATATAAAACAAGTACATCGTTATAAATACAGTTTATATCCTGAATTAATTTGTCCTTTTATTTTAAAACAGTATAAAGAAAATTAAACGGAAGAGCGCTTTTTAAATTTCGGTTTTCAAGTTCACCCCTATTCCTAATAGTCCAGTTTCCCTAATTTTCGGAAATTATTGTTCTTATTTTATTTAAATGTTATACATGTAATTTCGTTGTGAAAAAGCAAATATTGGTGTCAGAGTAATTTTTAAATGTTAGGTTTCAGGTAAACCCCGATTCCTGGTAATCTGATTTCACTGATTTTCAAAAAAAAAAAAAAAAAAAAAAAAAAAAAATTAAATGGTATATGCCGAGTTTTGTTATCAAAAACAAATATTGGTGCGCTAGAACGATTTTTATATTTTGAGTTTCAGGTAAGCCCCTTCTCCTAATGACCAAATTCCCCTGATTTTTAGAAACTATTTTGCTTATTTTATTTAAATTGTAAATACGTACTTTCTTTATGAAAAAGCAAACATTGGTGTCGCTAGAGTAATTTTTTAAATTTTGTATTTAAGGTAAACTCCTACTTCTAATGGCCTGATTTTCAGAAACTATATACCCTATTTAACTAAATGGTATATACGGAGTTCCTCGTAAAATAAATATATTAATTCCGCTAGAGCCATTTTAAATTTTGGTTTTCTGGCTAACCCATCTCCAAAATAGCTCGATTTCACCCATTTTCACAAACTGTTTTTATTTAAATTGTGTGTACCAGCTATATTCAAAAAATTGTAAAATTTTGGATACCAGAGCTATTTTAAAATTTCGCTTTAACCCCCATTGTTTTTTTTTTTTTTTTTTTTGTACACCTCCACTCCTAATGGCCGGTTGCTATGCTTTTGCTACTTTCATAAATTTATCTTAAAGAAATATGCAGAGTTTCGTCGAGAAAAAACAAAAATTGCGCCGGCTAGAGCGATTTTTCATTTTTCATTTTTTTTTTTTTTTTTTTCCCCGATTTAGGAATATCCCCTCCCCATCCAAATTTGCTGGTTAACAAATTTGACGAACCATTGTTAATAAGATGGTTATATACCGAATTTTTTGAAGAAAATAAAAATTGCGACTACTAAAGCGTTAACGCGCGCGCGTGTACCGAGAGTGCCAATGTATATATACACACTTTCACAGTAGACATTTGTTTAATATACTTCAAAGTTGGACAGAAAAACTACAGTAATGTGTAGTATGATGTCCTGTAAACAGATGTGACTCACATACATTATGCTAGCGTTGCTACGTGACAGGTAAATCAACAATGAACAAATGAAACCTACATTATGGTATGATGTTCTGTAAACAGACATGACTCACATTACGTTATGCTTGCGTTGCTACAACAAAATGGAACCAATATTATCGTTTGAACAGCGGAAAGCAATTTTGAAGTGGTATTGGAAAACCGAATGTTGTTGAAGTTCAAAGGCAATGGAGACGTGTGTACAGGACAGAACCGCCGTTGGACTTCTACCTATGGGGAACTCTTAAGGATGTTGTATACCGTAGAAAACCAGCTACACTGGCAGCACTACGGGAAGAAATTGAAACGGCATGGGCTGCAATCGCTGAGAACACTTTCGCAAACGTTACTCAATCAGTAGTTTAAAGTACTCAGATGTGTACCGACGCCGATGGTGGGCATTTTGGGCAACTGTTGTAACTGTAAAAGTCTAAGATGATTAGTGCTCATCATTTTCTATTTGTGTGAATTCAGTTTTGTTATGTTAACACAGTTTTTTCTTTGCTTGAAGTGTGTATACATTTTTTGGAGGCACTATCACGTCGTTGTTTCCCACATATCTTTTCCCTTCAGCTGTTTGCTTCTTCCTAAGTGTTGACACACTTGCTTCTCCCCTTTTACGACATTTTATAGGCGTGTACATCATTACACAACACGCTACGCAGAACTTAATAACGTGAAAAGATCAACTCGCAACAAGGCAGTTACAAATGGTATACAGCCCGGTTTTTGTTTCGCAGCAGGTGAAATTTAGACCCTAGCACATTCTATTGACAATTATTTGAATCACTTCCACAATAAATATTAAATAGCTCAGTTTTTAGCAATACACATAGCACACATTTGAACACTGAACTGGAAATTTATTTTATGGCACTTGGCCCGGTTTTTATAATCCGTCACCAACTACGGAAGGCCTGCCACTTATGGGTTCATCATAAATGCATGTTCTTTCACTCATGTGTTTGGCCCGTATACAGCACATCACTACACAAAGACATTTTATCACAACACAATTCTCTCATTTGGCAGGATTTTCTACTGCAGCCTTCATTTTGTGAGGTTATAATGAACAAACACGATGTTCCCTCTAGCAAAGATGGAAACCAGTACGCTGATGTAACTACTACTAGCGATACGGAACAACGGCGGTTCAAATATATACAGGTTTTAAAAAGTGGTGGTAAAAATTTACCGGATCTAAAAGAAGCAAAAAACTTCCAGTAAACGTGGCTAACCGTTTACCAGATAATAACATTTGTTTTGGGGCCGCCACTGAGACGCTTGTGAGGGCCAATTTCAACAAAAACTGTGACAATTTTATTTCATTTTTCAACAAAGAGACAGTAAAATTCACAACTTTTACTTCAACAACGCAGAAATTGATTGAACATACACAAAGAAAAGTGTCGGTCCTGGTGGTGTAGTGGTTTACCATACTTGCCTTCTAAACCAAAGATCGCGGGTTCGAACCCGGCCAGGACCGATAGATTTTTTCGGGCGTAAAAATCCTAAGTATGGCTTACTTCGGAAGGGAAGTAAAGCCGTGGGTCCCGTGTCGTACATTTGCGGCACGAAAAAGAACCTCAAGCCTGAAAGAGAGGCCTCTGAGCAAAATTTGTCGGCCATTTCACGCCCTGAATTGGATGGGACGCTGATGACCTGAGCTGTTAAAGAGCGTCCATAAATAAAACAAACCAACAAAAGAAACTTATTTGAACAACAGTGAAGTTTGTACCGCCACGTGTGGCCGAGGGCGTTAAGGCGCGGACTCGAGAGCGGGAGATCTGGGATTCGAATCCCGCCAGGACCGTCCTCCCTGACTGAGGTTTTATCCAGGTTTTCCTCAATCTTCATAAATGGCAAATGTCGGGGAGGTACCCCAAAATTAGGCCTGGGGCGTTTCCTTCCTTAAAAAAAAACAACTCTTAACCAATATATAATTTCATCTCGTGTATCACCAGTGTTCACCGCTTCTGGTGCCTCAGTAGTAAAAACGGGCGTTAAACAACATTAAAAAAGAAGAGAAAAAAAAACAGCGAAGTTTGTGCTAATTTACTGTACTAATGAACATCAAGTGAAGACTTTTACAGCAGGTGTTGAAAATGCTGACTATGCCTTGAATGCAACTCTGTAGCCCTCTCCGTAAAGACCTGCGCATGCGCTCGGGCATTCCTGGATCATTCTTCGTTTGTTGGAAGGCATCTACAATCTGATGCTACAATTCTTCAGGTGTGATGATGTCCGTAGTATAAATTATACTTTTTACATAACCCCATGCACAAAAACCCAAAGGATTTAAATCCGGTGATCTGGCAGGTCCTCTTTTATCTAACACCGTTGTATTGCCGTACTGAAGTGCATGTTGGCGTAGCGTTACTGCATTTCATTTCCATGTTTACAAATCTTTTCATAAATTCACGTTAGACACATAACCTTTATTTGCAATATACACAGCAATGATTGGTTTTTATTTATTACTAAGGCTTAAGCAACGAGGGGAAGGGTAGGGGAAGAGTGCCGCATGAAGCATGAATGCTGCTGGTTTACAGTATCCAGGTGCTCGGTTCAGTGGCGGCCCCAATAAAAATAATTTGTCATTATCTCGTAAACGGTTATAGTTTGAACAACTTTTGGAATCACGCAGTTCAACTAATGGCGCAGATGAACTCGTTAGCTTCTAATAATTATTTATCCGACATTCCTCTTTTCGAACCAGAAAAATTATCATTGGAAAAAGACCATTTGTTCATACCTAGGTCTGCCAGATGAAAAGCAAACATGTAGTGCCAGAGTCACAACAGTGAATAAGGATTAAAAATAAACGTATAATATAGCATATAATAACAATTTATTTGTTATTTACTATTGAATCGCTTCGTAGTTCGACCAAGACATGAAATTCTAATTCGGAAATGGCCCAGGTACTGGAAATATGAATAACACCCAATGAAAGGTGAAAACATACAAAGAAATTAAGAAAACAAAATGCATTTGCAAAGAATCCTGAAAATACTAGCCGGAAACATGAATGTTTAAGAAAAGCCTGTAAATCCGCAAGAAACGATTAAATATCTATGTTTTTCTTTCTTTTATGCCCAGTTTTATCGACAACTATCATATGCCATATATCTTGTTCACGTAACAAGCTGAGGAAAGAATTAACAAAGAATGATATTGAATACCTTAACTGCAGTAATTTTTTGCTTTCTGTGTAAATATTACAGTAACTTTTAAATAAGGAAAGCTATTTCCTCGACTTATTGCAAGAAATTTACGCACGATTCGTTTCGTTTTATCAAAACTGGTGTAAGGAATTGCCTGCTGGTATCGCAGGTTTTACTACACTACCTTTCTTTTGTATTCCGTCCATAATTAAACCGGATCACTCATAACTAAAGAGCATATAGGCATAATGGTCTCAAGAAAAACGTCCTAGGATGCAATTCGTATGCTTTGATGAAAGTAGAACGATACTGCTTGTTTCGAATTTGTCTCCTAAATTCTAAAGATAAGTAAACGGAATTTAGGTATGAGCGCAGGGGTTAGTTTCAGTGGCGGCCTGTGTTTAAGTTGCAGCGTTGCACAACGATCAGATTTTTTTTTTTTATAAATTGATACCTTTTTAAAATATATAAACAAAAGTTGACTTTTCTTTCCTGTAAGTGTATAAAATCATTAATTTTATCTCTAAATAGTTCATAGTCCCAATATAAAACATTGGGTCAGCGAGCGAACTATGAACCACAGCCAGATTCGTACAGTCTGATATTAAGAGAGGCTCACATCAGATTTACCTATTCCTCTGTTTATATCAGCCTCATAGAAAGACAGTCGGTCCTGGTGGTCTAGTACTAACCATATTTGCCTCCCAAACCCAAGATCGCGGGTTCAAACCCGGCTAGGACCGCTGGATTTTTTCGGACGTAAAAATCCTAATTATGGCTTACTTCGGAAGGAAAGTAAAGCCGTGGGTCCCGTGTCGTACATTTACGGCACGAAAAGGAACCTCAAGCCTGAAAGAAGAGACGTTGAGCAAAATTTGTCGACCGTTTCATGTCCTGAATTGAATGGGACGCTGATGACCTGAGCTGTTAAAGAGCCTCCGTAAATACACAAACAAACAAAAACCGTAGAAAGAGACGGAGCTGGTTCTAAAGAACAGAGCGTTTCTCGAGAGCAAAGTAGCCCAAAAGACGTTTACATTGGTTTGTTTATTTTTTCCTCTGAGAGTAAATAAATTGACTTTTAGCCCACGTGTTTATTTGAAAATATTTAATTCCAATGCCTACATATACCGTTTTAATGTTGATATCTATAATTATTTATTTGCCTCTTAATAAATTTAAGTTAATATTTTGAGATATAAAATGAATTATGCAGCTGTTGATCTTACCCTTTAACTTATTTTAAATTTCTGTACACGTGCTTTATCATCTTTTCGTAATCCTTTAAATTAATGGAAAAATATTATCATAATACAAATAATTATTCAAGTACATTAAACCGCCACGGGTGGCCGTAGTCGTTAAGGGGCGGCCTCGTAGGCGGGAGGTCTGGAGTTCGATTCCAAACAGGATCGTCCTCCATGACTAAGTCTTAAATGGCAAATGCCGGGGAGGTACGCTAAAACTGAGGCCTGGAGCGTTTCCTTCCTTTAAAAAAAAACTTTCCCAGTTTATCGTTTCATTTCATGTATCATGCGTGTCTACCGCCTGGTATCTTATAACTAAAACATGCTTTAAACACTATTTAAAAAAAAAAAAAGTACATCAAAAGATGTGTAAATCAAAGTGTTTGCTATCTCAGTAATCTACGAAATAAAGATAACTGTTTCAAATGAACGTGTGAAAATGAAAATGTTTTAATACAGCGTAAACGCCAAGGGCATGCATGCAGTAAAAATTGGCTGTCACTTTACCTGTTGTGAGAATTGCAGCCTGAAGACTCCGCGTCAGATTCCTCGGCCAGGCTTATTATTGGGAGTTCTGAAGTCTCATGGCATTGCCGTGCGCAGTTTTCACATTCAATATCGGCCATTTTAAATGTGCTATTGTGTTCAGCTTGGGCGTTTAATAATTGACAGTGATAAGGCGGTAACCTAACGACGTCTTACAGTAGCATCCAGTCTGAGACTTGTACATATTGATCTGTTGCTAACAAGCCAGTGGTTTGTAAATGTAGGGGGCATTTTATAAAGACAGAAGAGGTTTCGTTTCTCCGCGTTATTCAGTCTTCGATTTGGATCTAAAGAAGAGGCTATTCTCAGTTCTAAATGCTGTTGCAACTGATCCCGTGTGGCATGTTCCGCCTATACCAACGAAAAACTTAAAACCTCCGCACCAATCCGCCAACAACGTTTGCGGGCATGATTCTGATTTTCCCAAGTAAGTCTTTCCTATCTCATGCAGAGTTGTAGGAAAGTTGTCCTAGCTGCAACAAAATCACTCCTTACCATTAACAACTTTCTCCCACCATTCAAAATTTTAAAATATTTAAATTCCAGAGATCTCAAATTTCTCAGCATATAATAGAGATTTCGTTGCCCTCAAATCCCGTGGCTTCTTTTTTTTGCTGAAGGAAACTCTCTTTTATCGTAACACTTCCCTTCTTCTTCTTCTTCTTCTTCTTCTTCTTCTTCTTCTTCTTCTTTTTCTTCTTCCTCTTCCTCTTCTTCCTCCTCCTCCTCCTCCTCTTCCCCCCCTCCTCCTACGAAGCATGCTGAGATCGAATTCGCCCATGCCGGTTATGACTTTTACCTTTTTATCCGGGGAAGAATTCTCGCAGGTTTCTTCTTAGAGTGCATGGCTCTCAGACTGACGGCCCGCCAGCAGACGCCGCCTTCTTGAAGTAAACAGCGTGTACTTTATATATCAAGTCTCTCGCTTGCCTTCCATTGTTGACAGTTTAACAGCCTTGCTAACGGCCTTTAGCAACATACACATGAGAAACTCCTTGAAATGGCTCAGAAAAGCTGGTCAAGTGGTCACTGAGGAGCACCTTCAAGTGCAAGAGCGTACAGGTTACTGATTGTTACCCCGTATCCTGCCAGAACCGCCAAGAAATGGCTGAAGAGATTTGTTCCCTCTGTATGATGTAGCATACCAAAGAATTGCTGAGAATTTAAGAATGACGTTTGGTTAAATTTAATTAATCCAACACAAGTTGAGACTGAATCCATTTTCTTTTACTTACGTATTGTATATTTTGAAGAACAAGAACGGTCCTTGACCCTTAATTGTCTGAAATACTGGTATGCTAATCATTTAACGAAAAGCACCTTTGTACCTCTAAAATACTCATATGTTGGTATTTATAGTTTCAGGCCCTTTCCCAAAAAAGTTCACATCTAGGAAAGGACAACGACTTTTTCACTTTGCTTATAACAGTAAGATTTCGGTCAACGAACCTTGGCAGTTTATTTCTTTTAGGAGCTCTAAATGTTATGACGGCGATAGGCAACAGATTTATAGATAGAATACTGAAAATTGAATTCGGGTAAGGAGCTAACAAATTAAACAATGAATTGTCTTCGAATGAGCCGAAGTTTTGTTTATTTCTTTAGAAAAAGAAAGTTAAAGATACATTATGCATGTTATCCGTACCGACAGAGCATTGATGCATCCATCATGAAGAAGATGGCGGCCGTGAAGCTGACAATGCCACTGACAAGTAGACTCCAGGAGTAGTTCTCATTGGCGCTGAAGTGAAGGATGCAAAGAATGCCAGAAGCCACGAACAGACAAACAGCAAGCATGCAGAACAGAAACATCTGTAACAATGTACAAAGCAAGCAGTTTGGACAGTTTTAAGTTTTCGTTCATGTTCCTCGTAAACCTAAGCATCACATAAAAGCAGGATCAACAGAATTAACAAATGCGAACAGGATTCTCTTTGGCTAGAGAGCGATATACGAGGGTAGGATCCATAAGTTTCCGGCCTCGTCCATAAGGACTGTCGCCTCCACAACATACCTTATTTGTTAAGCAATTAATGCAGATGTAACTTCCGCTCCGCTGTTTTCAGTAGTTCAGATATAGTTGCATAAAGAAGGCTATGTATAGAAGATTGTGACATGTTCAAAATGGGGTATCCAGCTATTATTAAGCTCTTCACACACACACACACACACACACACACAAAGGACTTACTCCAAATGAAATTAAACAGCGATTAGACGGTGTATATGGGGAAGCATCCCCCTCCTATTCTACCGTAAAAGAATGGGCCAAACTTTTTCAAATGGGTCGAGAAAACATTGAAGACGAAGAGCGCGAGGTCGACTCTTGAATCACTCCTAAAAACATCCCCCTTGTGGAAGGAGAAATTATGGAAGGCCGGCGGCTCAAAGTTACAGAAATAGCAGCAAGGTTGGGCCTTTCTAAAACAACAGTCCTTCGAATTATTCATGAACTTTTAAACATGAATAAGGTTAGTGCAAGATGGGAGCCTAGACTTCTTCCCTCAGTCCAAAAGCAGCAGCGAGTCATCTGTTGTCAGGCATTTTTGGAGCTCTGCCGTGGCAACGAGAGAGAAGTTCTGCAAACCATTGTTACAGGAGATGAAACTATGGTCCTCTACTATGATCCCTTGTTCAAAAGAGAATCAATGGACGGGCGTAAACCTGACGAAGCACCGCCTCTAAAGGCCAAGGTCACTCAGTCAACAAGAAGATCATGGCCACAATATTTTAGGACTGTGAAGGAATACTCTTCATTGACTTCAAGGAGAGGAACATCACAGTAAATGTGCTACTGCACAGACGATGTGCTTCCATCAAAGAGAAAAGGCGAGGAAAGCTGAGTGGTGGTGTACGCCTTCTTCACGACAACGCGCCTGCGCACACAGCTCTTGTTTGAAAGGAAGCTGTGAAGAAATGAGGCTTCAAGGAGATCGATCATTTACCCTACAGCCCAGACCTAGCTCCCAATGACTATTTCCACATCTTAAAACTCTAGAAGGACGTTCGAGGAAGGAAATTTAAGTGTAAGGAAGAAGTGGTGGATGCTGTTTGTGCCCATTTTGCAGACAAGACTTTGGACTATTTTGGGGGGGGGGGGGTTGGGGATTGAAATTTTAATTCCAAGATGTGAGAAGTGTATTGCAGTAAAGGATAACTATTGAAAAGTGAAGTATAGTTTTTGTATTTATCATACTTGAAAATGGTTAAGCCGGAAATTTATGGACCTACCCTCGTACATCATGTTATTAATTTGCAGTTTTCTGGTTTACTACACTGGTTTATAGTTGGAAGAAAATCAACAGTACTGTGCTACTATTTTGCTTTTAGTGAAATCTCTGCTGAAACTTGTATAATAGAAAGTGTTAACACCACATGGGTTTGCTGTTGTATGTGTTTATTTATCGTAATACAGGCATAATACACATTCACATTTCCTAAATAGTACTAATTAAAATAAGGTGTATACACCATGCAAATTTTGTAGTGAATGATGAAACAGTTTTGTGCGTTACAATTATCATATCAAACTTTGTGGTTAGGAAGGACATTTTCTCAGAAATTTTTACTAACCTATGTACGTGACGGTGTGGGTTAGCAAAGAAAGAAAAGATCCGGAAATATATATATATATATATATATATATATATATATAAAGGTGGGTTTAGATCGAGATAATGAGAATTTTAATGGACCTGATGTTATAATATGTTTCGACTCGTTTGCAAGTGAGGTTATGTAGAGACAGGTACAACTCGTGCTTAAATCGTTCATGTTACTGCTGTTAATACATGGTTTTGTTTATTTGGTTCATTGCAATTACGTGGTTTTTACAGTAGTTTATAGTTGGAAGTACATAAACAATAGCGTGTTAGTTCTTTGGTTTTTTATTAAGTTGATATTTAGTTAGGAACTTGTGTAATAGAAAGTGTGTAATACAACATGGGTTGTTCTTGTATTCTTAATTATGACAATGTACCGCATAGTACCATGTTTACATTTCCTAAAGGAGTATATAAACAGTAGGTTGCTATAGTGTAAATTTTGAAGTTAATGATGTAACTGTAGTGTGTATAACATTTATTACTAAAATTGGTGGTTAGGAAGGACATTTTCTTTGTGCAGTTTTCCTAAATCTACCATCATATGTGACCGTGAGGGTCAATGAAAATGAAAAACCTGAAGGAACGTGCGAAGCGTGTTTTAGAGCGATATGAAGAGAATTTTAATTAATGGTGTGAGCAAGGTATTATGTTTTGACTGCTTTGCAAGTGAGCTTAAGACAAGAGAGGTACACCCGTTTATAACTATTGCCAAGGAAGACTATACTTGAAATAGACGATGATAAATATGATGCTTTCCTAATTATATTTTAAGGTGTTCAATTATTTGAAAGTTTGTGTGTTTTATAAAGAGTTGTTCTTACCTGTGAAGAAGTTTATAATTAATATTATTTTACATTTCGTTTACATATGAGAAATATTGCTTGTAAACAATTTTATATTCTTAAAAAGTCTCCAAATGTTTTCTAATGATTAAATGATGTCATCTTGTAAACATAATACTTGTAAAAGTTCGGCATTTCCCTTGGCCACTTCGGTCGCCATGTTTTGCGTATTGGGGCCTGGTAAATATAGTTAATCATGCGCATGCTAACTTCTCCCCTCCTCCTTAATCCCCTTTCCTTTTCCTTCAGTGGAGCGGGTCTCTCTTGACTTGTCTTAACATACACATAGAGAAACAACTCAGGTTAAGCAGCCCTGAGAAATCAGCGGTCATAATCCAAAATAATGGAATTTTTAACCAAACGAAAAGTTGTTACTCCTCGCAAGACGTTAACAAACAAAATGCTCCAAGGAAAATGTACCAACTACAGGTATAGCTGCAGGCGTGGTTAGCTACTGTGTGTGGAACAAACCCGTCCATTAACAACTGGGCGGCCTGTAAATTGTTCTGGCGTTCAAGCTTCCTTCCAACGAACTATTTGTTATAATTAAAGTAAGAAACAAATAAGTGTAATCAGTTTCGACCTAATATCCTTATTTACATTAGTTGAAACCAAATTGAGTTACATCACTGTTAATGGTACCATTGAATTTTTATTCCATTTAATATTCGTTGGGTGTGCCTGGGCTGCTACGCCGAGACCATAATTTCCTTCAGCACTTGAAATTTATATAGGGCATCCGTAATCACCAAGTTGCAAAAATGAGAGCCGAATTTAGCAAAAAGTTACATAAAAGCACGGCGGAGAGGAACTGAATGTGTTAAAAGTTGGTCACCCACCAACCAACATGCAAAATCAGATCTAATGGTAGAAAATGGCTACGTAGTGCGGTGAAATTGGTGGCGTCATGATTATTACCAACAACAAAAAGTGCACTAGACCTAAAAGTAAGGGGTAAAGCTGAATTAAGTAAAATTCTTAAACCAAACTAAAGCGAACACTTAACCTAACATAAGTAAATATTCGTTATGACAAGGAGCCATGTGAAACTTAGACACCTAACACTTTCATTACCGTAATGGC
Organism: Metallyticus violacea; assembly: GCA_030762175.1. NCBI lineage: Eukaryota > Metazoa > Arthropoda > Insecta > Mantodea > Metallyticidae > Metallyticus > Metallyticus violacea. The sequence goes on along the minus strand of CM060842.1, from coordinate 123,742,007 downwards.
ACAATTTTATAGTGGTTGGCAACTATGAAAAACAAAGGAACAATCGCTGAAAGTGATGCACAAAGCTGCTCTGATGAACAAAAATGGAATGCATTCACTGTAGTAACTTTGATCTTTTTGATGAGGTTTGGCATGCCAAAAGAGCTTGCTTTGATTTATTTACGGACGCTGTTTAACATCTCAGGTCATCAGCGTCCCATTCAGTTCAGGACGTGAAATAGCATATAAATTTTGCTCAGAGGCCTCTATTTTCAGGCTTGAGGTTTTTTATCGTGCCATGAATTTACGCCACGGGACCCAAGGCTTTAATTTCCCTTCAGAAGGAAGCCATACTTAGGATTTTTACGCCCGAAAAAAATCAATCGATCCTGGCCGGGTTTGAACCCGCGATCTTGGATTTAGAAGGCAAGTATGGTTACTACTACATTCCCCAGGACCGACTGCCAAAAGGTCGGTGAAATATCTAGTCATTAGGAAAATAATTAATACCTTATACACAGATGATGCCAAAAATGTATACACACTTCAAGCAAAGAAAAAACTGTGTTAACATAACAAAACTGAACTGACACAAACAGAAAATATTGAGCACTATAATCATCCTACACTTTTGCAGTTACAACAGTTGCTCAAAATTCCTACCATCGGCGTCGATACACTTCTGAGTATGTTGAACTGCTGATTGAACAACGTTTGCAAAAGTGTCCTCAGCACATGCCGTTTCAATTTCTTCCCGAAGTGTTACCAGGGTTTTCTACGGTATACAACATCCTTAAGAGTTCCCCATAGGTAGAAGTCCAACGGCGGTTCTGTTCTGTACACACGTCTCCATTGTCTTTGAACTTCAACAACATTCTTGGTTTTCCAATACCACTTCAAAATTGCTTTCCGCTGTTCAAACGATAATCTTTGCTCCATGTTATTATAGCAACGCTAGCATAACGTAATGTGAGCCACATCTGTTTACAGAACATCATACGATATTCTGGACTTCATTTGTTCATGTTGATTTACCTGTCACGTAACAACGCTATTATAATGTATGAAAGTCAGGTCTGTTTACAGAACATCATACTACACATTACTGTTGTCCAACTTTTAAATATATTAAATAGATATCTACTGTGAAAGTGTGTACACATTTTTGACACCCTCGGTATTTGTCGTATTTGCAGTGCAAAGGGAATGCTTACTTACCGGAGTAGTGGACACTGGCTCTCCCGCCACCTGCGAAACGACGTCCACCAAGCTTATGATGAGGAAGCCGAGAAACGTGACGTAGAGTAATCCTATCATGTGACTTGTAAGCGCATTCTCAGCCAGGGAGAGATAAAGCAGGAGGAAGATGGAGCAGACAAGACATTGGATCTGTAACATATCAAGAGTCTGCTGTAACGGTTCAATGTTCGAATTTTAATTTTGAAGTTGCCGCAGACATGTCTTGACTTTAAAAGCCATCAGGTTGACTTAAAAGTCAGGGCCCTGAAGGTCGCTCCCGGTGATCTAATGGTAATCATTCTTTCCTCGTATCGCCAGGGTGGTCGAGGTCGTTAAGGCGCGGACTCGTGAGCTGGAGGTTCTGCGTTCGAATCCCGCGAGGACCGTCCTCCCTGACTGAGGTTTTTTTCCAGCTTTTCCTCAGTCCTCAAATGGCAAGTGCCGGGGAGGTACCCTAAACATAGGGATGTAACGCTTCCTTTAAAAAAATCCTTTCCTAATATATTATTTCATTTCATGTATCATTAGTGTCCACCGCCTGAGATGCTTAAGTAGTAAAAATGCGAAATCCTGTACTATTTCATGTCTGTCATATTCGATACATATTCAGAAATCTGTATTTCCTACGTGCGGCGCTTTATTCTTTTATTCTCTGCCTCGTTATATACACATTGCCGCCAACTTTTACCCTACAAGTGGAAATGACCCTTTTACACTCTGTCGGACTTCCAGACCAGCTTCGCAGCCTCCTTGACCTAAGCCCTCCTCAACCGCCCCCAAACTGTACCAGCAGAGACAACCGTATTTACCTTCCTCCTACAGAATGGCTGCTAAACCCCGCAGAAATATCGACCCTGCTAATCTCAAAGCCTGCTCCTGGAACGCCCACGGCTTCCGGGAAGAGCTACGAGAAACCACCCATTTCGTTACTTCGCATTAAACACAGCTGCTGCTGATGCAGGAGACTTGGCTCACACCGAACATTGAAGCCAAAATTCTGGATCACTTGCCACCGCTCTGATGGCTGTGGAGTGATGGCATCACTCTGCCCTGCCACATCACAGACTACATCTGCCTCAATTGTCCAACAGCCATTCGCCTTGAAACTTGCTCAGGACCCATCAATTTCTTTTTCGTGTACATACCCCCTGGTAAACCCATCCTACCAGGCGAGCTCCAGCATCTGTTCAACTCCACCGCAGCCTCTGTGGCAATAGGAGATTACAATGCCAAACATACTAACTGGAACTCGACCACCGCCAGTCATAGAGGAACAGTACTTCACAAATCCATAACCGATCCATGCCCACAGATTGGCTCGATATCGCCCGCCTATTAAAATGTATGATGCCACCCAAACCTCTTCATCATCCCTGAACTCTCAGACCACTACGCAGTCCTCCTTTCTCACACTCGCCCGGTTCTAAAACTCCCTGCACCACCCCAAATGCATGCAAAACCAACTGGAAATCCCGCACAGCATATGCCGCACTGTAAAAATTGAGGCAGACGTAGATATGGTTACCTTCACCATCCAACAGGACATTCCTCATCGTGGAGTTAGAACACGCTGACATCAACTTCCCCAAGCCATCCGGCAAATAATCGCCGACAAAAACAGAGCCCGCCGACGGTTTCAGCATACTCATAGTCCACAAGATAGACAAAAGCTCAACCGCCTACAGCACCTGCTAAGATTGGGACTATGGGACCATGCCAACCAAGAGTGGGAACAGGGCTTGTCTCAACTGGACACAAGAGATGCCTCACTTTGGCGCATGTCAAAAGCATTCTTACGCATTCCTACTGCGACAAAACCGCATGTGGCTGGCCAGCGGAATGCGCATTCGGCAAGGGAGAAGGTGGAGTTAATAGCGGACCACCTTACAGGCAACATTCAAACCGGTAGCACACCTAACGTGGACCACATACAGAAGGTACATAGCGCAGTCCAGCAATTTCTGTAGGCACCGTTCAATTTCCAGGAAATTAAACAAACAAGCCCTGCAGAACTGACAACATTACTGCAAAGCCTCTGGCCACAACGGAGTGTCATATGCAGCTTTAAGAGCCTTGCCACCGGCGTGGACAGCACTGATACCTCACCTCTTTAACAGTTTGCTACAGCTTGGCCACTTTCCCACGGCATGGAAGCATACAAGACGGAAAAGGATGCTCACACCGGCCAATCAGCTTGCTGCCAGCGATGAGCAAACTGTTTGAGAAAGTGATTTAATGCGCCTACAGAAAACGCTGGACCTACACAATGTGCTCCGTCCTGAACAATTTGGATTTCGTCGCAAAACACTCGACCACGCACCAACTGCTGCGCATGGTTCAGTCCATCAACCGTGGCTTTAAAAACCAGCACTTTACTCCGATGTTACTTTTAGACATCATGCGGGCCTTTGACACCGACCCATACACTATTCCGTTCTCCCACATCTCTTCCACTTAATAACTTCCTACCTTCAGACCAGAACATTTTCCGTCTCCATAGATGCAGCCCTCTCCACCCCCAGACGTACAAGTGCAGCAGTTCCACAAGGTTCTTTTCCTAACATAGATAAACACATTGCCATCGCACCCAGGCTGTTCGCTGATGACACTGCAATCTCGACAAGCTCTACCCGACACCCACATAGCAGTAACCAGGCTTCAAACCTACGCCGGTAAACTTACCACCTAGTTCAACATGTGATGCGACTAAGTCTCAGGCAATCGCCTTCACAAAACGTCGCCGAACTGCGTATAGCTGGCGGAAGTGTTCCTTGGAGCACAGAAGCCACCTATTTAGGGGGTGAGGCTAGCGCTCACTTAACATAGAGAGCCCATATCACCGAGCTAGGGAAGAGAGTAAGCCGATGATATACCCTTTATATTCTACAATGTCCGTCGGAGCTAAAGTGCTGGTTTACCAAGTCTGGGGCACGGCAGCTAAAACCCATCTACACCGTCTGCAAGTATTCCAGAACGGCTTCCTCCGAACTGCCACTGCCTCTCGAACTGCATTTCTAGGTTGTAGCGGCCGGCAATATTCACACATACGGAAAGCAACATGTGTTAGCCTATCTGTGTCTCTTTCTGTTATCTGCCTGCCTCAGGTCCACCACCGACAATCCTTTCCTTAAACTCACAATACAACCCTTAAACAATACGAAGGTCTGTCTCTCTCTGCAGATGTTTCACAGTCATCTCAATAGTAGAACCTGAAAAATGAATACAATACTTCCACATGCTCCGATATGCACAAAATATTCCTATCTGCTCATACATAAAATATTAACCTTAACAATATGAACTTAATACTAAGCAGCTCTGAGTTCCGTATCAAGGCGGGTCTGTCATCAGACAAAGCAATCTTGATACAGTCCCGTGAGACGTTATTCTAGCATAATTATCATAAAAAGAAAACATTGAGATTGTATTTAATTCCATATAGTGTTTACTAATTGTTTTATACTGCTCAACACATCACGCCTGCTTGTTCTCTTTGTTTGAGTTATTTATGTATCACACATGTCTGATCTGACACACTTTCACTTTTTGTTTTTTTGATCACTTAATCAACATTTTCACAGACTAATGCAGATTGATATCACATCCTTTCATTTTTCCTCACTGAACGACACAAAGGTCTACACTATAGCATACTTAATCTCTAACATGCGAGTTAATTCCAGGCTGACCATTATTCAAAAAGCCAAGCTAAAAAGTATACATCCTGACACATTTACTAATTGACCGTTTTACTAACAGTACTATGATTCACGTGTACTTTGTTAGAATTATAGTTACTACTCAAATGCTTTCATCCTACTAGCTACGCCTGCCTACATTATACATCATTTAATGAACTTATTCTTGACAGTCTGTTCTTCAATTTTTCTTTTTAGCAAAATATTTCATAGCACATTTTATAACGTTATATTTTATAGTTGAATCTGGACTTTATTGATTGAAAATCAAATAACATGGTGTTCTTAAATTACATTTGCAATCCATGCTCTAACTTTATATTTCATGAACATACACCTTGTGGGACGTCCATTAACCTTGCATTTTATAATTGATTTTAACTCCATCATTTATCACATAACATTTAATGAAATTCTACTTTGCAGTCTGTCTTTGCTCTTAATCCTTTATCTATAAAAATCTTGTAAGACACTTAATAACATTACAAGTAACATTTATGATTCTATTAGTATAGAACTCAATATCTATCTAAGAGCATTTTCCATGTTACTTCCTATAACAATTTACAACTGATTTTAACATCTCTACCTCATTAGTTATCTTCAATCATTTTATAATGTTATATCTAATACGGTGCTATTCATTGTCGGATCCCCTATTTCCCTTATCTACTTAATTAATTTTCTTCCTTTATTATTTTATTATTATTTATCTTTCTCCTTTCATTTTATTTTTAATTCATAGCTTTGGCAATAACATCATAATTAATATGTTCCTTTTCATTACATGATCGCATTTTCTTCCTCCTGCACCTGTCTACTTCCCTATTTAACTTCAACAAGATATATAATTTTAGTTATTTATTCTTTCATTTAGCATGATTCTAATTATTTGATCATTCCTTGACTGCTTTAATCCCCTATTATTTACTGTTCTATATGATTCTCCATGTAATGTCTTATATATCCTACTCCTGTGACTTATATATTAATTTTATGTTGAATTGCCATTGATCTGATTACAGTTATTTTATTTTTTGAATGTTCTATTTTACCATTATGCATTTCCCTGTCTAGTTCCTTAACGTTACTAATATATGCTATGTTATGTTACGTTGTTGTATTTTCTCTGACTTATCATTTTGTTTGTTTACTTTTGCTTAATTCACTATTATTGATCTTCTTAACTGACACATTTGTAACATAAGTAACCCACTTGCTTAAGTCTATCCTTACTACATAGTTTTATCTTATCTCTCTTATATTTACATTCTAATGACATGATTAGTCTTCTATTTATCAACGTATTCGTCTCATTTCCTCTACATCCTAGTTTAAGGTGAATACACCATGGACGTCTCCATAACGTGGTTCTGTGTCTTCTATCCTGGGTTCCATAATCAGTTCCACCGCGCATTCGATTGGTCTGTGAGCTCGCGCATCTATACTTATCTCGACATTCGCAATTTGGGCCTTAAAATATTTATCCAGATTGTTCTGATTTAGATGGGTTTGTGCCCCCGTCCCTTGAAATCTTTGGTTCGAATCCTGGTCACTGATTTGTTTATCTTCTGTTTCTTTGTAACACTCTGCCTGTTCCCAATTTGGTTCTTTCTGGCTGTTCTCCTATTCTATTTCCTGCCTATCATTTGTAGATTCTTCGGTATTTTCTTCTAGCTCCCTTTCCACATCTCTGCTTTAGTTCTACGTTTCATTCAAGATCCTGTTCCCGGATGCTAAACTTCTCGATTTGAATTGTTACTAACCTCTATCAGAGACTGCTTTAATCCGTTTTGTACTCTTTTCTGTCTTATTTTTCTTGTGATCGCTTGAATTGATTACTTGGTTGATTAATAAAACAGTTTAATGGGATTGCTTCCTATGATACACAAAATGATCATCTGACATCCTGCGAGACCAAGAAAATTCCTGATCTCACGACTTTTGTAACGTCTAGGGGAAGAATATTTGAAAGACTACTTTAGAAAGAAATGCTCTTTTGTCTAGAGAACTGATACAAGACTCTTATCCTGAGACAGTCATTCACCCCACCACATGAAAGCAATGAAATTATTGCAAGAAGTTTCATTAAATTTAACTTATTTTAATTTCCAATAGTATTAAATTTCAAACTACCGCTTAAGCAACACTACGCCGTTCTTTTATTATATTTCAATCTGATGAAAAATAATGCTATAGGGTTGAAATGCCATGCCGGACGTATCAAAAAGACAAAATTCAATTATTTGCAAATGATTTCGGTCCCGCAGCACATTCATTTGTATTGCCAGTGACAGGAGACGATAAAGAAAAAAGTGACATTAAATAAGTAAAACAGAATTTTAGTGAAGTGTTAATAATGACATTTTATTACCAATGAGGAACAATTAACTATTTGAGTTAAGTGTCCTTTACAGGTTCTGTCTTATATCTAAGTAGCTACTCATTTGAACCTCCATCTTTCTTAGTGTGGAAATTGAAAAACTAAAACCATTGTTTAATTTATAAGATAACTTTAAAATGCATTTTTCTCAGCACTTTTTAAAAATGGACCTTGATCGTTTTTCCATGTACTCTTTGCTTGTTGCAGCTTCAAGGAACAGAATCTAGTAGCCATTTCATTACATGGACTATAATTCTGAAGAAAAAGGTTAATATTCAGTTATGGGCATCTCGAGAGGCGATTGTTCACGGACTCGTCATTAATGACAATGAATATCTGTAGCGCATGCCTCTGATATAATATGCAATTATTTTCTGAATAAATCCAATGTAAAACTTTAACTGGAAATTTAAAAGTGGAGGTTTTGTGGATAGATTTACAGCATGGTACAACAGAAATAGGAAGTTTCACTACGTTACTTCTTCTACAAATGCATTGGAGCAAGGCAGTGTTAGTATGCTCTCTTGTTTTGATCCCTTTCTGGCAGTAATATTTTTCGGAAAGCCACTTTCGTCACACTCACACACATTTTTTTTTTCCGGGACTGTAAAGAAGTACCAAAATCTTGAGAAACTGTACTAGGATTGAGAAAAAAAAATTCTATGTGCATTTTTAAATCTTATTTGGCTTAGGACATACGGTGAAACCCATCATCCTTCATGACAAAGCGAGGTGTCACTCTGTTAACCTGTCGATAGAACTGGGAGATATGGGACATCCACCATATACACCCAGTATGAGCCCGTGTGACTTCGCAAACATGAAAGAACCACTTCGAGCCATTATCAAAGCTGAAGGGGGAGGGGGAGTCACTTCAGGACATTGACAGAGATGGACGCTCTGATGAAGTACATCTTCCACTTGTGACATAAGGTGGTGACATGGCAGGAGATCACGTTTAAGGAGTGTGCGTCACTTTCCTCTGATAACAAAGACCTCTAGACGTTACAGTACTGTTGCCATTACTTTTTATCCAATCTATGTAGGTAGATGTTTACTATCAAATTTCAGAGTTGTTTGTTGAGTTTTTACTACTGAGGCACCACAGGCGTAACTTGAGAAAAGTATGTGTCATTAAGCGTATGCTAGTTGGTTTTCATAACCATGGAGCCATTTCTGATCAGAAATACCCGACTTCACACTGAAGGCCACCGGGTAGAAGCATTTCTAGTGAAAGCAAGCGGGGAGTTTGATAATTGCAGAAAACTACTTTTCTACTTACCATTTCAATAACACGAACGGGCTTGAAGATGGGAATTGGTTCGTCTGTCTCCAGCATAGAGACTAACACTGCACAATATAAAAGACTATTAATACTTTTGCATAAAAATCAGATGCATTCTACTGTTGGCTAACAATGCATGTATCTATTCTAGTTTTCTAATGTAATAAAGGACATGAAAATAAACCTTTTTTCGCAGTACAGTAGTGTCCGTAAATGCTTCGTTTTCAACATAAAAGACAGAGCTCATCACTCCCTTTATGGCTGCGTTTATGTTTCAGCAGAATTAATAAACAACAGAAGTTTGTTTGTCACAAAATATCTTCTGTCAGATCTGTTTATTTAACTGCATGATATTAAAGTGCAACGGTATACACATATTAAATTTATAGATAAGGCATTTGGGGCACCATACGGCAATGCTAATTTGGCAAAGCGAATCTATAGGGAGCAACACCCTCAGCGACATATTCCTTATCATACAACATTTTCAAGACTGGGTCATGTTTTCGAGATAGTGGCCAGTTCCGCTTAATGGAAGTAAATTCAGGAGCGAATCTGTGAGAACACCATACTTTGAAGATGAGGTTTTCAGAGATTTGAAAATAATCCACGAAGGTACTCGAGCTGTTGTCCATTCGATGAATACCATCACACGTCTGTATGGAGAATTTTGAGCGAGTATGAAAAGCATCCATTTCATATCCAAAAAGTACAAACGTTATTCCCCGATGACTTTCCTAACAGACAACAATTTACTGTTAACAATGGGCTATATTTTGATAGATACATATAATAGAGTGCTGAGATATGTTGTCCTCTTCAACACATACATTAGACACACTTGGAGTGACATTAATGTTAAAAATGTGGAGAATCTCCGCAATCAATGGAAGTTTCCTGTAAATATTTGGGTTGGATTTGTTGATAGCTTTCTAGTGGGACCATATGCTATGCCTGCACGATTGAATGAACACATTTATGATTGTTTTTTTGCGAAATGCTGCCGACACTACTTGAAAATGTCCCGATTAATATTCGGAGAAACGTGATCTTTCAATATGATGGTGCACCCGCACATTTCTACTTTAATTGTCGAAATTGTTTAAGTGCAGTTTTTCAAATCTTTTTATAGGAAGAGCATCTCTCTCTCTCGGTCAGCACGTTTCCCAGACATGACTCCAGTTGATTTTTGTGTTTGGGATCGTTTATGAAACAGCCATCGGCGCAGCAGAAGAATTATTCTTGTTTTTGAGAATCTTTGTAACTGAACACAGATATTTCGAAGGATTCGGCGTTCAATCATACTTTATGTGTCAACAATGACGTCTCAATACCATTTTCTTAACATTTGATATTGGATAAAAAAAAAAAGGTTACTGTGTAACCATAGAAACTAAATAAAGCAACGTTCCAAGTTGAGATACATTCTCCCACCCCCCCTCATATCACTCACTATAACTTGAAAACGAAGCATTTTTGGACATTGCTTTATTAAGGGGGGGGGAAGCGTTTATTTTGATGTTCTCTATCATATCAGGAAATTAGTTATTCTGATACACCCTGTAAATTACGCGATAGAACCGTTTAATGAGATCTAATGGAAATATTTAATAAATGCAACGTGAGAATCGTTAGATTTAGGTGCATATACTACTTTTATTTCAATATGTTTTTGGATAATGGAATACACATTTGCCACCAATAAACAAGTTTCATGAAATCATTACGGAACACATTGTGAGAGTGAAGTTGAAACTTTCTTCACTGCATATGATGAGAGACGAAAAAGAGTGCGTCATTAGGAACCAGAGATAGGCCATCAGTCCATATGATGAATTTTCCAAAATTGGTTTCTTAGATAATGGAACATTAATAAACAAAGAACCTTACATATTGATACTCCGAAACTCAAAAGAGTGATGGAGGGAAAATGAAAGTATATTTCTGCAATAGACACGCTTCACTTGTCACTGTAGCTACAATTGAGAGACCGCGTCCACCATACAGTGCAAACTTGAAGCACAGCATCTTGCATACTTTATTGTAATTGAAAGAATGCGTTAATAATGGAAATTCGCTAAGCACCTCAGATGGCTGGCTGGCTATCAGGAACTGTTGATGAAAATTCTTCCGTGATGACTTCATGAAACTTGTTCTTTAGTAGTCTCGTTCTGTAAAAATGTACCTACAGCTGACTCTTTGTACCTTTCTGGCTGCAATATGTTCTTTATTACAAAACTGAGTTTTTCAGGTATGTTTCAACTTCAGTTTATTACGCGTTTTCTTATTGCACTTTAACCGCGGTATATGCGCTAGTTGAACCAATGGGAAATTGTTGTGACCTTTTAAACATTCATCGACTTTTAATCCTATAACACGATTTCTAGAACTTAATAGCGATGACATTTTTCATATTAAAGTTACAGGTTCATAGTTATGAAAAGATTAGCAATTTTCTATCCACATTATTTTTTAGCTCTGTAACTGAAACCTTTCGAGCAAAAAATTCATTTGCATAACCTTGAAAATAAAATTTCTCTTGTATTTCTGTTCTTTGAAATGAGACAAATCATAAGCACGCAATTTTACCGATTCTAAATCCATTAGTAGCGGACAAAGAGTTAATAGGATTATTTCACATCATACTTACTTTTGTTTTGTTAGATAGTTATCCACGAAAATAATCTTCTTCAGTTTTTGCGTATTCATAAAACACAAACACTGACTGCCGTTGTTTCACATCACCAGCAAATGTTTTCTGGAATGATAAAGTCGTGTTTCATATGTTTATCTCACATACAAGGCCTTCTGCTTAATTTCTTTATTTGTGAACAATCCGAATCACTGAGCATTTTGTGAATTTTATTTTCCTTCGGTTCAGAGTTTAAGAGTGACATAAATAAACATAAATATATTCTCTTGCGTGTATTTTATCTAATATACCTACTTTCAGAAACGGATGAATGGAATGTGAACTTTTACTTAGATTACTTGCTCAGAACCTACTCATGCTAAAAATGTAGCCGCGTATTATTGACTTGAGTATCAGTGATAGATAGCTGATACACATTTAAAGTAAATACTGATTTGTATCGCTGTTCATATGTCATAGATTAGGTGGAAAAGTACAGATTTTCACCACAGTATGTTGGTATAGTATACAGTAGGGCCAATTTATGTCGGCAACTCGTAAAAGCTGGCACCAAGTTGGCTGTACTTCTCAATGAATCCATTAGAAGACGTTCTGGCGTTGCCGTTATAATTTGTTTAGCAATCAACTGTAAATGTGTCAGTTACGGACTCGTTAATTAAAACTTTAACCCAATGAAAAAGCACACTTTTCATAATATGTGTGAATCTCCCAACTTTTGATATTGAAATATTAAAGGCTATTATGTAGTATATCAAATTATTTAAGGTGCGCAAATCTAGTTTTTTTTTAAATTTGGTTTTCGGTTTTAATTGTTTATTGTGGTTATTTCGTTTTATCCTAAATTCGCACTTTATATTTAGCTGAGAAGGTTTAACAAAGTTTTTGAATTAAAACGTTTCTGACATAAAGAAATTAGGTTAAGTAGCTAGCGAGCATAGCTTAATTTTATAATTAGCGTAAATGAAGATCTCTGAAAAGCGTATGTTGTGTTTTCCACATTTTACAGAAGTTTTACTGTTACCCGATAGTTGAACAGGGTTTGGAAAGAAGAGAAAAAAGATCGTAAATTAATGTAAGTGATGTTCTGCAAAATATTAAATAAAATAAACTATTTACCAAAAGCTGAACCTTTTATTCTCAGCACACCCGTCATATATATCAATCAGGGAGGACGGTTCTGGTGGGAATCGAACCCCAGACATCCCGCTCACGAGTCTGCGCCTTAACGACCTCGGTCATCCGTGGCAGTAGCCCAATAACGTCAATGATCGGTAAAGAGCTAAGGACATTCTTGCATACTTCTGGTGAAATTTGAACATTGTCCGGATCTTGACATTAATGACCAGTTATAATTGGGCAATGTTGATAAATAAAGACAAGCACATCTTTATGTAAAAATGTACGACTTATTTCTTTTTATGTTAAACAAAGCATTTAAACGTTAGTTTTCACAACAGAAACTTCCATAAGACTTTGAAATGAATAAAACATAAACGTGACACATTTATTGTTTGGCAATTACTCCTCTGATAACCACGTGCTTGTGATAAGCCGCTTCTCTGAAATCTATTTCTGTACCGTATACCGGTTCCCAGTTCCACGTTCAATACAGCAATTTATTTTTGATCTGGTGTGTGCGCGCGCGCTTTAACATGCCTGAATCGATAAAAACGTAGTAAATAAATTTCCTATTGAAGGGGCCTTTAATTATAAAATAGTAAAGCCTAAGTAGGCCCTGGCATAGTTGCTTTAGGTTATACTAAATTAAATGTGGACTAATAAAATTATTTTTTTATCTTACATGTAAAATATATTGGATGTAGCAATAAGGTGCGGTCAAACTTTCAGGATACATTCCTCACACGTAGAAGAAGAAAATATGTTATATGGACATGGGTCCGGAAACACTATATTTTCATGTTAGAACTCATTTTCTACAACTCTTCATAGTACATTAATCATGGTCAGAACATAACAGCACACTTTCTTACATGAAATGTTCAAAATGCCGTCCTCTATCAATTGACCCATGCATCAAATCGCCGTCGCATTGAATCCCGGATGCGCATATTGTTTCGCAGTCTTCCACAATATGAGCACAAAGACTTTCTGCATCTTGTACCGGGATTCGATACGCGAGAGCTTTTAAATGCCGCCACAAATACCTATCTATCTGGGAAACTGACCGCAGAAATGAGGAGGAGCTCCATCGTGCATGAATTACATGTTTTGTCGCACTGGTAAAGACGCATTTTCCAGCAGAACGGATAGAGTATTTTCAAGTTTATCCCTTGAGCCTGAATGGAAGAAAACGAAACTGTCACCAACAAATTGACAGAAAAGCTTTGTTGATGACATGATTCAACCTTGTGTCAGCCCATACTTGCTGATTGTGAAAATTTATAATGTGATTAAATTTGAAACGAAGACTCATCCGTGAACAGCACAGTTGCACTAAAAGCAGGGTTGACATCTTGTTGAATAAACCATTCCATTAAGTGTAGGAAAATCAGCTGCTAATAGTTTCTATGCACGCTATGGACATAGCAGTTTCTGAAGTAACACTCCACATGGTCGTACAAAGTCGTTAATAAGTTTCTTGGTGATGTTGCAATACTTTATCTTTCTTCCTTCATTGTCAATGTGTTGTATGGAGAATATCTACAATTTCTCCTTTGTTACATTGTCAGTGCTGACTTCCATAGGTCTTATGATTGTTATAACCATGTCTCCTCACCCTTTTTATTATTCTCTTTGCTCTAGAACATTGTTTTACAAGGTTTTGTACTCATCTTGAGAAAAATAGGCTTTGTTATGTATCCGTTTACATGTTAGTTTAGTGAACTTCATCAACTTTCTTACGCATATCACTTTCTGTATTGCTATTACTAACAGCTCCTCTGTAGACACAGTACAGTAAGATGAACTAAGAACTCAGTAAACGAAAGCACGCGTTTACCGAATTTGGTCGAAAATATTACTAATGAATGTGTGCATTGTCGTAACTTTGCTTTATTTGTTGCCAAACTTCTACTCTGTTATTGAATTGAGCTCAGAGAGCATTCGTTACAGCTTTGGCTAAAGAGGTTTGGGAAATTACCCGGACAGTTATTTGTAGTTGATGATCGGGCATTCACTTCATTATCCATTGTAGTTGAACAGTGACGTTAAAGATTGAAGGTCATGAAAGTGTGAAGTTGAAAGAAGTTTCTTGCAATATAAACACCGCCTTGTCAACCGAAAAAGCTTTTGACAATTTCCCATATACCGAGGGTGCCAAAAATGTATACACACTTTCACAGTAGATATCTATTTAATACATTTCAAAGTTGTACAGTAATGTGTAGTATGATGTTCTGTAAACAGACGTGACTCACATACATTATGATAGCGTTGCTCCGTGACAGGTAAATCAACAATGAACAAATGAAGTAATTCTTTATGCTGAAAAAATGTTAACAGAACGGCAGTAAGAGAGTCCAATGCAGCTTAGAGCAACGTTCGTTTCTGGCGGCAACAGAAATTGGCGTTATTTGCAACTAAAGCTAGTGGGAAGATATTCATTGGTCCTCGCAAAGGAAGACACTCTGACACTGAAGAAAAAGTTTTGGAATTCATACATAAAGAAGCTTTTTGATTTATTTATTTAAGGACGCTCTTTAACATCTCAGGTCATCAGCGTCCCATTCAATTCAGGGCGTGAAACAGCCGACAAATTTTGCTCAGAGGTCTCTTCTTTCAGGCTTGAGGTTCTTTAGAGTGCCGTAAATTTACGACACGGGACCCACGGCCTTACTTCCCTTCCGAAGGAAGCCATACTTAGGATTTTTACGCCCGATAAAATCCGTCGATACTGGCCGTGTTCGAACCCGCGATCTTGGGTTTAGAACAGAGGAACAAACGATAATAACTGGGACCTTTTCTGTGTTCTTATTGGCAGATGTGTCGAAAGGGCAACTCGTGAGCACTGGTGACAGTTTCCATATGAACGTCGGCGCTGTACTTGTGCTGTCATACGGCGCGTCGTTATTGTGTTTCAGTAAACACAAATGATGAAACCATCCCCTCAAAAAGGAAGAAACTTCTTGCGACATGGGAGTTGATGATGACGTAAAGTGACGTAATTATTAGGAGCAATGAGACGGAACGTACAACAGAAATATATTATCCATTACAAGGTAGAATATTATATTGATCATCATCGGTTTCTAATTTGTAGAACTGCTTCCTACAAGATAACACATTCTATTTACAGGACTAGAAGAGTTAAACAACCAATGATGCATATAAATGTGATATCACTATATAAGCTATGGGAGATTACTAACTATTTCAGGAAGAAGAGTTTATAAATAACATGTCTAATTAAGTTTGCTGAGGTTCTGTCCCTACAAGAGTTTTGAACAATGACATCTGTCTCGTCAATACGTTACCAACAACATTAAACTTGTTTGCTGATGTAATACGACAAAGACTTTCATAAAATAATAGCTTGCCATGGCGAAAATACCGATACAGCGCAGTTGGCAATATTTATTCGTAGCGTTGATGAAAACTTTAATATATAAGAATATTTACAGCATTTGATTTGTTTACAAGATCAAATTAGCGAGAGGTGGGGTTTTTTTTCCTCCATACTTTACGAGTATGTGTTATCATGTGTTGGAATTATTAAAATTAGTATCCGTGGCAACAGGCGGTGTAAAAGCAATGGTAGGTGAACAGTGGCGGCAGGTATATTAAAATGTTTTCTAAAAAAAGAAATTTCAAGCATTTGGTCAGATGGCTTTAGCTTTTGCATCAAGAAGCCCTTTGTGCCAAATCAGTGACTGTAATATACTGTAATGGATGCAGTTGTCAAAAAGTAAGATAAAACGCAGTGCACTGAAAGATCGACAGTTCAGAAGTGTGATGAACGAACGATTTGGGAGAACCCGCTGAAGATTTCTGTACAGTCAGTTGCGACGCTTCTTCGACCAGCGTGGTATCATCGACAGGTCCTTTCTTGCTATTTAATGTCTCTTATTTTAAAAATAAGTGAAATTATAAATATTTATTAATAAAACGTTTTATGACTTCCACAAATACAAAAACGTTAAGAGTGAGGATTGTTATTACTTCTCGCATGAACGAATCGCATCTGAAATTTTGCGCCGGGATACTTGCTGAATTTTGTGTGTGCGGGGGGTGGGGTTTCTCCTGAATATAGCTGACATAAAGCTATGGAAACATCTAACCTTGCTTTGTCACAATATCTGCTTGCAAAACAGTTATAGCTGCATATCTAATCTGCCTTTACTAACACCTATCTGTAAACAATAATGAAATTTTCTACATTTCTGAAATCTACAAACATTTCTCCGCAAATTCATGTTTCAAATTGTTCAGAAACTCCACAGAATTTAGGCAGGTTGTTTGGAGAGCTGCCACACAAGGAAAATTAATTTAGCCGTGATATGCTTGCTCAAAAATTCCAGTTTATTGATAAATTCAGTGACAACTGTGCATATTAAAATATTTTGCTTGCGACTGTGCAAGGAGATAATGGTCTGATTCACATGTTTGCGCATATCGCAAATTAAGTCCTCCTCGCTCAGTTCCGCTTTTTATTTCATGAACTTAAGTGAGTAGATCAATAAGGTTCCGGTCTAATCATTTTCTAGGTATAATAAAGACAAAGTTATATTTCATTTTTCAATATAGTTACCCTTTATTGCAGTACACTACTCACATCTTGAATTAATATTTCAATTCCCCCTCCCCAAAATAGTCAGAAATCTTGTCTGCAAAATGGGCATAAACAGCATCCATCACTTCGTCATATTTAAATTTCTTTCCTTGAAGGTGCTTCTTGAGTTTCGAGAAGAGGGAATGGTCACTGGGAACTAGATCTGGGCTGTAGTGTGGATGATCGATCTCCTTGAAGCCACATTTCTTCACAGCTTCCTTTGCAACAACAACTGTATTGTGAAGAAGGCGCACACCACCACTCAGCTTTCCTCGCCTTTTCTCTTTGATGGAAGCACGTAGTCTGTGCAGTAGGCCAGCACAGTACTCCCCATTTACTGTGGTGTTCCTCTACTTGGAGTCAATGAAGAGTATTCCTTCACAATCCCAAAATATTGTGATCATGATCTTCTTGGTTGACGAGTGACCTTGGCCTTTAGAGGCGGTGCTTCGCGAAGTTTAGGCCACTCCATTGGTTCTCTTTTGGAACAAGGGATCATAGTAGAGGACTATAGTTTCATCTCCTGTAACAATCGTATGCAGAACTTCTCTCTCGTTGCCACGGCAGAGCTCCAAATATGCCTGACAACAGATGACTCGTTGCTGCTTTTGGACTGAGGCACCCATCTTGCACTAACCTTATTCGTATTTAAATGTTCATGAATAATTTCAAGGAATGTTGTTTTATAAAGACCCAACCTTGTTGCTATTTCTGTAACTGTAATTTCTCCTTCCACAAGAGCGATATTTTCCAAGGGCTGACCTGCACGCTCTTCGTCTTCAATGTACATCGCCCAATCTCTGTTTAATTTCATTCGGAGTATGTCCTTCTATTGTGAAGAACTTAATAACAGCTCGAAATTGCATTTTGAACATGTCACAATCTTCTACACGTAGCCTTCTTTATGCAACTATATCTGAACAAGCTGAGCGGAAGTTACAGCTGCAAGTATTTACTTAACAGATAAGGTATGCCACCAGATAAGGCTTTTGTGAGGCGAGGGCGGAAACTTATGGACCTACCCTCTAATCATCAAGCACCGTAGATCGAAAATGTCTTCCTTACTGAGCTACAACCTACTAAAGTATGGAATATGTTCAAATTTGTTACCTACACTTTCCAGCAAATATTTGAACTGCCGATGTTTCTTCTTCTTCTCTTTTTACCGCATTACTAAATGACTGCTTCCATATTTTGCATTAACGGCTTTTTGGTGAGGAAGGCTGTGTACAGTAAGATAGAAGAACTGAATGCTAGCCTAATGTTTCTCTGCGTAATATTCAACACTTAAATCAATTAAACATCAGGTTGAAAGGTTCCAATATAGGGATTTATTAACAAATTAACGTTCAAGATGGAGCACATAAAACTATTTTCCACGTTAAATTATCTTATTGTCTTATCTGTTCATAAATGAAAAAGTAAGTTAAAGATCTATCAGTTCTTAAATATAAAATTTGCTACACAAATTTCATCACTAACGAATTATGAAAAGCTACACATATTTATATTGTGATCAATTTTCTAGACGGAAGACAGGCTCTCATATGTACAGTCGCAGTGAATCATATGTAAAAAGAAGTATGGGAAAATGCATATAAAAAATTTCGGTGCTGTGAATATTCAAGTTTTCTACTACTTATGTTTTGAGAGCAGCTGTTCACTCTTGTGAAACTAACCGAGTCATCTCTTTGATCAGCTAAACAATTACAGACATAGCACCCGATTTGCAGTCATTAATCATAAAATTAATTTGCTGCCTACTATGTACACTTGCTCAAATAATGAATGACCCTTACAAACCAAATACCAGTTAACTGAAGTCGCAGGCAGACTGTTATATTATAACATAACATAATGTGATTGCCAGATATAAATTTAACCTCAATGATGCAGCTGTTTCTTCATTAAAATCAGAAATGTAAAGAAGCATTGGATTTTCATTGTTTAACCGAATACAGCCAGTAGTTGTTTAATAATAGAAAAGAGCAACGTGGACATTCCAACCTCAAAATGTCCGAGTGGTTTGAGGCATTACTTGGTAGATCATATGTATGAGATAATATGGGTTAGAATCTCGCACAATTTATATACTTTTTGTTTATTGCATGATCAACAACTCGGTAGAGAGTTAATTTTTAAATATAAGGGAAACGTTTAATGGTTGTAGCTTTAAAATGTATATTGCTACCTTAAGACATTTCCACAGTAACCTTAATGCGTTCAGAAATCGAACAGACTACTTCACCATTTTATACGTTCAGTAAAAATATAAATATTAATTTTATGTGCGGCGACTCTCTGCCTTTGCTCGGTTGCAACCGCATTTAGTAACTTCAAATAACCTTACTATATATAAGGCAACGTTTACATTGTTTTAGCGTGTTGCAATTCTGTAACTTTGAATGACGGCAAAGAAATCTTCTTGAATTATGGAAGGGAGAAAGTTGATAAAATAACATTAAGAACAAAGAAGCACTTTCCTCTAAAAAATGACACCAAATAGAAACTGAACTCTATTTATATAAAATAATGTTTTGTGAAACTAGAATTGATGTAAATGATGAAGAGAACATTTTGTAACTTCTAATAAGAAAAGGGAACTCCAGTGTAAGGAATTATCTTTATAAGAAAATATAACACGTTTTCTTAAATGAAACGATACTTTTTATTGTCAATACTAGAGGTCCAAAAGTGATGTAAGACTTGATGGTCTCTTTGGAAGTGATGCGACATATGTGTACTATGTTTCGCTCCTTCCACTTGAAAACGCAATACAAAGTCGGACTGCATTAGCGATCTCGGGAATAAAATGACCGCATTCCCTCATTACATCTTCTCGTTATGTCCGAAGAGGAAGGCCTGACGGTGACGGAAGTCGTTAAAGCGCGGACTCGTGAGGGGTGGTCTCGGTTCGAATCCCGTCAGGACCATCCTCCCTGACTGAGGTTTTTCCCAAGTTTTCCTCAGTCCTCATAAGTGGCAAATTCCGGGGAGGTACCCTAAACTTAGGCCTGGAACGTTTCCTTCCTTAAAAATAGAATCCTTTCTCAATATATCATTTCATCTCATATTATCATCAGTGTCCATCGCATGTGATGCCTCTGTAGCAAAAAACGGGCGTTAAACACGATTCATTCGTTCATTCTGACGGTAACCGCGTGTGTCACGCCCCGTGCACCTGCTCACGTGAACCACAACATACTTTGCTATCCACTTGTACTTGTGAAGGTCAGGAGTAAGTTAAATTTATAATGCACTTCTTTATCTTTTTTCCGTCGTAGTACATACCTTTTAACAACAGGGACTGCGTAAAGAAATAAACTAATATTAAGTGAAAGGCGTTTCCAATGAATATGCTGCGTTATACTTTAATTGTGTTACTGTGTCTTAAAAATTAGCCACATGAGAGCGTATGAAAAGAGGCGATGAAAATGATATGGTTGCTTAATTAAAAATCATAAAATAAACATTTAAAACAACAATTTAAAAATTGAGAAAAAGAATATGGGTAAAGTTTTCTGTTTTCAGAGGTAGTGTTCATTAACACAATTCGAATTTTTTCTATGTTATAGTTACATTAAAATACAAATATGTAATTGTCTTTTGAAACTATACCTAAAATCGAGTAACATGCACAAAGTGTGGATTAAGTACACAATTGTCACTAGCGGAAGGAAGGAGGGCAACCCATTCTCAGGAAGTTGTATATCCGCGTTCATAGATAACGTTTAAGCAATGTTTGTGTTTAGAAAATAGTAACTGCATAAAGTACCGTATGAAGCAGCTTTCTCCACAAACATTCAATTATAAGTAGCCAAATGTTGATATATAACATAAGATCATCTTGTAAATTAATAAATCTGAATACAATGGTCAGATACTGGATACTGCCTATGCATTGCGTTTCAGTATTCTGGTTGGTAACGTGCACAAATCAAGTAAATTCTACAGCATGCAAATGAAGGAAGGCCTTTGGGTAAAATATATTTTGGATTTTTGCTGCTGTCATGTTATACATAAAAAGATGTGCCCTTTTTCCAATCAAACTAAACCTCAATGAAGTGCACACTGCCAGACAAAATACGTTCTGCATCTTATTCAAAATCTGCACAAAAGCAGCTTGTTCCAAATAGTTTGGTTTTTATTTTAATTTTCCGTTTCTTCTCTCAAGCACTTGCCTGTATTTTCAAATAAATAACCAAGAGCTAATGAAACGGCCACAATCTATTAAAATTTCTCTTCATTCCTCGTTTTTCTCGTTATCTTATAAGAAAATTTCTGAAAATGCTTCGCTAAACTCAAGCAGAAAGCAAAAAACTTTGGATCAGTGTCACCGCTTTGATGTATTCTCTTGTGTTATTCCTACAATCATAATCCGTTTTCAGAACGAGAATTTGTCAGTGATATTTGCACATATTACAACTACCAATACACAGTGTGGAAAGTACAAAAAGTTTACCAGTAGAAAGAGCGCTTGGCACCAAGTAGTTTGAAATTGGGAACGAATGAACTCAATATTGATAGCTACGTTGCGATGTGATGCGTGCTCATAGTTAGTCAAATGTTACATGCACGCTGCACCTCAATATAACCTTCAGAGTACAGTGGTGATGTGTTTTCAGAACTACAGTAGGTACGTTTTATAAACGATTGTGTTTTTGAGCTTCAATAACGACACCATTTGTTCTACTTTCCTTTTTGAACAAACTTTCGTGTCCGATGTATTGGAAAGTAAGGTGCTTAAGATCCAGTTCTCAGCATAAAACGAAGACTTTCCTGAAACACCATATGTCAGACATTTGAGCAATCAGCCGTAGCGGACGGTAAGAGTAGCATCGACGAAGTAGAGTGCTGCATTGAAGATGGCAATGATGCCGGAAGCTATCATCATGTCCACGTACTGCTTGGAATGGTCGAAGTGTTGTGAGGGCCGCCACAAATGTCTCCAGTCATGTATCACAACAGAGCCCGCAGCCAGAAACAGTGATCCTCCAGCAAAGCTCAGCACCAGCCACTGAAACACATACCGTCACTTGTTAAATGGATGGGTGTTTGGGTAACGAATCACACACTTCTAATAGGCACAACTTTCGAAGTAGTTGATGGTTCATAGTTAGATTAGATTTAAAAAGTTTGCTTGCTTAATGAGCCTGCGAAGACAAAATCTTATTACCTCCGACGTGTACGGTAGCAGTTTGTAAGGGGGAAAGTATTCATAGCAATAGACCTGAGTTTGACAGGTATAGGACACATTTACTGTTAAATTAGAATATTTAATGTAACACATACAGATATAAATGACATCTGAATTATGAGAGTAAAAATTATACACAAAATAGCAATTAAAAAGTCCGTCAGAGCTGGATAAACTAAGCGAATTCCTCACCTAGCACAGTAACTTTAAAAAAGAATATAAAATCCAAATTATGGCCTTATGAAATAAGTTATAGCATTACTGTGTGGTATTAGGGGAACAAAATTGGAATTCTTGCAATCTATAAGAATTACAAAAGAAAATTTACATTTTTAGAATTATTATTATTATTATTATTATTGAGATTAAACAATAAGAATTGATTGTATACTATTAATTAAATGAAACATATGACCACTGATAGACAAAGCTATACTGTGAGAGTATTTTTAAATGTGGCCGTGTTTATGAACTTACCCCTAGATATCTTTACATTCACCAAAATAGAGAAAAAAACAACATTGTATTGTACAAATATACACAATCAACAATAAACAATCGAAATTTTCATCGATTTTTCTTGACTCTGAAATTTAATTTAAATGTTATTAACATGTAACGCAAACGTTTTCTGAAGGTTATTATACTACATACAAATATAATTCTCACACACATATTAGATTAATATTTCATATTTGTTATCTTCACGACGATACTTTTGTTAAATATAAAATATGTGCATCATTATAAATACAGTTTTTATGCTGAATTAATTTGTCCCTTTATTTTAAAACAATATAGAGAAAATAAAACGCAAGAGCGCTTTTTAAATTTCGATTTTCAATTATATCCCTACTCCAAATGGTTCAATTTTTCTAATTTTAAGAAACTTTATTTAGATAGTACATGCCGAATTTTGTAATTAAGAAACAAATATTCGTGTCGCTAGAGCGATTTTTAAATCTTGGGTTTCAGGTTAGCTCCCACAAGGCGCAATTTCCGTGATTTTCAGTAAGTATTTTTCTTATTTATTTATACTGAGTTTCGTTGCGAAAAAGCAAATATTGCTGCCGCTAGATTAATTCTTTAATTTGGAGTTTCGGGTAAACCCCCTTCCTAATAGTCCGATTTCAGAAATTATTTTTCTTATTTATTTGAATGGCGAAAACCGAGTTTCCTTGAAACAAAATTAAAATTGCTATTTTTAAATTTCTCTTTAACCCCCACTCTTTTTTCAGGTATACCCCACCTTAACGATCCGATTACCCTGATTTTCGGAAACTACATTTATTAATGTATTTTAAAGAAATTTATGAAGATTTGTTCAGAAAAAATAAAAATTGCGGGCGCTAACCCCCCCCCCTCTCTCTTTCTTTAAGTTAACCACGAATTTTGCTAGTTAACGAACTCGACGAATCGTTTGTTAATTGATTTTTGTGCCGTTAACGGATATATATATATATATTTGTATAACATTTTTTCGTTGTAGGTTCATAGTAGGTATGATCGGAGAAATTATTAAAAAATCGTTTCTTGGGCATAGGCACAATAGCTTAAAGTCCTTCCGAATTCGCTAAAATATTTGCAGTTTATACCCGCCTCCGTTCAACTTGCCCATACAGTGCGCTAGTTGCAACGTCACTGTTTTCATATGCCATTCAGAAGGCACATTAATCAAATGCACAATGCAGTCTTTGTTAGAAAATCTGTTTGTTTACGAAAGTATTTTCTTCTGGTTCAATGCTATGGATTACATACACCCCCCTAAAGAAGTAGGAACCTGTTTTTAGCTGATACATCAAAGCAACTTGAATGTTTTCTAGGGCAGATTTAGAGATTTTCTCGTTAGTTTTTACAATATAGGGGCGCTAAAGTCGTGTTACTCTGTGCCAAAAAAACTTTGATGAACGAAATAGCTCGTGTTCCGAAAGTAACAAGACACAATGTGGTTAGTGTTAAGGGTAATGAACGTTAATATGCAAGCTCTCGGGTCAACAAACACTGGACGCAATGGACTAGTATCCGCGAGATTTATTTTCCAGCAATTTACTTTAAGAAAAACTTTGCGGCCCTCTGACATTAATCGAGCATTGTGTAAAATTTACACCTGTCAGCGTTACTGCGAATGCAATATAAATGTACAACTTGTTTCATGCAGTATTTATATCAAATTAAGCGAAATGAAAACACTGAGCGATTATGAAGGAAGGAGGGGGGCATCTTATTGTTGAATAGACAGGATTTTTAAGCAATACGGAGGAAATAATACCTAATGAAGGTACATAGTGCAATTAATGTTTGTGAACATTACTAGTCCTTAACGTTAACGCTGCAGACTAAAAACTGCGAGTATTTGTTTTCCAAATTGCAGCTAACTTACCGTGACCTTAGGGCCAACAACCTCCTCGCTGATCTGACCCAGCAGTAGGGCGGTGTTGATGACGATGAAGCCCGCGAAAGTGGCGTAGACGAGCCCTATGTGATGAGGATTGACGAGGAGGCGGTTCCCGATTGGGTCCACTATCAAACCCACGCACACGATGGCCAGGGCCAGCTCTGCGAGCTTGAGCGACATCAGAACTCTGTTCCACGTGCGCTCCTCCATCCTGTACCTGAAAGAAACGATGATTTTGCATAGCAAAATACAGTCATTCTGGTATGTCTGTCTAGTGCCCATTACGTCCTTTCGGTGCGGTCTTAGGTAATAATGTCTTTAACATTCACTTCCAGAAGTTTTAACAACTATATATGTCTTAAATCTTGTAACATACGAGGGTAGGTCCATAAGTTTCCGGCCTCGTCGATAAGCATTATCGCCTTCACACCACCCTTATCTGGTGTCATACTTTATTTGTTAAGTAAATAATTGCAGCTGAAACTTCCGCTCCCCTGTGTTCAGTTGTTCAGATAAAGAAGGATAGGTGTAGAAGATTGTGATATGTTCAAAATGGAGTTTCGAGCTGTTATTAAGTTCTTCACAAAAGAAGGACTTACTCCAAATGAAATTATACAGCGATTGGACGGTTGTATGGGCAAGCATTCCCCTCATATTCTACCGTAAAAGAATGGGCCAAACTTTTTCGAATGGGTCGAGAAAACATTAAAGACGATGAGCGTGCAGGTCGACCCTTAGAGGTGCTCACTCCTGAAAACATCGATCGCTCTTGTAGAAGGAGAAATTATAGAAGACCGGCGGCTCAAAGTTAACAGAAACAGCAGCAAACTTTGGCCTTACTAAAAAAATAGCCCTTCGAATTATTCATGAACGTTTAATCATGAAAAAGGTTAGTGCAAGATGGGTGTATAGACTTCTTTCCTCGGTACAAAAGCAGCAAAGAGTCATCTGTTGTCAGACATTTTGGAGTTCTGCCATGACAACGAGAGAGAAGTTCTGCAAATCATTGTTACAGGAGATGAAACTGTGGTCCTCCACTATGATCCTCTGTCCATAATAGAATCAATGGAGTGGCAGGAGTAAATCTGGTGAAGCACCGCCTCTAAAGACCAAGGTCACTCAGTCAATCAAGAAGATAATGGCCACAATCTTTTGGGATTGTGAAGGAATACTCTTCATTGACTTCAAGGAGAGGAACACCACAGTAAGTGGGGAGTATTATGCTGGCCTAATGCGCAGACTACGTGCTTCCATCAAAGAGAAAAGGCGAGGAAAGCTGAGTGATGATGTACGCCTTCTTCATGACTGTGCGCTTGTGCATACAGCTCTTGTTGCAAAGGAAGCTGTGAAGAAATGTGGCTTCAAGGAGATGGACCATCCACCCTACAGCCCAGATCTAGCTTCCAGTGACCATTTGCTCTTCTCAAAACTCAAGAAGGACCTTCGATGAAAGAAATTTAAGTGTGACGAAGAAGTGATGGATGCTGTTTATGTCCATTTTACAGACAAGACTTCTGACTATTGGGGGGGGGGCGGAGTTGAAATGTAATTCAAAGATGTGAGAAGTGTATTGCAATAAAGAGTGACTATTGAAAAGTGAAATATAGTTTTTGTCTTTATCATACCTAAAAATGCTTAGGCCGGAAACCTATGGACCTATTCTTGTAGTTATGCCATTGTAAGAATGATTAATTTAGGGGCAAATGGCGCAATTGCTGAAAATCTGTACAAATTGCTTCACAAAATTTGGATAATTATGGTATTCAACAGATAAATCGTAAGATACCATAATGACAATGTCAATGTAATAATCGTTAAAAACCAATCTCTTGTTGCCGTCATTTCGAAAAGACCCGGTGCGGTAATATTGTCACGTATTGGTTATATAACACACTTAATTGAAAGTGCTGTTTGCGATGAACTTGGGGGAAAAAATACATAGTCCCTTCTTCATTTGGTTGTTACTTACTTTTCAAGTAAGATGTGCAGTACTGGAGAGTTTCCGGTTTATATGAACGTACAAAATGTTCATGCCTCGTTGATAGCAGCCGACAATGGTAGAAGATATTCTATAGTTTATTACTAAGCTAGATCCAATCACAGTATTGGGGCCAAACCAAAATGTCTGCGGTGTTTTGAAGTGTTCAGAGATATCAGGATGAACATACAGTCCTAAGTCACTTTCTAAAGCGGAAGTGAACTGTATTCTTTGAGAAATTTCAAACCTTGCCATGTATAATAACTTGTTGTTTGACATTTTATCAAAGTGGTTTTCAAGGAGCTCTCGACCTATTTTCGAAACGAAATTGTGTATTTGGGTTTTCATTAACGTACAGTTCTGGATCAGATGTGCTAGGAACTGCGTCAAAAGTTCTCTTCAACAAATGCATAAAAATAAATGCGAAATTTGAACTATTACTTATCAGGAAGTGAAATTCTTAAGCTTTTCAGTGTATAGTATTTAGTTTTGGGAGAATGTAAGAATTATAATATTAGTTAAGTGTATTATCCAACGCTGAACTGTCGGTCCTGGTGGTGTAGTGGTTACCATACTTGCCTCCTAAACCCAAGATCGCGGGTTCGAACCCGGTCAGGACCGATGGATTTTTTCGGGGCGTAACATTCCTAAGTATGGCTTCCTTCGGAAGGGAAGTAAAGCCGTGGGTCCCGTGTCGTACATTTACGGCACGAAAAAGAGCCTCAAGCCTGATAGAGAGGCCTCTGAGCAAAATTTGTCGGCCGTTTCACGCCCTGAGTTGAATGGGACGCTGATGACCTGAGCTGTTAAAGAGCGTCCTTAAATAAATCAATTAAAAAAAAAAACCGCTGAACTTGCCGCTAACAAATGCTGCAGTATAAAGTTATTCCTTGCTAAAAGAATAACAACGTCCTGCTGCCCGCTGACTCACACGAGCGGGACATCATCATGAACCAACCGAAGAATTGAACGTTTTTGTATATAAAGGAAAACATTGACAGTTCATATTTGGCGGTCTACTTTCTGCAACGCTGCGCTATTCGAAAATAGCTACGAATTTTGATGTGGTCTTAACAAGCACAATGCCAGAAACAAGAATGGAACTGCCGTAGGAATTAACAGCCAGAAGAAAAGATAAAAAATCTAAGAGGTTTAGTTTCATTGATAAAAGCCGATAGAGGCCTAAAATCTGTCATGTTGATGACATAAGTGTTTAACACTTTGCAGATATTTTACACTTACCCTATACTGGTTATGCTGCTATTCCAGGCACATTCATCTGAAAAAAAAAATATTGTAGATATTAACATTAAATAGAAATCAATTTTCACTGTATTTTAAACTTTAAAATCTTTAAATATAGTGAGGCATATTTGAAAAACCGTCCGTTCGCAAGTTCGCAGCGCGACCTTCTCCCCACACAAGCAAAATACGCTACATCATTCACCAGAATGTGGTCTTAAGTGCATCTCAATGTATTTCAAGCTTTTGAAGTCTAGAAGACAAAATGTACAACATCGCCGTGATGAGTAAAAGCTGGCGTTAAACAGCACTAAAGAAAGGAGTATATATATTAGCACCCTCTGTATATATGTGTAAGTACAAAGAACTAGAATGCTCTGCACTTAAAGAAAAACACGCAATTGAACAATGTTTTGAGCTAATTGCTCTTTTTCAAATACAAGTTTTAGAACAAACTGAAATAAATTTTGACAAGCTTTTTATATTGGTTTAACCTTTACTGTGGTGAAATGCAGGGAGATAGGGGATTTAAAATCTAAAGAAAACTGTTTACAAAGTAAACGTTTTTATAACAAACGGTTAGCTGGTATTTAAAAAAAAAACTGCTCTGGGGAAAGGAAAATACTAAGAAATTAATTAAATTATTGGTTGAAATAATCAGCTTTGGCAAAAGGAAAAACAGAAATAATGGCGTTTAGAGGATGCAGGTGAAATAGTCGGAAAGTGTACACAACTCGGTCGTCGATGCTCAAGTATTGAAATACTGGAACTTGGGACGTAGTACATATGGGGGTTACCGCTAATGAAGGAAATGGGAAGAACAGCAAGAAATGAGAGAGCTTTGAAGTACAGCATTCTGAATTTAAATGAAGATAAAATACCAAGAAACGAGTTTACAAACCACGGGTCGGTTAAAACAATGCATTGGGAGATGTTTGGAGAAAAAGAGAGACAAACAAAAAAACGGTTTTTAGAAGGGTGTTTGATGAAAATTTGAGATACGAAAGTTGGTCAGTCAGATAACCGAGAAGATATCACTAGTATTTTATGTTTCAATGAAAAGCAATTGGGAAAGAGAGGGGGGTATATAGACAACACCAATAAAGAACAAAGACGAGGATAGCACAGTTAAGAGCCGGAGTGTGGGGATAAAAGGGAAACAAAACGCCCATCCGCAAGTTTTTTTTTTTTTTTGATTGATTTATTTATAACGCTCTTTAACATCTCAGGTCATCAGCGTCCCATTCAAATCAGGGCGTGAAACGGCCGACATATTTTGCTCAGAGGCCTCTCTTTCAGGCTGGAGGTTTTTTTTTCGTGCCGTAAATGTACGACATGTGACCCACGGCTTTACTTCCCTTCCGAAGGAAGCCATACTTAGGATTTTTACGCCCGAAAAAATCGATCGGTCCTGGCCGGGTTCGAACCCGCGATCTTGGGTTTAGGTAAATGAAGATAAAGAAGATAAAGAATATGTACAAAATATAATACTCGAATGCAGGAAAACAAAGATTTTTGGGAAAAGAAAGTGTATGGTCTATAGCGAATAATAATAATAATAATAATAATAATAATAATAATAATATAAATTTTAGACAAAAATTTTAAGAGTGTGGGATAAAATTTAAAGAAAGGAAAAGACAACTGGAAATAGAGAGAAGGAATAATAATGTATGAATTAAAGAACATTGTAATATGTGATAGTTAAATTTAAGAGCTTGTTATTCTGATTAGTGGCCAACCCCATACTCAGTGGGTAACACTGTCGTAACACCTTAGCACTTCAATAAAAATGAAATAGAGAAAATCTGTCAGAAATCATATGCTCCCCTAAAAGATTCCAGAGAAAGGCAAGAAAGATATACACAAAGAACAGTCGGATCAAAAGCAAGAAGATGAAGAAGGGAGCAAAATGAACAATAGAAGAGAATAATAGTAGTCTTCGGGCGGAAAGAAGGCAGCTGAAAAGAGATACAAGAGGAGAAAATATAAAGAACACATGGAAATATTAGAAGATGAAGCACTGAAGTGATAAAGAATGTACAGATAAAAGTTGAAATGTAGAAGAAACTGAAGGGAAAAGAGAAGAAAAGGAAACTACTGTCTGCTTGAGACCGGCAGCAACCTCAGTGCTGTTGCCTGGATACCGAGTGTCAGCAGAAATGAACATTTTACAAAAGTCATTAATTGTAAAAGTAAAGCTGTCTAAAAAGTGCGTTGATTGAAATGTAAGTGAGGTGTAAAAATGTATTGCTACTAATGAATGTTTAATAGTACCCAGTAGGTTTAATTATAAGTTATAGTTAAATAATTGTTTCCTCGTTTCCAGTAACGGTTTAGTTTTTGAAAATTTTAAAGTGTAGTTTTAATCTCTTTAGAATTTAAATGGTGTTCAAAATGTAAAGAGGAGAAAATAAAAATTAATATCGAGTATTATATGTCCTTGTATCAAGGATACAAGCTTGCAGAATAAAAAAACGTCCTGCAAATCGTTTATTAATTAATATAAATGAAAATATTGCTAGGGCTTTTGAGTAATTTTGCTTCGCTGAACAAGCAAAGAAACACAGAAACAAGGTCACAATAATATTAACTCTGGTCGTATACTCTGTTTATTTTCATTCCACTCAATCCAAGACGTAACTGATGACAGTACTAAAGGTTTGGAAAGGAGAAACAGCTGTTGCTCGTGTTTATGAGTAAATAGATAGGTTTGTCAATTAAGAATTCCACAGCTTGGTTACACCCGTGACGTGTTGCTGAAGGAGTGGCTTGCGTGCGCCTTGGAATGTACACTACAAACTGTACCAGCGCCGCGATTATCAACTTTCTCTTTGATAGCACAAAGACTGGTCTCGTTTAGTATGTGCTACCATTCAGGCTAAAATAATCAAATATTATATAAATATTTCGTGAATTGCTCTCCGTCCCCCCCCCCCCCACTCTGCCTGAACTTCAGCTAAGTAGTTTTGGAGATAGAACTAAGAATACAAAAACGTATTTATATTTTTAAATATTCATTAGGTTACAGTGACACATTTTATTTAGTCATAATTATCGAGTGCGCATGTGCTGATCAGGAAACGCGAGTCGTATATTTTTATTATGAGCGATTTACATTTCATTCGAATATGAAACTAACTCCGGATTTTTCACAGTTAATTTTGTACAGAAGCACGGGTTTCATGGAGGAGAAATTATTTCATGTAAAAACAAGATGCCATCATCGCTTCTCAATATAAGTCTCCTGGGTACTGGAGAGACGGCTAGCGACGTATGCGGGGAGAGGAGGGCTTTATCTGTTTTTTTTTTTCTTTCTTTATTTATTTATGGACGCTCTTTAACATCTCAGGTCATCAGCGTCCCATTCAACTCAGGGCATGAAACGGCCGACAAATTTTGCTCAGAGGCCTCTTCTTTCAGGCTTGAGGTTCTTTATCGTGCCGTAAATGTACGACACGGGACCCACGGTTTTACTTCCCTTCCGAAGGAAGCCATACTTAAGATTTTTACGCCCGAAAAAAAATCCATCGGTCCTGGCCGGGTTCGAACCCGCGATCTTGGGTGTAGGAGGCAAGTATGGTTACCGCTACACCACCAAGTCCAACAGCAATGAGAACATATTAGTAAATAAGATTTTTCTTTTCCTTTCTATTAACATTCTTTGTCGGTTATGTAGATTTTCGTAACGAATTCCGTTTATAATGAAAAATGAAATGACTCTGGGTCATCGATGTGAAGAAATATCCTGATGGAAGACTTTTGCACAAAGCTGACTTAACTTTCTGAAGCAAGACGATAACATATTTAAACAAAGGCACATTATTATATAAAATGACTCATGTTTTTGTTTTATGAGAGGATTGTATAGCGTTAAATTTTATAATCGCTCTTCTCTTGTTCTACAGTTTCTGCACAGTTGCGGAATAAAACATTTT
Source organism: Metallyticus violacea (assembly GCA_030762175.1). Lineage (NCBI taxonomy): Eukaryota > Metazoa > Arthropoda > Insecta > Mantodea > Metallyticidae > Metallyticus > Metallyticus violacea. The sequence continues at coordinate 123,710,292 of CM060842.1, read as the reverse complement.
AATAGTAAGTTTTTAATAAATTAATATTTGTGCTCGTAATACATTCACATTAAATGTTTACTTAAATAATATTGAATAAATATTTGAACTTTTAACGTTAAAAAGTTTTAACTTTTTAGCCGTACTTTCTTCTTCTGTTTATATTACTGCGTCGAATCCTTCCATATTATACTACAGTCTTTCTTAACGTTGGGGGGGGGGGGGGGATATCAAATGTACTGAACGAGGGAGCTCATGTGATTTTTCCACTTCATAATTTACGAGTGATATTAATAGTTACCATCGCTTATCTACTACTTTTTTTTCAAGAAAGGGACCTGGAAAAAATAATGAAATAACAAAGAGAAGGGAAAATAATATCTACAAAATGTCCTTAACGCAGCAACCTCGTAAATTAAGCGAATTTCTCACCGAGTACAGTAGCATTAAAAAAGAATATAAAATTCAAATTATGGCCCAAATGAAATGAAATAAGTTATGCATTACTGTGTGGTATTATGGGAACAAAATTAGAATTCTTGCAATCTATAAGTACCCCAAAAGAGAAACTACACTTTTTAGAATTATTCTGATTATTATTAAACCACAAAAATTAATGGTATACTTTTTATTAAATTAATCATATGACCAGTGATAGATAAATTTATATTATGTGAGTGTTTTTAAACATTTTTAAATGTAACCAGGTTTATGAACTGAACCCTTGATATCTTTACATTCAATAAAATAAAGAAAAATAACAGAAAGTTTCGAGTTACATTGTGTATTTAAGATGATGTTCATATGTTGCAATAAAACAAAAACATGTTACTATTTAAAAACAATTACAATGTACTAAGTAAATAAAAACAATCGAAAGTTTTATCGATTTTCATTGGCTTTGAAATTTAATTTAAATGTTATTAACATGTAATGCAAACGTTTTCTGAAGATTATTGCAGAGCTCTCTCTGTAAATCTCAAACTCATATTAGATTAATATTTAACATTTGCTATTTTCACGACGATACTTTTGTTAAATATAAAACATATGCATCGTTATAAACACAGTTTATATGCTGAATTAATTTGTCATTTTATTTAAAACAGAGGGAAAAGTAAACACAAGAACTCTTTAAATTTAAGTTTTCAAGCATACCGTACTCCAAACGGTCCGAATTCCCTAATTTTCAGAAACTATTTCTCATATTTTATTTAAATGGTATATACGGAGTTTCGTTATGAAAAAGCAGATATTAATGTCGCTAGAACGATTTTCAAATCTTGGGGTTTAGGGTAAAACACCCCTCTCCTTACTCAGATTTTACTGCTTTTCGAAAATTATTTTCTTGCCTTATTTTAACGATATATACCCAGTTTCCTTTAAAAAAAAATTTAAATTGCCAGCGCTAGAGCGATTTGAATATTTTGCCTTAACCCCAACTCTTTTTTCATGAATATCTTCACTTCACTTAATGGCCCAATTGTCATTATTTTCGAAAACTACTTTTATCATTTTAAAGAAATCTACCAAGTTTTGTTGAGAAAAACAAAAATTGCGGCCTCTAGAGCGATTTTTCATTTTTTCCCCCTTTTTTTAAATCAGCTTATGTTAACCCCTACCCCAATTATCCAATTTTGTTCGTTAATGAATTCAACGAGTCGTTTGTCATTGATGGATTTATGCGCAGTTTTGTGAGAAAAAATTGCGAGAGCGGTAGAGCGTTAACGGACACGCGCACACACAGACACCGCCACGCATGGCCGAGGTCGTTAAGATGCGGACTCGCGAGCGGGAGGTCTGGGGTTCGAATCTCGCCAGGACCGTCCTCCCTGACAGGTTTTTTCCATGTTTTCCTCAGTCCTCATAAATGGCAAATGCCGGGGAGGTACCCTAAACTTAGACCTGGAACGTTTGCTTCCTTAAAAAATCCTTTCCCATTATATCATTTCATCTCATGTATCATCAGTGTCCAGCGCCTGTGGTGCCTCAATAGTAAAAACGGGAGTTAAGCATCATTAAAAAAACACATAGACACACATTTTATGAATTTATTGTTTAATTGTAGGTGTCTAGTAGATACAATCGATGCATATTTGGTTAGATTATAAAAAGCGCAATAGCTTACATTCCTTCAGAATTCGCTAATAGATAAATGTCGTCAGTCCTGGTGGTGTAGTGGTAACCATACTTGCCTTGTAGACCCAAGATCGCGGGTTCGATCCCGACCAGGACCGATGAATTTTTTTCAGACGTAAAAATCTTAAGTATGACTTCCTTCGGAAGGGAAGTAAAGCCGTGGGTCCCTGTCGTACATTTACGGCATGAAAAAGAACCTCAAGCCGAAAGAAAAGGCATCTGAATAAAATTTATCGGTCGTTTCACGCACTGAATTGAATGGGACAAAGAGCGTTCGTAAATAAAACAAACAAAATAAATATCGCCTCTCTTTTTTCTTATTTTTCCCCCAAACTTTTCCACGATTCTGTTATACAGCACCTACCGTTTTTTTTTTTTTTGTTTTTTTTTTTTTTTTGGCAATATAATAACAATCACAAAATTTACCTTCCGATAATTGGGGATAAAACTATGTAGTAATTTTTTTCCCGTCTCTTATAACAACAAAGGTCTAAGATTGTAATGAATGATAAAATGAGTACATAAATAAGTGTGAAGTTCAGTTCACAACATTTAAAATTAAATGGCATTCATCTTTCCAGGATAGGAAAAAAAAATGCAAAAATCTTAACCGGGTAACTGACCTTATGGGATTCAAACCTGGAACCTTCAGATTTACAGGCAGACATGCTAACAAAAGAAGCGGTAATGCTGTACAGTGGTAACAGGTGTGCCAGTCATATATACAAAGATAAAACCGAAAATATAAGTGATGTTTTAAGAAATACTTGAAATTATAAGGCGTTTCGTAAGATCACCCATATCTAAAAGACTGTTTCTCTCAAAAATGCATAGACACGACGGTAGGTGCATAAGTTTCCGGCCTCGCCGATAAGGATTATCGCCTTCACAAAAGCTTCATCTGGTGTCATACATTATCTGTTATGTAAATAATTGCAGCTGTAACTTCCGCTGCACTGTGTTCAGTTGTTCAGATATAATTGCATAAAGAAGGCTATGTGCAGAAGATTGTGACATGTTCAGAATGGAGTATGTAGCTGTTAAGTTCTTCACAAAAGGAGGACTTACTTCAAATGAAATTAAACAGCGATTGGACGGTGTATATGGGGAAGTATCTCCCTCAAATTCTACCGTAAAAGAATGGGCCAAACGTTTTCGAATGGGTCAAGAAAGCATCGAAGACGAAGAGCGTGTAGGTCGGCCCTTGGAGATGCTCACTCCTGAAAATATCGCTTTTGTGGAAGGAGAAATTATGGAAGACCGGCAGCTCAAAGTTACAGAAATAGCAGCAAGGTTGACAACAGTCCTTCGAATTATTCATGAGCATTTAATCATGAATAAGGTTAATGCAAGATGGGTGACTAGACTTCTTTCCTCAGCCCAAAAGCAGCAGCGAGTCATCTGTTGTCAGACATTTTTGGAGCTTTACCTTGGCAATGAGGGAGAGAAGTTCTGCAAGCCATTGTTAAAGGAGTTGAAACTAAGGTCCTGTTCTATGATCCCCTGTCCAAAAGAGAATCAATGGAATGGTGTAAACGTGACGAAGCACCGCCTCTAAAGGCCAAGGTCACTCAGTCAACCAAGAAGATCATAGCCACAATCTTTTGGCACTGTGAAGGAATACTCTTCGTTGACTTCAAGGAGAGGAACACCACAGTAAATGGGGAGTACTATGCTGGTCTACTGCACAGACTACGTGTTTCCGTTAAAGAGAAAAGGCGAGGAAAGCGGAGTGGTGGTGTACGCCTTCTTCACGACAACGCGCCTGTGCACTCATCTCTTTTTGCAAAGGAAGCTGTGAAGAAATGTGGCATCAAGGAGATCGACCATCCACTCTACAGCCCAGATCTAGCTCCTGGTGGACTATTTCTTCTTATCAACACTCAAGAAGGAGCTTCGAGGAGGAAAATTTAAGTGTGACAAAGAAGTGATGGATGCTGTTTATGCCCATTTTGCAGACAAGACTTCTGGCTATTTTAGTAGGGCGGGATTGAAATGTTAATTCAAAGACGTGAGAAGTTATTGCAATAAAGGGGAACTGTATTGAAAAGTGATGTATAGTTTTTATCTTTATCATACCTAGAAAATATTTAGGCCGGAAACTTATGGATCTACCCTCATACGAACGCAATTCTCCGCCTTTTAAGATTGAAATTTTAAATTTGAAAATATTCACCTCTACTTATTTACGAAACAAAATCTGTAAATGATTTGTAATGATGAAAAGGTACAGTACAAAGTTCTTTCGCATCAAACAGAATATGTGTATTTATAATTACATCAATTTAGCAGATGGCGGGTGAAGGGATGTAATTAGTGAACCAACAGCATTCTGTAGGAAAGGTCTAAAGCAATTTATCCGATAGAACGTTGGGTATAAATGCTAATGACCCTGCCGAAACATCCTTTTGGATGCTAACTTACTGCAGTTAACAATTATTTCATTAACACCTATTTTTGCATTCCAGGTTTGAATTCTTCTGTGATATTTTTTATAATGACTGTATTGTTCTTTTGAAAATGTTGAGATAGCCCAAAAGGGTAGACACCTACAAAGCAATTGCTCCTTCTGCACCCCATTCACCGTCAATATTGAAATTATAATAAAGCGGGGGAAAGTCTTTTCAATGTAGTTAAGACAGAGTTATAGAATGGGCATTTTATTTTCCAAACAAGTGGGTATATTCAGTTACGGTGACGACCAGAGTATACATATACTGAGCTAGATCCGCCACTGCTTGTGACGTCACTATAATAGACAAGGAAACTTACAGGGAATGATTTGCACGGATTAAAGCAGTAGGGTTCGTATTAAGATATACATTATTAAAGAAAATGCGCACCCATAACCCCGGTTGTTTGCTATCATCACTTAATTTACTCGCTTTCTAAACTTATGTAGCCTGCGATTTTTTGTTGATTTAGTTTATTTACGGACGCTCTTTAACATCTCAGGTCATCGGCGTCCCATTCTATTCAGGGCGTGAAACAGCCGACAAAGTTTGCTCAGAGGTCTCTTCTTTCAGGCTTGAGGTTCTTTATCGTGCCGTAAATGTACGACACGGGACCAACGGCTTTACTTCCCTTCCGAAGGAAGCCATACTTAAGATTTTTACGCCCGATCTTGGGTTTAGAAGGCAAGTACACTACTAGGACCGACATATAGCCTACGAGTTGAGTGTTTATAGAGGACAAGAAAATATGAAAACAACATGACCTTGACGTTCGTTATTATGTAATTATTGATATCACAACACTGACAAGTTAACTGTATGGCGAATTCAATTTATCTTCCGTTTGGCGTATAACAAAATGGAACCCACGTATCTCCGAGAGCATTCATTTCCATATCCTGCATTAATAATAAAGCTACGTTTTGAGATAAATGAAGCCATGCGCTTATGTTATTATTAACAATTACATACCCTACAAGACGTGAGAGATCCAAGATTATAACCTTTAAACCGGATTCTTGCCCAAGATAAACTTCTCAGTAATAGAATAACACGAAACTTCAAGTTGACACTACTGACATGCTGCAGAGAGGCACACTGAACACTTCCTTGTACTTCTTGTCACAACACAAAACACGTGTTCAGAATTGCGAATTGTGTACTACTTACCCGTTCATATGCTTCCTCAAGAATGCCCTTTGCTCCACCACACCACATGTATTTATCTTGTTGTATGTGTGCGTGTGTTTACTCATCGTTCTTTTGTTAACTACTGCTAATACAGGCTCATTCTCTCGGATGTGACAAATATGCAGCAGTAGGCGTTGTTCAGTGTAGTGTCAGCTGTCTACGCAGTGGCCAGTACAGTTGTATGCAGGCGCGCTGTTTAGGAATACAAAGATGTTTAAATAAAATATCTCACTGTGTCCTGATATAAGAAGGAAACATGCAACTATTTCGTTGTTCGGTATATTTCTAACTCGACTTATTGTTGCATGATACCTTCTCGTTGTTGTTATGGTTGTTATATACTAGACTTCATGTCGAGACAGTTTGAAACATTCTAGAACCTTGGAGAAAAAGGTGTAAATTCATTGCTGTCAGCGGGAATAGAACCCTGGCCACCAGACTGGGAAGTTAATGCACTACTTTTTGACTATATAATGGATTGCGCGTATCCTAGAGGAAAAAAAGGGGGGGGGGGTTACACCTTAACTCCTATTTTAAAAACCATAGGCTTTGTTGGATAAAAATGTAGATATCTACTCAATAACTATCTGCTCCATAAATTTTATCGACAGATAATTAACACCCGTTTCCTAGCTAGAATTTAATCTTTCGATAATTGCATATTCGATGGTGAAGTTTAGAACTGTCTAAGAGATTGGGACTTGCATTTTGATTAATTAGTTACAGTAGCTGTCGTCAGTGGCGTCTTACATATCATTAATGTAATGAAAAAACATCAAAGACAGAATATAAGAGCTCAAATATAGTGTAATACATTGTAAGTATATTGGTACAAATCTTTGTACAGTTTGGAATTGTAAATGTTTGTTCCACGAAAGAGTGTAATGTATACGTGGCGCCATATAAGAGCAAGATGGAGGAACAGCTTGTTTGTTAGGTTATGTACATTCCTTAGTAATATACTCGTATGTTTTTATGTACAGTGCTGATATATTATTATTCTGCAATATTTTCTCTCGGAAATAATGGAGATAACATTTTTATTTGTAATATTCAGGTGTAATATTGCACTAGGTTCGTATATTTTCATGCGTATGGCTATGTCGTAGCATCAATTTCAGTCGAGAGATGGCAGCAGAATCGAGCATTCCTATTGCACTGGAATAAGTTTTATTTTATTCCAATTTATGTATAATATCTTTATTGGAAATTATATTTTTATTACACGCAAAGGTTGTGAAAAGGTTAAGAAATTCTTTTGAACGAGGCGAAAAAAGAAACTATTTTACCGAGAACCTTAAAAAGCAACGTAAAAAAAGACGCGGGAATGAAATATGCATTTGAAATAAAAATGCAGTCAGTCAGTCATACGTCATACTTTCATTGCCCTACTGACAGTGTGGCTGAGGTCGTTTATACAGAATCTGGGGTTCGATTCCCGCCAGGGCTGCTCTCTTGAGGTTTTTATTTTTTCCAGATTTTCCTCAGTCCTCATTATTGACAAATGCTGAGGGGTGTCCTAAACTTAGAACGTTTCCTTCCTTTCCCTTTTTATCATTTCATCTCATTTATCAGCGATGTCCACCACCTGTGATGTCTCAGTGTTTAGACGTTAAACAGCATTCAAATTCAACTAATTGCACTAATTATCTCGACGGCAAAACGAACGCTAGATGAATTTGAATAGCATTTTTATATTGAAGTGACCGAAGAGAAATACATAATTGAAAATAAACGAACTGATAGCGTTAGCTTAAGCTGAACATTCAAAACGGGAAATTAAATTCTTTTCCAGCTGTTGCTCAGATTTTAAGTGACCGGAGATGTAACGTCAATAGCAGATTTATTGCAGTTTTGTTTCTTAAAAATATGCGAGCTGCAACTTAATATGTAAAATACTGAACGTCATTTTACACACGAGACATATCAAAGAGATGTTCATCAGATAAGCTATCGAAATGATAATTGATATTCTCTATCTAACATTTTAGAATCACTTATCGAACGGATAAAATTATGAAATAGATATCATAGATTTCGGAAATGTTTATCTATCTGATAGCCTATCGGACAGATATCTGGCCTTAGTGCAGTAGTAATGCAAAAATTTCACAATTCGGAGTAATAAAGAGATTTATTGAAATTTTGAAATTTGTGACGCGAGGAAAAGATTATGCAATAAGCATATTTCGACAATTGAAATGATTATTTTTTAAAATTAAGTTTAAACATTCGTGCATATATTATACGTTAGTATAAATTTTCTCATTTATTACTTCAGGAGGCATCCAAGTTTTCTTTTGCTGTATGAAATATATAAACTCGTAACACATTTACAACCGAAACACATGAACATTATAATGGCTACCTGGAGAACATTTGACTATCGCAATATTTGCGGTTTAAACCGTAATCATTAATGTGGAAATAACATACATAAACGTTTCATGCATTCTTCAGAGATTTACAGGACAGTTATATTAGAATGCGTTTACGTGACACGTTTCAGATCAGCAGCAGTTTGTATCAATAAAAAACTAATATGACATCGTTTGGTGCTGAAACCTTAATAAAAACTGTTAAAACTATTCAAGATTGCACGCGTCTCCAATTTCTGTCGCTTGTTATCATATGTGCTGTCGGCCTGTTTTGATCAGATTGGGAATATTGAGGGATTAAAGTTTAACTGTTTATGTCCCTGTAGGTCCTATAAATGTTCTCGCATTTTATTTGAATTGCAGTAGACACTTCTAAACTATAACAACCAATGCTTTGTAAATAAACATTTTCTTAACGCATAAAACCCATTTACTAATAAATAACCATCGACAATTTATTTTCAATCTCTTATATACTCACTGTACTATATATCATAGTATAAATTAAAGTGAACAAATGTTTAAGTTACGGGGATAGGATTATCGTCTTCACAAAACCCTTAACTTCCGCTCCGCTGTGTTCAGTTGTTCAGAAATAGTTGCATGGACTGACCACTGATGGTTCAACTGGTAAACTTCATGCAAGTCTGAAGCAAGGCAACTGTTTGTAACGGAACCACCAGCTTCGCGTCTAACATAGGCACTCATTAATACTAATGTTGTTTACAAATTGATCAATCGGTGTTTCAGGAAACGCTTAGAATCAACACGTAGAAAAAGACCACCTCTGCAATGAAGAAAATCAGCAATGTCCAATGCAAGGTTTTGTTGGTAAGTGTGAAATGAAGTTAGACTGTTCATTAAAGGACGATATTCTTTAAAGTGTGAAGTGCTAAGCGCAGAAGTAAGATGTCCAGTGATCCAACGCGTGTATTTTGTGCCCTGTTTTGATGAGCGTTCCCATTATCAGCAATCAGTTGTTGTTTATCCCAAAACGAGTCAATCTACTTGTATAGCACACTGCTTTATCGTGAAGTGAGGTGATCGCTATGATTTCATCCTCATGCAGTAAACTCTTGCTCAGAGCTCATATTTTCAAACGTATCACTGACGATGCCAATATTATCGAGGTTTACAAATGTTCTGGATGTTCTATCAAGTGACGCTGTTTTTCCTTTATAATGAGGGGCATGACTTAAAGTTACTTTCTCATGCGTTATAAAACAGCAGACAGACATGTTTCTGCATCCGAAGTGTTTGAAATTGGAATAAGACTATTGAACAATTAAATTGTGGTGGGGCATGCTTCAGCCTTACTCAAGGGCTGGTCGTTTGTGCTTTCCCCCTGGGAGACACCTGATGGACAGAATCCATTGGCGAGGAGGCATGTTCCTAGCATTGTTTCCCTATCGCCGGCGAAGAGAGTTCGATTTCCTCAGTAGTTTAAGTTCCATATCTGGGTCTTAAAACATATTAGTACAAACCCTTGTAAAGTATGGTCTGTAACTTTTTGTTTCATGAAAGAAATGCTACTGGTAAAGTATTATTGAAAGTTACAAGTGACGTCATATAAGAGCAAGATGGAGGAACAGCAAGCTGTTTGCCATACGTCGCCATATCTTGAATGTTCACTCTTTTTGGAATTTTTAATATACAGAGCGGATTATTGTCATTCCTGCTAAATGACTCTTGTATTTTTTCTCATATATGATAATTTAACTACTTTATTAATCATTTGTCAATATTTAAGTGTAATAATCCACTTTCAGACCACTGTCCCACGAGGCTGCATTTAGGAGCATCAATTTCAGTCCCCGAGAGATGGCAGAAGACCCGAGCTCTCCTATTGTTCTGTCATTTATTTTATTAGTCCACTTGATCATTTATATTTATTTGTTTGTTTATATTGCTTGAGAATTACATTCTTATTAAAGCAACAAAAAACGAGGAAGCTTGTGTCAAAAGAGATTAGTTTAAAACAGAATGAAGAATGAAAATAAATTATTTTTGTGGCAGATAACAGGAATCTCAAAAATACATTAACTAAGATGCTGATATGAAATATGCCTTTGGAACAGAAAACGCCAATATTGATCATAAGCACTACTTTAATTGCACTTAACCTAACTTTATCATTGTACACAAATACTAATTTATTCGTTCTTTATACTCATCATTATCATCACTTCCGCTAATACTTAGCACATTTAGGTTAACTGACTCCAAAAACCATTAAAAAGATAATAAGATTTTGTGCTAGTATTTGACGTTCCCAATATTCCTACACTTGTAGAGAAATTTACACAAATTACCAGTGTCCGATCAATACTAATACTTCTGCGGAACAGAACAACGAAAAATTACTTGTACACTTGTAAATATGGAGTTATAAAGTTATAAGCGTAGCAGAAACCTTTGTCGAACAGAAGTTTACTAATAACTACAAGTTAATACACCTATAATGTATTAAACCATACAGGGTTCAGACAGAAACGTTTTCAAAGTGCAAGCCACTGTCACGTCGCAACAGCCCACTTGACTGGCACTTTCAACCCTGTAACAAAACCAAAACATTGAGATGATGTGAATAGGAGAGCGGACTATTCGTGGAAGGGAAATATCCACATCTGCATTCGCCTAAGTGACCAGTGGAACCCCGGTCAGGGTGCCCAGCCCCAAGGCGAATCGAGTCACGTGTTCGATAATGCAGAAGGTTCGTGCAATTTTATTCCAGGATTTAAAGGTGAATATAAACTGGCCTTACTTCTAAAATATAACTCCCATTATATCACGCAGTTTCAATCAGTATTAGGGACAACACGAGGAGATTGGCGTTTGTGCTTTTAACAATTTGTTTTGATAACAGAGAATAAAACATAAAACTACGATCATTGTCATATCTAGATGAGTCGCCTGCTTAATGAAAATTGTTAAGTCCAATTTAATTCCACATTTTGATTGAAATAATAAATGTATTTACATATCCAATATCTTATTAGTAAGTATACAGAGGGTGCCAAAAATGTATACACACTTCAAGCAAAGAAAAAACTGAGTTAACATAACAAAACTGAATTCCCACAAACAGAAAATGATGAGCACTAATCATCTTAGACTTTTACAGTTACAACAGTTGCTCAAAATGCCCACCATCGGCGTCGATACACTTCTGAGTACGTTGAACTACTGATTGAGCAACGTTTGCGAAAGTGTCCTCAGCGATTGCAGCACATGCCGTTTCAATTTCTTCCCGAAGTGCTGTTAGTGTAGCTGGTTTTCTACGGTATACAACATCCTTAAGAGTTTCCCAAAGGTAGAAGTCCAACGGAGTTAGATCCGGAGAACGCGGTGGAAACCTCTTCATCCTATTGCCTTTGAACTTCAACAACATTCTCGGTTTTCCAATACCACTTAAAATTACTTTCCGCAGTTCAAACGATAATCTTGGTTCCATTTTGTTGTAGCAACGCTAGCACAACGTAATGTTAGTCCCATTTGTTTACAGATCATACTACACACTACTGTTGTTTTTCGGTTCAACTTTGAAATATATTAAATAATTATCTGCTGTGAAAGAGTGTATAATTTTTGGCACCCTCTGAAACCATTTCCTGGGTCTGTCTTTAGCTCGTAGTCCCAAATGCTTCTGCACATTCCACATTGGTGTGTTTCAAGGTTCAGTATTACAACGTTTATTTGTTTTTATTAATTCTAAATCAATGACTATGAAAATTAAGCAAAAGACACGAATGCTAGTTGCTTTACAATTTCCCCCTTAGCTTTTTTGAAGGCCGTTTCGTCACTTCCGGTGATACCGTTGAATCACCACTTCACGTTTCCATCGTAACAATTTTCTCCGTGGCTTCCTGATAACAACATTTGCTCTTTATTATCGTTGTTTACTTTAATTATCGACCGTATACATTTTTCTCTCACGTTAGTTCCCATCCTGGCGTTCAGACAAAGTTGTACTTTCATAGAACGCAGTGACCAAAGGGAAGTCATTTTCATGGAATTTGAAAGTTTCAATTCAAGTCTGCTGCAATATATTGCTCTGGAATGTAACAAATGCTCGAACTAACTTCAGCAAAGAGTTTCGCCTAATGGTTATTGCTAATATTACAACAAATATTTCTGAAAATTTGCCTTCGTTTATCTCATCTATGAACAGTTCTTCTTCTTCTTTACATTTAAAACTAAGTTTTCTAGTACAGGAGTATGTTACTAAGATATAGAATCTTTATATCTGTTTTTAATTTTGTTGATAGGTGTCAATATATATTTTCAATATTACAGCAATTATGTATTTATAGGATGCTCAGTAATCACATGTGTCGGATTTTTGCTGTCTTTCTTTCCTTTCCTTTCTTCTTTGTTATACATCCTCATGGTGACCTTCAATGATTTATTTATTATTTTATTTATGGACGCTCTTTAACATCGCAGGTCACCAGCGTCCCATTCAACTCAGGGCGTGAAACGGCCGACAAATTTTTGCTCATAGGCCTCTCTTTCAGGCTTGAGGTTCTTTTTCGTGCTGTAAATGTACGACACGGGACCCACGGCTTTACTTCCCTTCCGAAGGTAGCCATACTTAGGATTTTTACGCCCGAAAAAATCCATAGATCCTGGCCGGGTTCGAACCCGCGATTTGGGGTTTAGGAGGCAAGTATGGTAACCACTACACCACCAGGACCGACATGGTGACCATCAACCAAATACAAACAGCAAATAGCTGCAGCAAACGACTGTTCTACCTACATATATACAGAGGATGCCAAAAAATGTATACCATTTCATTCGAAGAAAAAACTGCGTTAACATAACAAAACTGAATTCACACAAACACAAAGTGATGAGCACTAATCATCTTAGACTTTTACAGTTACAACAGTTGCTCACAATGTCCACATCGGCGTCGATACACTTCTGAGTACGTTGAACTACTAATTGAGCAACGTTTGCGAAGGTGTCCTTAGCGATTGCAGCACATGCCGTTTCAGTTTCTTCCCGAAGTGCTGCCAGTGTAGCTGATTCTACGGTATACACCATCATTAAGAGTTCCCCATAGCTAGAAGCCCAACGGCGGTTCTGTTCTGTACACACGTCTCCATTGCCTTTCAACTTCAACAACATTCTCGGTTTTCCAATGTCACTTCAAAATTGCTTTCCGCTGTTCAAACGATAATCTTGACTCCATTTTTTTGTAGCAACGCTATCGTAACGTAATGTGAGTCACATTTGTTTACAGAACATCATACTACACATGACTGTTGTTTTTCGCTCCAACTTTGCTGTATATTAAATAGATATGTATTGTGGAAGTGTGTACACATATTTGGCACCCTCGGTATGTATGGGGGGGGGGGTTTTATAAAAATTCTCAGTCTGACCAAGAAAACACAAGATTTAGGAGTAATAATGGTTTTCCCTCCCTAACACTCACCTAAAAAGTCAATGCATTTAGTCCATCGAATTTGCAACGTTTTAACACTCAGTAAAGTAAGAATTGTCCAACGGTGAAAAATACGTTCTGCTTCTACCTCATCATCTTCCTCCACCCAGTTATTTCTTCAGGTTTGGCAACTAAAAGTAATCCGGGCGAGTGTGGGGGAAGTGGAAGCGAAGGTCATGCAGTTTTGTCACAATAATCCCATAGTCGCATTATTGTAATGAAAGAGAATTTTCTTTTGCTCAAGATGTGGACATTTAGCCTGAATAGCATCCTTCAGTTGGTCCAGTAGTGAAGCATGCTCCCTACTGGATGAGTACCACACCACGAGCAGCCCAGAAAACCATAGCCACGATTTTTCCTGCATATGAAACTTTTTTGCGCTCTTTCACCTGTTGAACCACTGTATGAACTGCTGCTTCGTTCCTAGCGTGTAGTGATGAATCCGTGATCACTAGAACTGCGTTTAAACACTCTTGAGCAATGTTCATTCAAATACTTTTTGGTCCGTTGTTAATAAACGCAGCACTCATAAAACGGAAAGCTCTCTCGTACCCAAAACTTTGTGTAAAATGTAGTGGACATGACCTATCGAGGTCTTTGCAATGTCAGCCAACTCGCGTACCTTCAATCGGCGATCGTTGAGTACGGCATTGTCACAATCTCATCGGTCGTAACAGTTTTGGAACTCCCCGAGTGCACATCATGTTGAACGGGTGTACGGCCATACTGATATTCAGAAGCCCGCTTTTCAACCGTCAACCGTCGAAAACAAAGGAGAAGAATCCTTTAATATGGAATCTAATTCCTTTTGTATTTCTGTTGGGGTTAAACACTTCAAAACGAAGTATTTCATCACAGCTCGTATTTCAGTTGTTATTCATTTTGTAGAAAATGTTAACATTAGTTTGTTTACACGATAGTCACGAATAAGCGATTGCATTTACACATCTGAAAATTTTACAGCGCGCCATCTAAAGGATGATACTTAACAACTATAGGAGTAAGTTGCCCATCTTCGTGACATTTCTGACGAGCAAAGTCGGACACTTTTAGAACGCTCCTCATAGCAACCAAAAAACAGTTCTATAACAAAGGGTAGGTCCATAAGTTTCCGGCCTACCATTTCTATATACGATAAAGACAAAAACTAATTTTCACTTTTCAACATAGTTACCCTTTATCACAATACACTTCTCACATCTTTGAATTAACATTTCAACCCCCCCCCCCCAAATAGTCGGAAGTCTTGTTGGCAAAATGGGCATAAACAGCATCTATCACCTCTCTGTCACACTTAAATTTCCTTCCTCGAAGGTCCTTCTTGAATTTTGAGAAGAGCAAACAGTAACTAGAAGCTAGATCTGGGCTGTAGGGTAGATGATCGATCTCTTTGAAGCTACATTTCTTCACAGCTTCCTTTGGAACAAGAAATGTATGCACAGGCGCATTGTCGTGATGAAGGCGCACACCACCACTCAGTTTTCCTCGTCTTTTCTCTTTGATGAAGCACGTAGTCTGTGTAGTAGGCCAGCATAGTACTCCCCATTTACTGTGGTGTTCCTCTCCTTGAAGTCAATGAAGAATATTTCTTCACAGTCCCTAAAGATTGTGGCCATGATCTTCTTGGTTAACTGGGTGACCTTGACCTTTAGAGGCGGTGCTTCGCCAGGTTTACGCCTGCCACTCCGTTAATTCTCTTTTGGACAAGGGATCATAGGAGAGGACCATAGTTTCATCTCATGTAAAAATGGTTTGTAGAACTTCTCTCTCGTCATGGCAGAACTCCAAAATGTCTGACAGATGACTCGTTGCTGCTTTTGGACTGAGGAAAGAAGTTAGACACCCATCTTGCACTAACCTTATTCATGTTTAAATATTCATGAACAATTCGAAGGATTGTTGTTTTAGAAAGGCCCAAACTTGCTGCTATTTGTGTAACTTTGAGCCACCGGTCTTTCATAATTTCTCCTTCCATAAGAGGATGTTTTCAGGAGTGAGCACCTCCAAGGACCGACCTGCACGCTCCTCGTCTTCATTGCTTTCTCGACCCATTCGAAAAAGTTTGGCCCATTATTTTACGGTAGAATATGAGGAGAATGCTTTACCATATACACCGTCCAATCGCTGTTTAATTTCATTTGGAGCAAGTCCTTCTTTTGTGAAGAACTTAATAGCAACTCGAAACTCCATTTTGAATGTGTCACAATGTTCTACAAATGGCCTTCTTTATTCAACCATATCTGAACAACTGAAGACAATAGAGCGGAAGTTACAGATAGTATGATTAGTAAATGATCTGATACCAAATCAGGATTTTGTGAAGGAGAGGCCGGAAACTTATGGACCTACCCTCGTACTTTTAACTCAGGTGTGTGTTAATCTTCTACCACTATTGCTTCTACTTGTACCAATACGATCGTTGTTGCTAGGGCTGCCAATGTGCTAATATCACTACTGCTTCTGCTGCTGTTTGTTGATAGCCTAGTTAAGCAAACTCATTCTAAATATCTGAAATTAGTCACCGTTTAACATGTCCTCCAAAAGTAATTGCATTGTACAGTTGTGTACCAAATGGAAGTGCTCTGACGTTTTGATTACAACTGCCAATATAATTTTTTTTCGAAGTATTGTTAACAAAGAATAATGGAATAACTGCCGCTGACTTTCATTCTTATAAATCATGCACTGATCTTGCTTATATAAGAAATTACCAATAACATATCAAGCCATGAAAACCCATCCTTTTAGGGTATGGAAAGTTGAATTATAACGTTGCCACGGACCGATCGTTTGTTTAAAAACCGTATAAAGAATGCAGTGTTTAAATTATGTACATTTTAAAATGAAGAACAACGTGCTATTATTATACTATAATATAATGTAATTAGTGATCCTAAATCAAAAGACTCCGACGTGATTTTGCAGTGGAAGTACGAAATCCTTTGGAAAAAATTTCACCTATGGCAAAGTTGTTGATCGTGTGCAGCTGGTTTTGAACTATTTTGCTAAGAAGATGATTTCACAGAGAGATTGAAATGAACCTTTGCTCTAAAGTGTTTCATACAAACTGCATTTTATTTACAGCACTAATCAGGTCTTCACAGAATGTCAAAATAAACTAAACTCCCAGCTTTGTCTTTTGATTTTTGTAAACAAATTACTCATCATAAAGTTTAACGACAATGAATACAAAAATTGTGAAGTGATTTTGCAGGTTATGTTCTGCATGCTCAGCTTTTCAGACTGTTTTCATTATTAAAGACTCATGTGTCCTGTGATGATGAAGGAGTAGCCCTGCCAGAAAAGGTGGAAAAGATGGGCAACAGCTGCCGCAGCATTCATGTACAGTTTAAGTTGTCCCCAAATATTGCTTGTTATCAGTTGACCCTGAAATGCGATGCAGGCGATATACAAAACAACCGCAACTCTGTTCCATGTACATACCTGAAACAAATGAATCGGAGTTTTGAAAAGTAAGTGAAGGAAATGCGAAACTAAAATTAGCTACCGTCTTTACGCGAATCAAATGCGCTCCTTTTCTGTTCAAATGTATTCAAAATTATGTTGCGTATTAGATTTGAGTGCAAATCTGTTTCGTAGTTCGCGGTAACATCATTCGAATTTATCGTTTATTACGTCATAATGCATTGCTGCAATTCTCAACTTCATACATTTATTGTTGGCTATTAATGCATAGAGCGTTTGAGTAGTAGGTAGTCACGAAATGGAGGGCAAACAGAGAACAACATCTAATGATGCTACTCTCAAGTGTAAAGCAATTCTTAATGCTGAAAAAATGGTAACAGAAAGGCAGAAAGAGAGTTCAATGTAGCTGAGAGCAACGTATGTTTTTGGACGGCCACAGAAATTGGCATTCTTTACATATTTGGTTAAGGGGAGAGAACATAGCACGAAATGTTGGAAAATAGTTAACAGACGTTTGCGAGATATAGATATCTGAAATATTGAGTTTCAATGCGCAGAAAAAGCATCGCTTAACCTGCAGGCTCAAATACATCCGGAGAGGGGGAGGGGACGTTATTCAGATATCTGTGGTAGAGAAGAAAGAAGCGGTCTCGCATGGTTAAGATTGGGGCATGGAAAGGAAACAAAACAGGCAATGCTCTCGGGGAAAGAATTTGCCTATTGTGAGGAGAAAGCGAAACCTGGAGACATGTTTTGGCAGAATGCACGAAAACGGAGATTTTAAGAAATGCGCGTTTATCACGGCAATTTCTGAATGCTAATAGAAGTTTGAGCATTTGTTGGGTAGTGTTTAAGCCCATTTTTACTATTGAACCTCCACAGGCGGTGGACACTGATGGTACATGGGATGAAATGATAAATGGAGAAAGGATATTTTTTTTTAAGGAAGGGAGCGTTCCAGGGCTAAGTTTAGGGTACCTCCCCGGCATTTGCTATTTATGAGAACTGAGGAAAAGCTGAAAAAAAAACATCAGGGAGGACGGTCTGGTGGGATTCGAACCCGAGACCTCTCGCTCACGAGTCCGCGCCTCAACGACCTCGGCCACCCGAGGCGGTTACGAAGAAGGTTAGTGGCTATATGTATGTGTTTGTGTGGTCATTTTGATTGTTATGAGA
The DNA here is from genome assembly GCA_030762175.1 of Metallyticus violacea. Taxonomy (NCBI): domain Eukaryota; kingdom Metazoa; phylum Arthropoda; class Insecta; order Mantodea; family Metallyticidae; genus Metallyticus; species Metallyticus violacea. Next base: position 123,692,095 of record CM060842.1, on the reverse strand, counting down.
ACGAAATTAGCGTATATGGCCGTAAGGTGCATGCGACAGTTGTATTTATTTGAATATATTCTAAAACTAGTACAATAAAACGTTTATTACTACAACTTATTTGCAACTAAAGCTTGTAGGAAGAAATTCGTTGGTCTTCGCAAACGAAGACATCCTGACATTGAAGAAAAAGTTTTGGAATTCATACATGAAATTGAATCTGAAGAACGTATATTGTATTTTTTTTTTTTTTTTTTTTTTTTTTTTTTTTGGAGTTTTGTTGTAAAACGTCATTCATCTGATTTAGAATTTAGTAGTTTTGCTATTGGGTTTGTTCGTAAATTGACCCTGACTGTTGTGGAAAGGATAAGAGTGTGTGTGTGTGTGTGTGTGTGTGTGTGTGTGTATATATATATATATATATATATATATATGATGTTGATCTGAATGTAACAGGTACAAATAAAGCAGCCACTACATCTATACAACTGAAAAATTAAAAGTGTCATGGATGGAATGGTTCCATAGCTTAACCAGATGTTAGAAATCTTCATGTATCGACCATACAGAACATTGTCCGTATGGTCAGAATGTTGTTTCCGTCACACTCGTCCGAGGTAGACATTCCACAGTTTCTCGTGCTTCGTTTGTGCTCTTCATGCACTTGCGTCTTAGGCAGCATCTTATCCTCATACTATGTCCAAGCGCGATCTACAACTGAACCTCTTGCTCGTACACGATGCCATTGACATAGTTAACGACTGTACCGATTTTCCGCAATTGAAACTCACGCGTAACGTCTTAAAGTTGTTTCTCCCTCCGTACTACTCACAAGAGATAAAATGTCCGGTTTATATTTGATTCTCTCGCGTACTTACTATCCTTGGGGGCACAGGCCTTCCAAAGATACAGGTGATCCAGAGGGCCACGGTGATGACGCAGAAAGAGCCACTTGTTGCTGGTATCAGCGTCCAGCTCGCTGTCAGCCCCAACATTGGCATTTTATAATGTAGAATCACACAGGAAGTGGCCAGCGTCTGCAACAATTCATGTTAGTAAACAACTTAGTACCGACCAATGGAAAGTTTTTACGTGTATCGGAGCCGGAAGAGGTTTTTCATTTAAGTTGACAACTTCGTATTAGAAGTAAAAGAATGGACCAAACGCATATCACGCTTTACTGCATAAAGAAAATTATAAACCTGTAATTCTAAAGTACTGAATACAGGAATAACGTTTTGTTGGTCCCAAAATGTCTTAGAGCATTTTCTACTTTCATCTTAAGAATGCGTAATACATAAGGTATTTTTGAGCCAGGTGCGATAGAAGGATAGTTACTGTGGATTAAGTATTTTGACTGTAGACGGACTGGATACTAACTAAATTTATGTTCGGTTGGAACCGAAGTGGATATTTCAGTACTTCAGTCCTGCTCAACGTCTGACCGATTTTTCCCAGCCCCTGGGCTTCCAGGGCGTTGAGGCACGGAGTCCCTTTCCCCTTTAAAGAGTTCGAGCCCCTCACAAGTGCCGTTTCCATACCAAATATTTCCAAGGTCCTGGACGCCGTGAAATCGAGATTGTAAATACAGTTTTAAACTATATACCTCCGTTATATTACTTTTTAACACCGTTATATCGGTTTAGTCGATTTATTTGCTCGCAACGTTCATACACAAGGTTTGCATATAACTCAAACTTATTTGCTACTACATCATTCTTGATTACTGTTTTCGTTAGGTAAGGATCTTTCTTTTTAAAATCCATTTTTGTGTGTTGGGGCTGTAGCGTGCTGCGTGTAGGATTCCACAATGAGGCCTAGCTGGGGAATATGCAACTATTTTGACAGTATGTTCAACAAGAAGAACATAAAGGTAAAAGAAACATATACATGTTTCAGAAAGGAATGCGAGTGTGCAATGATTTCTCGTTCACGAGAATATATCGTAAGCTCCACCTTTGTCCACATTTCGTGCAAAGAGTATCTCAATATGAAGACAAAGTAATAAGACAAAGCAGATGAAATTACTTCGTCTTCAATGCCGTTACCGTCACCTGGGTCATTATTATCAGTGTCGGCTATTCCATCAAGTTCTACTACCCCATCAATATCTTCTACAACAATGCAGTCATCAGAGAGAGGGAGTTTAGTGCTATCATGTTGACGTAGAGAGTGTAAAGGCACATGTGAGCATCTGAGCAGGCTCGTCCTGAACAAACCTTCGCCGGTGTATCAGATTAAGCCTAGACTAATCTCGATCAAAACAATGTCACATGACGTGACGTCACAAGCATGCCTTTGTGCAGGCAAGTACAATGTACGCAAGGAAAGTAGTTCCATGTTAGCAATCTAAATTTGAGGATGGGTTCAGTAATAAATAACCTCTACCTTACAAATATCAATTTCGAAGTTACAAATTGATTCGCTACTACTCCCAAGATGCAGCGCGCCTGATTCAACTGTTGTTTTAACAGTCAAGGCGCAAGCAGTTTGTGCTTGTTATCACATCTGCCGCTGCTGCTGTTTCTACGGATATATATTACGTAAAGCATAAACCGAGCAAAAGTGTTTTCAAAAGTCTACGAAAGGTATCTGGCACTCACAAAAAAGGAGATAGTAAACCTAACCTAAAAAATTACCGTTCTCTTGTCATTACCACGTGTTTCCGACATTCGGAAGCATTCTTGGCGCGAATTGCAGATCATTGTTTGTTTGTTTACGTTAGGATCACTAAAAGTGAATTCAGAAAGTCGAGCTATGTGCTGTATATCACGTTAAGCACTGGTAGATAAGCGATAGGGTCAACTTTACTAGCAAGTGGAAATGCATTCAGGGAATATGTTAGTTATTTTATAATGAAAACGTTGTTTGCAGGTTACTGACATGAAAGCTACCAAGAAATACTCTGATCTTATCCTATTATGGGTGGGTGGATGTTACTGTCGGTATTTGAAAGTTGCTCTTTGTGCCTACGCCCTTCAATGGGGGGTACCTCTTGCAGAAAGGGATGAGGTGATGTAGACCCTGGGCGGTGTTGACTGCGAGGGCCCAGATGGAATCCCTGACATGTTTCAGGATAGAATACCCCGGTGCCGGTCGAGCCTCCCCTCTGAGTTGTTCGAGGCTCTCAGAAGATGCGTGTCCAAGGTTTTTTTTTTTTCTTTGTCGCCATTTTGTAAAGCACTGAACTCGTGTTGCCAACTGGTGCACACAACGGAAACTTGGTGTGTTTACGGTTCTTTTCATATTTGTATGAGTAATACTTTGGAAAACGAATTTTTAGTAACTCTGTACAACTAACCTGTCAAACCAGAGCCTCCGACAAGTTGCGGAAGAAACTGCAGCCTCTTCGATATTTTTATTGCCAATGTAAAGAAAATATTTCTGAACGTGTCCTCCAGAGTCGAGAAATTTAAGGAAATGGCACTTGGAATTCCGTTACCTCCACACCCAATCATTACACAGCCTTGTATTGTGCTGAAATATGAGGCAGTTATTCAGACAATCCATGCTTTTGAGCAGGAGCGCATTTCCTCCATAGGGAGAATAGAAGATATAATTTCAGATAAGACATTTCAGATATATACTAATTAAAATTTGGAAGATAAAATTATCAGGCGCTCTTCAGTTAATAGAGCAGGTGTCCACTATCATGCAAAGGAAATAACCTGAAATGTGCTTTAGAGCAGTAAGTGGACATGGAGAATGTGTTGAGTATAAAATGCATTGCTCATTCAAGAAGGCATCAACAATATTAAGATCGCATGTTTTCTATTTGCATCCCCTGGATCGTGTGAAGCAGAGTAAAGTTTTTCAGGGTCTCCGATTTACCTTCAATACATTCAAAAAGTATTTCATTGTAAACTGTAATGCTTTCTTACAAAAACTCAAGGTAAATGCACATAACTAGAAATTGTCTGACATCCTGTGCATTTACCGATATAACTGTGGCGTACTTGATCAGTACGAGGGTAGGTTCATAAGTTTCCGGCCTCGCCTTCACAAAACCCTTATCTAGCGTCATACCTCATCTGTTAAGTAAATAATTTCATCTGTAGCTTCCGCTCCACTGTGTTCAGTTCAGATATAGTTGCACAAAGAAGGCTATGTGTATAATATTGTAACATGTTCAAAATGAAGTTTCGAGCTGTTATTAAGTTCTTCACAAAAGCACGACTTACTCCAAATGAAATTAAACAGCGATTGGACGGTGTGTATGGGAAAGCATCCCCCTCATATTTTACCGTAAAAGAATAGGCCAAACCTTTTTCGAATGGGTGGAGAAAGCATTGAAGACGAAGAGCATGCAGGTCGGCCGTTGGAGGTGCTCACTCCTGAAAACATCGCTCTTGTGGAAGGAGAAAGTATGGAAGACCGGCGGCTCAAAGTTACAGAAATAGCAGCAAGGTTGAGCCTTTCCAAAACTACAGTCCTTCGAATTATTCATTAACATTTAAACATAAATAAAGTTAGTGCCTAGACTTCTTTTCTCAGTCCAAAAGCAGCAACGAGTCATCTGTTGTCAGGCATTTTTGGAACTCTGCCGTGGCAACGAGAGAGAAGTTCTGCAAACCATTGTTACAGGAGATGAAACTGTGATCCTGTACTATGATTCCTTGTCCAAAAGAGAATCGATGGAGTGAGTGGCGTAAACCTGGCGAAGCACCGCCTCTAAAGGCCAAAGTCACTCAGTCAACGAACAAGATCATGACCTCAATCTTTTGGGACTGTGAAAGAATACTCTTCATTGACTTCAAGGAGAGGAACACCACAGTAAATGGGGAGCACTGTGCTGGCCTACTGCACAGACTACGTGCTTCCACCAAAGAGAAAAGACGAGGAAAGCTGAGTGGTGGTGTGCGCCTTCTTCATGACAACGCGCATACAGCTCTTGTTGCAAAGGAAACTACGTCGGTCCAGGTGGTGTAGTGGTAACCATACTTGCCTTCTAAACCCAAGATCGCGGGTTCAAACCCGGCCAGGATCGATGGATTTTTTCGGGCCTAAAAATCCTAAGTATGGCTTCCTTCGGAGGGGAAGTAAAGTCGTGGGTCCCGTGTCGTACATTTACGGCACGAAAAAATACCTCAAGCCTGAAAAAAGAGGCTCCTGAGCAAAATTTGTCTGCCGTTTCACGGCCTGAATAGAATGGGACGCTGATGACCTGAGATGTTAAAGAGCGTCCGTAAATAAACCAAATCAAACAAACAAAGGAAGCTGTGAAGAAATGTGGCATCAAGGAGATCGATCCTCCACCCTGCAGCCCATATCTGGCTCCCAAAACTGAAGAAGCACCTTCAGGAAAGGAACTTTAAGTGTGACGAAAAGGCGATGGATGCTGTTTATGCCCATTTTGCAGACAAGACTTCTGACTATTTTGGAAGTGGGGATTGAAAGATAATTTAAAGATGTGAGAAGTGTATTGCAATAAAGAATAACTGTATTGAAAAGTGAATTAATACTTTTGTCTTTATCATACTTAGAAAATGGTTAGGCCGGAAACTTATGGACCTACACTCGTACCTGTGATGTCGCTACAAGCTACACACCACTACATAACTTAATAAAGGACAAGAAACTGTTAATAGCTTTAGCAGTGTCTTTATTTATGGTGGAGCCACGTACTGGAAAGGAGTTTTCCATCAAATTCGTCCTGCTAACGGAGTCACGTTATCTCCTAATAAAGTTTTTATTCTCTTTCGTCTTATTCTGGGTAAGTTTAAAATTTACATTTGATTTGCGTACCCATACTCAAGTTTAACTTTCTTTAGAACTAGCATTAGTAACAGGGCATTGAATGGTTAAAAGACATACCAGATGGTGCAACACAAAAAAGAAAGAAAAATAAAATAACCAGAAAAAAGAGCGCACTTGATCATAAGTTCTTTTTGTAGAGTGCGCAGAATGGGATGTTGGGTGACTGCAAGTGAACCGAGTACTTTTCACAGGGTTCTGGATATTGGAGATACATATAATAATTTATTTTAACACTGTGGTTTGTTCTGGTTATATAAATGATTGGCGTTCAACATTTGTCACTACGTTCTATAAAACTGAACATCACGTTTATGCATTAAGAACACATGAGAATTATTTTATAATATCTTGCTTTGATTCAGATGAAGTTTCCTTTTGATTTATGTTATAATAAGTGATAGGCATTTGTACCGTTTTGAAATATAAAAGCATTTAATTTCCTCCGACGTAAGTGTGGTTATGAAGTTATCAGCACTTACCCATTCGACAAAAAGAAGGAAAGTAGGCACTGTAAATACCCTTTCTTTGCAGATTATTAATATTTTCATGGCTCGAATACTCTTTTCCTTCACATATTTACATGAAAGTGCCATATTTTCTGCAAAAATAGCAAAACGATAGAAACACATTCATTGTTAACAGTCCTGTATCTGATTTTACGGTTAGGAGAACATGGTTAAACAGTTGAAGATTATTTGTTACTACCTAACTGTCAATTTCCAATGCTGAGCATTTACGTTATTTATATTATTTCCCTGTTATATTTTATTAATTACTCTATTTATATTTGGGTGAAATTCCAAAACATTGTAGCAAGCACGTTTTCACGATTTACCATAAATGTTTATTTAAAGTTCGCAAATAACATTTGAAATTAAAAATGCCTGTTGAAATGGCAAAACTAACAAATATATTCTTCGTTGAAGGATAAAAAAAAGGCCAGAAGAGTGTTAATTATTCAAAATTAAACCTAGAATCCAAGTCAATAAAATGTTGAAGTGAAATCAATAAAACCGCATAATATTTTTAAATCTAAGGCGTTGGTGAGGTTGAAAGCTCGTTAATTTATTAATTTTTATGTAAAATATTGTAAGTACAGTAAATATGGCTGTGAAAATTCACTGCAAGAAAAGAATAAAATGGAAATGAATTACAGAGAGCAATCAAACAACTAATATCGACGTGAATCAGATTGTTAAAGTTAAATCGATTGTGAACCATTACATAAAAGCACCTAATTATGCGATGTAAGATTTAAGCCTGTGTGGAATATTCGTATAAATCGCAGATTTATGCTTCACCAGGAAATGTGCTTAGGTGTGTAATATTATCAAGTTAGAATAATTCACAATTTTAATTGATAAGCACAAATTTCCACTTTGAAGTTTAATTAATAAGCAAATTCGTATTTATTTAATCGTACATATCTTGGAGGTCCTTTCCTTTGAGTCTGGGTACTTGGAAGAAAAGCACTAAATATTTATTATTCAAACTTCGCTAAGTTATGTCAACGCAAATCATTGTGCCCGCTGAAATATTTCTAAAAAGTCATGCTTTCCCAGAAGAACTTTTTAGGAATCAAAAAACGTTGTTATTGTGTTCCTTATCAAGACATGTTTTATGTGATTGTAGTTGGAACTTTTTCTTACGAACACTTCAGCTGTAATACAGGATGATGATTGTTGTTTGCTTCCAAATTAAAAACTTTTACATTTTATGTGGAAGTTTTACTTTTTTTTTTTTTTGTACAAAATGAAATTTGAAATAGTATATGAACAGTACTTAATAGTTTTTCATGAAAGTAGCACAATGCCATGTACTTCCTTCATTTTGCCTTTTACTTGTTTTCGCTGTAGATTAATACAATAAACCAATGCCTGTATTCTCGAGTATAGTACTGAAAGCATAACAAACATCCAAAATGCTGTTCATTACTCGCTTAGAGGGAGTAAATGCTTGTACTCCTGCTCCAAGTCATACAAAGAAAATTTGGCTGTTTAAACATTTGAAATTACCATGAGCTTTTGCCACTTTGGTGTTATACGAAGCAGATCCACAAGTTTCCGGCCTCGCCGATAAGGATTATCGCATCCACAAAATCCTTATCTGGTGTCATACTTTATCTGTTAAGTAAATAATTGCAGCTATAACTTCCGCTGTGTTCAGATGTAGTTGCATAAGGAAGGTTATGTGTAGAAGATTGTGACATGTTCAAAATGGAGTATCGAGCTGTTACTAAGTTCTTCACAAAAGAACGACTTACTCCAAATGAAATTAAACAGCGATTGAACGGTATATATGAGGAAGCATCCCCCTCACATTCTACCGTAAAAGAATGAGCCAAACTTTTTCGAATGGGTAGAGAAAGCATTGAAGACGAAGAGCGTGCAGATCGGCCCTTGGAGGTGCTCACTCCTGAAAACATCGCTCGCTCTTGTGAAAGGAGAAATTATGTAAGACCGGCGGTTCAAAGTTAAGCAAGGTTGAACCTTCAGTCCTACGAATTATTCATGAACATTTAAACATGAATAAGGTTAGTGCAAGATGGTGCATAGACTTTTCTCAGTCCAAAAGCAGCAACGTGTCATTTTTGGAGCTCTGCCATGATAACGAGAGAGAAGTTCTGCAAACGATTGTTACAGGAGATGAAACTACTATGATCCTTTGTCCAAAAGAGAATTGATGGAGTGAGTGGCGTAAACCTGGCGAAGCACCACCTCTAAAGGCCAGGGTCACTCAGTCAACCAAGAAGATCATGACCACAATCTTTTGGGAATGTGAAGGAATACTCTTCATTGACTTCAAGGAGAGGAACACCACAGTAAATGGGGAGTACTGTGCTGGCCTACTGCACAGACTACGTGATTCCATCAAAGAGAAAAGGCGAGGAAAGCTGAGTGGTAGTGTGCACCTTCTTCACGACAACGCGCCTGTGCATACAGCTCATGTTGCAAAGGAAGATGTGAAGAAATGTGGCTTCAAGGCGATCGACATTCACCCTACAACCCAGATCTAGCTCCCAGTGACTATTTCCTATTCTCAAAACTCAAGAAGGGCCTTCGAGGAAGGAAATTTAAGTGTAACGGAGAAATGATGAATTCTGTTTATGCCCATTTTGCAGACAAGACTTCTGAAATATAGTTTTTGTTTTGATCATACCTAGAAAAGGGTTAGACCGGAAACTCTCCTACATTTAATCATAGTTTGTTTTCTATCAACACATTGTAATATATAAAACGTCAGAGGTCTTAACCTTCCGTTATAATGGCAAGATTCAGTCGCAATGTGTCAATGTGAATATAATTGGCCTTAACCTAAAATAATACAGGTTGGGATGCATTTACTAATATTTATTTTATTTTAATACTTGATCATATTCACCATTAAATTGTGATGGAATGGCGTATTACAGATACACATTAATATCACTATTACTATATCAGAGAAATCATCCAAAAGTTAACTAAAATTGAGCAATACCATCGGTAGAAATGTATCAAATTGATACAAGAATTTTACAAAATATATCATCTACATAATTCAGCAACAGTTATGAGCGTTTATTAATCACATTTTGATATTCAAACACTAAATTGATAGCACAAAGGAACATCATATGACCTTCATTTAGGGCACAAAAAGCTTCAAATGAATCATGACAAAGTGAAAACAATCAGGAATAAACACAAACTACATTGAAGCTGCCTTCATTATATACTTTAAAATCATCTCTGCAGGTTTAGTTATCACTCAAACTATGATATATCGCTTACGATTCTAGCACACATTTTTTGACAGCCTGGTCTTACGGGACTGAGGGAGCAATGTCAACGTTTTGCAAGCGTAGGCTGTGCTGGTTTTGCAGGTGACCTGAATTGGCTGAACTATAGTTCAAGGCATGCTCTGTGTCTGAATTTGTTGCAGTGTCAATTCATTTCCAAGAAACAACGGACGTCCCATGTCCTCAAGCGCATTGCCAATAAAGTTTATCTGAAAGATTATGCCTGCAGTGTTCAATTTGGAAAAGACCACCATTGGCCAACGACGTTTGTTCCTGGCAACATCATAAGCTGCACACGGTTTATCAACAATGTCAACTCCTGATAACTTTGTCTTATAATGAGTCATCATCTCCGATTTGGCAGCTTCACCAGTTTCATTGTTCATGGCGTCATCAAAATCCCGTGTGGACAGAACAAGAATATTTCAATTTTTATTTGCATTTTGTACAGAAATGGTTCGCATTCAGCAACTTACTAAAATTCACTCCCTCTTCGACATTATTGATTTCTGTTCTACAACTGGATGTTTTTCTTTGTCTCCAAATTGAAAACCAGCCCTTTGGCAGCTTTATTAAAAGGCGGGCCAACATTGTACAATCGAATATGGGTTTCCTGAAAAATTATAAACTCCCTTTATCTTCTAAAGGAAAACTCTTATCATTTTTCAACAATAAATCCCAAAAATTCCATCCTTCACTTACAGACTGATACCTTTTTATATCATCCACAGACTATATCCTCTAACAGAATATTTAGTGGTTCAGTTTTTTTTTTTTTCCAAATGTTAAGGTACAATAGTGGTATCATTCATATGTTAGCAACGCATGTGTAGATTATTTCTAGTAGATGTAAAACTGACATGTCCCTAATATAATATTGAGTTTAATTTTTTTTCAAAAAATAAACTTACCGCCCCTGGCTATAATTGTCCGACCTAAATGTATGATGCACTATACTATATTAAAATATATTGCTGTAAAGTGTTGACATAATGCAATTTTTTTTTTGAGTAGTGTTTAACGCCCGTTTTTACTACTGAGGCACCACAGGCGGTGGACACTGGTGATACATGAGATGAAATGATTAATTGGGAAAGGATATTTTTTTTTTTTTTTTAAGGAAGGAAGCGTTCCAGGCCTAAGTTTAGGTACCTCCCCGGCATTTGCCAGTTATGAAGACTGAGGAAAACCTGGATAAAACCCCAGTCAGGGAGGACGGTCCTGGCGGGATTCGAACCGCAGACCTCCCGCTCACGAGTCCGTGCCTTAACGACCTCGGCCACCCGTGGCGGTCACATAATGCAATGTATAGATATAGCAGTAATCATTTTTCCTTAGTGCTATTACATTCTTTTCTCAAACATCTATTTCTTGCATTAACGCTTTTTACTGTATTAAATCAATGTCATTATTATTATTATTATTATTATTATTATTATTATTATTATTATTATTATTATTATTATTATTATTATTATTATTTCGTTTCGTTTTATTTTAAGGCAAATTAAAGCGGTTCTCATTTTATGCAAGATAATTTAGGTTAGTAACACTGCATTAGACAAGTTGTAGGTCAGATTGGTTTTAAGAATTATAAACTTTTCCTTTAATGAAAAGGTGGATTATAAATGTACCTTGCCACTAGTATTGCACAAAGGGTTGGTTCAGTCTGTGTAACGCTAATATGACTCATTTGACTAAGATTTTGTCTAAGCAACTAAATGGTAACCGAGAGTTTTGTTTGCGTAACCGGCCAGACATATCGAAAGGTGTAAGTAATATACAAGGTGTACCAGAAGTCAACCATACAAATTGCAAGGATTGTGAAGGGGTCCTAGATAAGTGTTTTGAGATAGGGAACGTATGATCCCTTTTGCAAACTTTCAAAGTTATGACGCTTTATCAAAATCAGATATCCGAGTTGATCCGTCCATATAACGTAAATATGTGAATTAGATTTTCATTCAGAATGCTCGCGTCTTGCCCAAGGAGTCGGGGAAAAGGTAGTGTTAATACACAGTGCATGGGAAGTTGAAAATTATTGACTTTGCTACTTCGGTAAAATTGTTCGTTATGCGAGGGTATGCACGCCAATGGTAACAGTTCAGTAGTGCTACGAAGTTAACTGCGCATGCGCAAAGTCCTTAGCATATCGCAGCTGAAACTTAACGTTACAAGCCGACTCTGTTCTGCGGCCGAAGTCAAAGGCGAATTCCGCCCGTGCGACATTGAGAGTGTTAGTGTGGAGTTTTATTATTATTATTATTATTATTATTATTATTATTATTACACTTAAACTAAACTAATCTATGAAAAAGTAAAGTTTATTGTAATAAAGTAGATCACAAGTGGGGAAAAAAAAGAAAAGTTTACATGTGAAGGGAACGAACCCATGACTTCACATTATTAGCATGACACTCTTACCAACTGAGCTAACAGATGTACAAGCTCAACTAGGAAATTATCCGCCTACAGTAGTTCCTACTACTGGAATCGTAACCTGTCGACTTTCTCCTCTGCCGTTCGGGACTGCGGCCGCGTAAGGTTAAACTTATCTGATTGGTTGACGGGCAATTTTCTGCTTTGTGTATCAAATGCTTTACAGTTGCTCTGAAACATGGCTAACGAATTTTCATTTGCCGAGCTTGCTGGTATGCTTTTGATTTATGAGGATGCAAGAGGACATGCTTCTGTAGCTGTACAGAGTTACGTTTTCAGACAGACATCATGCAAAATGTCCATCGGCGTTTGGGGGAAATTGGATCTTTAATGGTGCACAGACCCGATGCAAACCGTAGGCGTCGTACTCCATCCAGCCTATGAAGAAGAGTTTGGGCGGAACCTTCCACCAGCACCCGAGCAATTGCCAGGGCCGTCACTACGAACTAGTCCAGCGTGCATCGAAGAACAACTGTTTCAGGTGCAGGCATTGGGGCCAGCGGACTTCGGTCCCAGACTGGAGTTCTGCAGATGGGTCTTGGAGCCGCAGAATGAGCGGTTCTCTTCACAAAAGGTGGGCTAATTCTGAACTATTGGAACAGTCATGTATGGGAGTATGAACAGCCACATGCAGTGGAGGAGCATCCGCGTTTGGGCGGGCATCGTGTCCAATCAAACAATTGGACCGTATCTACTTTAGCACGGTTCACGTGTGTCTTCAGTTTCTCACCCATGTTTTGTCTGTCTTTCTCAGTGTGTACTTCCTGGGCAGTGGATTGGAAGAGGTGGTCTTGTAAATTTGCCACCGCGTTCTCCGGACCTCAACCCCCTAGATTTGTTTTTATGGGTACATCTTAAGAGTCTCGTTATCGCAGCATCAGTTGACATTGATGAGCAGTTAGTAGCACAGGTAACGAGGTTCGTAACACTCCAGATCTTTTAGAGAGGGTGCGAGGATCTTTTCATTGCAGCCCGTCACAATATCTCTGGTGATCTCTGATTTATTTTTTGCATTTAAAGTACTTTTTTCTTAATGCTTCATTTTGTTTTATTTGGTTTTCACGCAGGGTGAAAAACTAGAATGCAGTGTACTTAATTTTTCTTAGATATTTGCTTTCATTCATTTACATTTTCCTTTACTCTGAAAAAAGCCGTTTATTGTTCCTTTTAAGTACTTGTTATGTCTACCATCACTGGCTAGAGTGAAGGAAAGATCTTCTAAATTATGAAATGTAACTGACATGTACATCACAGGTTAAGGCGGTAACATTTGGGTAATGACTTTACCCTTGCAAGTTTAGAGTTATTTATTTTACTTATTCACAATGTTACCGTTAAACACGTTGTACTTTATTGTGCTTAATTCGTTAGAGTGAAAATGTAGCTCTGAACAACAAAACAAAGAAAATGCTAACTACACAAAAAAAATGCAGTTAAGGAGATTGGAATCTACTGCTCCATTACAATGTCTAACACCGCTGTACCTAGTACGCCTTTAACCACGGGGCAGTACCTGGTCTTTCCATAAATAATGTTACAACATTCAACCTGGTCGTTTGCACAGTTTTAAACATAATTTAATTTCCTTTTAATATTGGTCACTTACATGTATAACAAACACACAGCACTAACCATTTTTCAAAATGGCCACCTTTGGCCTTCACACAGGCCCAAAGTCTCTGTGGCCAGGCTTCAATGAAATTGCACAGTCTCCATTGGAAAAATCTGCCACTGCCTTCACCAGAGAGTGCTTCAGGCTGTTGATACTGGGATGTCTCTTCTTACAGACCATGCCCTCAAACATGGACCACCACAACAACATTATCTACACAATCCATGTAATTTGTGTGTGGTTGGACACCCAGTATGTCCACAAAAGCTTTTCTTCTTCCACCACCACAAAAGTCATATTAACAGTAATCTATTCTTATATTAAATATAGTGTTATTTTATTCTATATAAAACACAAGACTTCGTTAATTATTTATAGCTGTTGTTCTAGCACTCTCTGACCGTAAGGGCGGTACCAGCTTCGTACGGACGCCAGAATCCACTCATAAAACACATCTCCGATATGCAAGATCGACGAGCAGGCGTTGGCCATGATTTTGAATTGTATCCAGAATAAAACATCTGGTCTTTCTTTCGGCTGCGTTGAAGCGAGGCATGCCCATGTTGAACCGGTGTACAAGAAGAACGCAATGATGTTGAACTGTACAATCTGAAAGAAAACAAGAAGTATCAACACTTGAAGCGAATGCTTTTCTGTTTCTAAAGAATAAAACACTTAGATATTCACAGGTTATCTTTCGCTGTATTTGGAACCACTCGTATACTTCAAGGACAAGAAGACAAGTAAAGGTGATAAAATAAATAAATAATGCAATGCAGAGAAACAGATTTAATAAGCAAAGGAGTGAGGGAGAGAATGTAAATATATAAATACGTAAGATTTCAAACAGGTGGCATACAATGTTATAGCTGCCAATATCTCTATCTCTGAGCGAACTTTCAGATGTACGAGTAGGTAATGTGTTAAATTAAGTGTATCATGGAAAACCCTACAATCTAGATTACATTGTCGTTCATTAAAATATTTATCTTCTTGCACAATGAAACATGTATGTACTCAAAAAAATTAACCCCACACCGCACCAACCTCGGGATATTGGGCAATATACTTGGCGAGCCAGATCCTTCCCATTTGCAAAGTATTATAGTGCCGATCTTATAGGAACTTTCGCCTTCCTATTATGAGTTTTCCTAAAATGGCGGAATAATAATAATAAACTTAAATGTTAAGATGAATATGTACCAACCAGGAACTTGGGGCAGGGCGTTGTGACATGGGTCATCCACAACACTGAGGAAAACAGGAAAGCAGTTCCCCACGTGGCAGGTACAAGCGTGTGATCCATTTCGGAACGCAGGAGGGGCTCTCGTACATGAAGACCCAGGCAGAGAAGAGCCATCAGCTGTAGCATTAACAACACAAGACATTGATGTAAAGTAATCTGCAACTGCCCCCTCAATCACATTATCCATTTTCGGTTATGCCAACTTTCGTAGGTGAAGTTTTTCAGTTTTCCTATAGGTAACACTCACGGAAGAAAAGCCCCGGACTTATTTGCGCCCTCCGAAATCCTATCATTTCGAAGACTTGTAGTAGTTGCCAAGGGGTGTTAAAGCATGCCCCAATCAAACTTAGCATTCCTTCGGTAAGCGACTTCCACTCTCCTGAAAAACAACTTCAAAGTCCCTGTCATTCTGCTATTAAAAGATTGTTTATTATGTAAATTGGCCTTTCCTAAGCCGGCTATTTTTGCTACACATGAAAGAAGGCGCTTTCAGCTTCATGTATTGTGCGCCTTGCAGCATTTAATATTTCTTTTTTTAAGCTTTCTGCGAAGATAGTTTAAGGGTTTAGTGGTCTAACCAAAAAGTTTTTGTTTTAAAATGCCCTTATTTCTCAACGTTATGTATGAATATTTTAACCACAATGCACGTTTCCCAGCAAAATATGAGCGTTTTATGCCATCCAAGAGAATGTGCACAGAATAATTCTTTTCTTCATAATCTGGCAAAAACGTTTAGCATAATAATTGATTTTCCTTTAAAACCAAGTTGTGATAAATTTGACTAGCAAGGCTCATATAACAGCAATTTATGTTTTAATTTACAGTTTTGCCAAGGAAAGAACATTTATATGTGATCCTTCACAGCTTTGATGAAAACTCATTACGTTTTTCTTTGGCAACAACCGTTTTTGTCAACAAACGTTTTACTTGAGTGTATCCAGAATGTTTTTGATCCTTCGGAATGCGGTCAACCAGCAGATTTACTTTGTATTCAAGGAAATTGGCCACAAGTTACCATGCCGACAAACTGCTTTATATACAGAGGGTACCAAAAAATGTATACACACTACAAGCAAAGAAAAAACTGTGTTAACACAGCAAAATTGAATTCACACAAACAGAAAATGATGAATACTAATCATCTTAGACTTTTACAGTTAACAACAGTTGCTCAAAATGCCCACCATGGGCGTCGATACACTTCTGAGTACGTTGAACTACTGATTGAGCAACGTTTGCGAAAGTGTCCTCAGCAATTGCAGCACAAGCCGTTTCAATTTCTTCCCGAAGTGCTGCCAGTGTAGCTGGTTTTCTACGGTATACAACATTCTTAAGAGTTCCCCATAGGTAGAAGTCCAACGGCAGTTCAGTTCTGTACACACGTCTCCATTGTCTTTGAACTTCAACAATATTCTCGGTTTTCCAATACCATTTCAAAATTGCTTTCCGCTGTTCAAACGATAATCTCGACTCCATTTTGTTGTAGCAACGCCAGCATAACGTAACGTGATTCACATCTGTTTACAGAACATCATACGATAATGTTGGCTTCATTTATATATTGTTGATTTACCTGTCACGTAGCAACGCTATCATAATGTATATGAGTCACATCTGTTTACATAACATCATACTACACATTACTGTTGTTTTTCGGTTCAACTTTGAAATATATTAAACAGATATCTACTGTGAAAGTGAGTATACATTTTGGCACTCTCGGTATGGATATATATATATAAAACAATAACCAGAAAAGCAGAAAAGAATAAAATACTTACAAAAAGTCTCAGATTTGTAATCGCTATGTTTCGAACTGCAAGAAGACAAAGGTGGTAACGTTATGCATGGAAACAGATGAAATGAGAGTGTGGGGGGGGGGGATTAATACGTAAGATTTAAACCAGGTGGTATACGCGCTTAATGTAAAAATATAGCTGCCATTTCTCTATCTCTGAGTAAACTTTCAGAGCATTGTGTAGGTTAACGCATCAATAAGAGTTAGATTAAAATCATCATCAAAATCCTTACAGTGAGACAGGGCATGTTTGGCAAGGGAGACTTGGTTTTAACAGAACGTCTATGATTGTTCATACGTAGCGAAACAACAGTAGAAGTTAAACCAATATAAAATGCTTTGCAAAGCTGACAAGATAACATATATACGACGTTCTTGGAAGAACAGGTAGCAAATGAAGAAATGTTAAATTCTCTGTATAAATTAGGGCTGTGGAATGAATTGCACGGCATAATAAGCGCACAGGTTTTACATTTAGGGGCTTGACAAGGATATGAGACTGTGGCGAGACGAGGTAAACTGGAAGGAGATAGGTTGCGGCGAAATATACTTAGTTTAGGGGGTGTAAAGTAGGTATATACACCTAAATCTTCTGTTAGAACATCAAAGTAAAGGGTACAGGGGAAAAAACAATTTTGCTGGAGAGAGAAAAAAAAAACTTTCAAACGCTTTACTCGGACGCCTTTAAACCTTTCCAAGCGACTATATATATATTGTTCATTTTAGCACGACCTGGAACTAGAGAAACGTTATTTTAAATTATTTGCCCAATTAATTATTTAATTAAGCTATAATTGGACACCGTTGGTTTTTCCCCTGGATTTAGCAAGATAAAAATATACTTGGGCCTATTAAATTAATTTTCATTGCATTACGTAATTACAAAGTCAAAATATGGACTTGTATTGACAGATATTACTGTCTAAGCCTAAAGAGAAATCTGTATGGTTCTCTTTTGAATTAATCTGTAAAACTCACTTTCATTGTTAGAGATATCATCTTGATGTTCAGATGACAATAATTTTCAATAATGGACAGCAAGTAGTCGGTTGTAGTACTTCTTGGATCCCTCATCTTCACAGAACTTCATCAAGAGCATGTTATCAATGATGATACATTGTAAGTGACCTATGCTCTACTTATTTGATTTTGACTGAAGAAATCTGTGTTTTCAGTGACCCGATAGCAAAAGGTATCTTCCTCTTGTAGAACTTGGAAGAAAGAAATGTACATCGTTTGTTCGCACGAGATGTCAGCAAACGAACCAGGCACTGCGATCACTTCTCTCAAGCCATCAGGAGTTTCAGCTTTTGCAGTCTTGGGGATCAACGCCGACTCCATGAAAGAATAAGTAAACGTCACTTTTAACGCAACAGTAACGTGGCAGCAAGTGAACGCTTTTTGTGCTGGCTGCTATATGAGTCAGCGTTTGAACATCCGTGTTCAGAAAATGTATGCAGCATAGAGCCAATCATCATCCAATCCTTTCTTCCCCACTTTCTAGTCTAAGTTTACATGACTGAGGAATCACTTGATAAAATATGTACATTGAAAATGTAGAAGTTAGGTTGTCTTACTTGAGCTTATGTTTGGCATAAGGAGATTTGTTCCGACATCTGTAGCAGCAGCCTCAATGGTTGGTGATTGACTTCTTTTTGTAGAACCAATCAGCTCTCTGTAGGTGCAGCGTATTTTCATCTTCAGGCTCTCCCCCTGCAACAATACTTTATCCTCGTCACTTGTAGCATTCAAGATTTTTACATCGAGTTCAGTAATTTTGGCTTTTTATATTTGAAGTAAATTAATCCCCGACGAAGCGCGCTGTCACGCAATAACAGAACCAGTACGCTGAATGCGCCGATTATAACTTAAATGGATTGTCTTCTACATAAAAATAAACGGTGACTTTGTTGGTTTTTCCATTGCATGCAGTTTCTTCAACAGGCTATAGTGTGGACCTTATTGGTTTTTCCCTTGTAACGATTTAACATGAAACAGCTCACTGAGAAGTACGCAGTGCTACCAATATCTCATTTTAAATTTTCTTTTTTTTTGGGGGGGGGGGCTTTGTTCTTACCCTGTACCCTTCAAGTGCGCTCATCCGAAATTTGGACAGCATTTGCATTTTAGACACATTCAATTTACGGTTCTCCTATCATACAACTCCAAGAGAAGGTTTCTTCGGGCTGCACTGTTTGCGAATGCCATCTGTGATCGCTTTTTAATACTTTTAAAAATTCTTAAATTCTTTATTTTTACGAAAGTGACTTTTGTCCAGCAGATTTTTCATTTCGTTAATGTTTTCTGTTGCCAATAAGCTTTATTTGGCAAATGATTGAAAAGGGTAAATTTCCTAATGTATATCCAAATATGTTTGTTTAAATAAACACTTGATTTATGTCATGTAAAAGAACTCCAAGCTTGAGACGCTGTCGATCAGATATCTGTTGTTCATTTGTTTTATTTACGTACGCCTTTTAATATCTAACATCGTCAGCGCCCCACTCAATTCAGGACGTGAAATGGCCGATTAATTTTCCTCAGAGGTCTCTTCTTTCAGCCTTGAGGTTCTTTTTCGTGCCGTAAATGTACGACACGGGACCCACCGATTTACTTTCCTTCCGAAGGAAGCCATACTTAGGATTTTTAAGCTCGAAAAAAACCATCGACCCTGGCCAGGATCGAACTCTTGAGTTTAGGAGGCAAGTATGGTTATCACTAGACCACCAGGATCATAGATGCTAAAGAACATCCTAAAATAGATCAAATAAATAAATACTCGGAGAAACTCTATAGCTATATCTATATTCAGAAATAGCTTTATAGGGCCCGTAAGATATTTTACCAACTTTTGTCATTTATATTGCTAGGTCGAAAAATGTTTAGTTTTGTCCAAATTTCGTGGTTTTGCTCATGATTTTTAATGCATAGGGTGTTATAGGCACATAGTTTCCAAACACTTGTATTTTTATTCATATAGTATGATATTACAATCAAATATAGGTTTTTCCTAATGCTGTTCTTCTTTATTTTTATTTTTTCAAGATGTTTGCAATACACTACTTTAAAATGCATTCCTGGTTGAGATAATATTAATTTAAAATGCTACTTTTTGTCATATTGTGGTAATATGAAATAATGTAATTTTATTTTAACAGTAAATAACTCATTATTTTTACAATTCATTGTTAAACTCCCTTAAAATATTTTATATTACTTTTCTATATAATTTCCTTCAAGAGCAAAAAAGCATTTTCTCCACCAAATGGCTTTATTCCTTCACCAAAGAAAGAAAATGTACGTGTCAACAGCAAATTGCTCCACCTCTGCTCCGTCGCTGAATCTTTTCCCTTTAGTGGCCCGAACATGTGGCAACACGGAACTGTATGTTCTATGGGATGACCAATGAATTTTCCTTAATGTATCCCAGTTTATGGCTTCGCGTTGTAATGCCAATGGAGGACATCATGAATGGGTTGCAGTAGGCGACTGTGACGTCGTCCAACAGCTTCCAGTAATACGCCTAATTCACTGTCCTTCGTTACTAAAGGAGATCGTTGAACAACAATCGGTAAGAGTGAAATCCCTAATCAATTCACACCCACAAACTAAACCTAACCGCGGGTAAATTAAAGCATGGGATCCAAATGGTTTACTACGGTTCGCTACGGCCTAACGGCCTCCGCCTACTTCCTATTCCTAAGTATAATTGATGGAACATGTTCGCAATGGTAAATATATAACAGTTGGCAAATCTGAAAAAAATTAACGTGGAACCACTAAAAATGATGCACGCGCTGGTGAAGAAAATGAAACATTGCGGCTTGGAATTTTTGCTGTTTTAAAACGCACTTTCTAAGTCGAGGGACGGTTTATGGAACTACGAACTCCAATCTGTTCACATCGTGATTTAATGTCTCACTCACTCCTGTTATTTTAGGTAAGTTCGTGCTGCGTAACTTACGAAAGTTACAATGATAATTGTAAACTTATGGGGTAGTTTAAATCTCATCCTAAATGTCTTCATTTTAATGCACTTTAAACCATTTCTTATTTCCTTTCCTAACGTTCGAAATTTTCTTTCACCAAAGCAAATTGTTGACAATGTTTTCTTCCCTGTCTTTGTACATACTTTAGCTGAATATGTCACGAAATATAAACGGACCCTGTAAAAAACATGTTTAGAATGTCTCTCATGTGTGTTTACAGTTTAAATATTCAGGTAACACGAAAGGGAATGTGCTTACCATCTCTGCAAAAAGCAAAAGGGCTCGTGGTGTTAGGAAGATGCGGAGTATTTTTTTCGTCTTGATCATAGTTCACTATGTTTGCGTTTCTTTAAAGTAAAAGAAACAAATGAACTTTGCACGGCCTCCTTGAATTACGCATAAGTAGAAATTGCAATGATGTTGGAAACACAAGTATAACGACTCTGTGTGTGTGTTTTCTGCTAGTACAAATGTTACAACCACAATAGAAACAACTTGGATATTTCGCGGAATCAAATTCTGTGTGCGCGAGACATGAAATTGCTTGTTATTTTCTGCTAGTACAAATGTTACAACCACAATAGGAACAACTTGGGTATTTCGCGGAATCAAATTCTGTGTGCGCGAGACATGAAATTGCTTGTTATTTTCTGCTAGTCCAAATGTTACAACCACAATAGGAACAACTTGGGTATTTCGCGGAATCAAATTCTGTGTGCGCAAGACATGAAATTGTTTGTTACTTACTACATTCTCCATAAAGGAATGTCATAATTGAATACAAACAACATTTATTACTACTTTTTATTAAATTAAAAAACTATCTCATATGTGTATGCCATCGAAGCCCTATTGCCGAATGTAAGTACTCCGAAATACCGTATTTATGCGAATCTAACACGTTTTTTCTAAGATGTTTTCAAATTTGTGATGCACGTTAGATTCGATTGCGTATTAGATCCTAGTGCAAATTTGTTCCGCAGTTCGCCGGTAGCTCTTAATTCCAATTTGTAGTTAATTGCGTCATAATGCGTTGCTGCAATTCTCAACCTCGTTACATTTATTGTTGGCCATTATTGCGTCGAGTATTTGAATAGTAGAAAGTCACTAAATGGAGGGAAAACAGAGAAGAACAACTTATGAAGCTACTTTAAATCGTAAAGTAATTCTTTATGCTGAAAAAAGTGGCTAACAGAACGGCAGGAAGAGAGTACCTGAGAGCAACGTTCGCTTGTGACGGCAACAGATATTGACATTATTTGCAACTAAAGCTAGTAGGAAGAAATTCACTTGTCCTGGCAAAGGAAGACATTCTGACATTGAAGAAGAAAAATTTAGAATACATACATGAAATATGGAACACTTTTCAGCGTTTATGTTAATACTGTTACTAAAACAAATCGTGTGATTCTTGCATCATCATCATCATCATCATCATCATCATCATCATCATCATCATTTTATCAGATTATATTAGGCTGTTCTTATGTGGTAAAATGCTGCCATGAAAATGAATATAGAAAAATTAACAAATTGAATAGCTATTAGTGAAGTGAAATTTCTCTTGGATAATGACTTAGTTTATTTGTAATTTAGCAGAACTGCACTCACATCTCTTTGGAATATTCGCTCTTTCCCCCACTTAATTACAGAGTAATCAATATAGTAAAGCTACTATAAAGCGCAGAAAATAAATTATATGTTTTGCTGGGATATGTCATTTACTGCAACTATAATATTAAGCTGCGAGGGTAGGTCCATAAGTTTCCGGCCTAACCATTTGCTAAACGGCAAAGACAAAAACTATATTTCACTTTTCAATATAGTTACCCTTTATTGCAATACACTTCTCACGTCTTTGAATGAACATTTCAACCCCCCTCTCAAAATAATGAGAAGTCTTGTTTGCAAAATGGGCATAAACAGCATCCACCACTTCTTCGTCACACTTAAATTTCCTTCCTCGAAGCTCCTTCTTGAGTTTTGAGAAGAGGAAATAGTCAATCACGCCACTCCATTGATTCTCTTTCGTACAAGGGATCATAGTAGAGGACCGTAGTTTCATCTGCTGTAACAATGGTTTGAAGAACTTCTCTCTCGTTGCCACGACAGAGCTCCAAAAGTCGCTATCAACAGATGACTCGTTGGTGCTTTTGAACTGAGGAAAGAAGTCTAGGCTCCCATCTTGCACTAACCTTATTCATGTTTAAATGTTCAGGAATAATTCTAAGGACTGTTGTTTTAGAAAGTCCCAACCTTGCTTCTATTTCTTTAACTTGAGCCGCCGGTCTCCCACAATTTCTCCTTCCACAAGAGCGATGTTTTCAGGAGTGAGCACCTCCAAGGGCCGACCTGAACGCTCTGCGTCTTCAATGCTTTCTCGACTCATTCGAGAAAGTTTGGTCCATTCTTTTACAGTAGAATATGAAGGGGATGCTTCCCCATATACACCGTCCTATCGCTGTTTAATTTCATTTGGAGTTAGTCCTTCTTTTGTGAAGAACTTAATAACAGCTCGAAACTCCATTTTGAACATGTCACAATCTTCTACACATAGCCTTCTTTATGCAAGTGTATCTGAACAACTGAACACAGCGAAGCGGAAGTTATAGCTGCAATTATTTACTTAACAGATAAGGTATAACACCAGATAAGAGTTGTGAAGGCGATAATCCTTATTGGCGAGGCCGGAAACTTATGGACCTACCCTCGTATATGATTAGAGATTATAATAAATACAGAATGCGTGATATTTACATTGCTTTATTTATTAAAAACTTATACAATTTCTTTTAGAAATGACACACACTTGAAGCAATACATTATATTAGCGGCTGTCACATCAGAACTATTTTTGATAATAAGAGTACAGACGTTATTTTCCCAGAGTTCCTTAGTTTCTGCAAATGGCCGGCCACAGCTGAAAGCATGCATACTTAGGACTGTAGAACTTGATTATTAATGTCTGCATCTCTTCATGTACGTGTTTATGCATTTTACTTCACTGTTATTGTGTTTTATCACCTATGCAATAATGTGAAACCTTTTAATAAAACATTAGTGACAATATGGGTGTTAAGTGTAGCTAATTTTGAATGGTTCACAGAGCCCATCTGGACGTGGAGCAAGCTTTAGGACTAATTTTTATATGGTGATTTTCTTAATGGTTTGGAATTGGTTTCTTTCGTACTTTTTCAGCACCTTGGAAAGAAGCATTTATTTTAACATAATGCAGTGACGACCGCTTTATATCAAATGCTACGGGAATAGTTGTTGGTGTTGGGTGTTGATGACCAAATCCGAAAGTGGATGAACGTACCTACTCTTACTTTTTTCGCGTTTCATAGATTTAAGAAGCCTATTTTAAGAGACGGTTTTTAAAATCCAAATAAAAAGTGTAAAATATGAAAAACCTTTTGACGAAATTTGAAAGGAAAAAAAAATTGAGGCCCTGAAATGTTTGTTAATGTTTTTATTACTTTTAAATTGTGGATATTTGACATTGCAGCAATTTTCGATGTGTAGTAAAAACATTGACCTTATGTGAATCACAATACTTACGAAGGTAAACACGTGTTTTATGTGTTAAGAAAGATATGGGTACTTTAAGAAAATAATGGAATAAGAAGCCAAACATTTTGTAATGGTTAGTGATAAAATTATTTCTAGTTCTGTATTTGTAGCGACCAAAGTGGCCTTTTCATGTGAACTTGTTCATTCCTCCTTGTTCCATGCCGCTGATACATAGTTAATTTACAATCAAATTCGTCTTTCTACATCAAGCACAAAACAATGTTCTCATGATGAATACAGATTTAACACAGCTAATTAATTAGTTTCAAGTTGTTTTTATTCGTAGTGTATGTAAGAAACGAAAATATTGCATTATCCTGAATTTAAAAAGCAGCCAAAATACTTTGAAAGAACATTTACGACAAATGAATCACGTTTTGATAGATTTTCTGTAAGGATGCGAATAAACACATTTTAATTGCGAATAAATTAATTTCCGGAATTATGTTTTTATAAAACAATTATGTATCTCGGCATACTCACGAAACCAGTTTAAACTTCGGTAATTTCTAATTTATATACGCAAATAGCTAAAGTATAGTATAGTACGAGGGTTACCTTAAGTTTTTACAAACGACCACTAAATGGCGCAATTGAGATAGTCATTACTATGTTCTAAACAACTGACATTTGTTATCGTGAAAACAGTTGCAGCTTAGAAATTGACGGAATAGTTTGTGTATAGTGAGGTTTAAACAAAGCCTTTTGCAAAAAAAAATGGAAATTTCACGTTTGTCCCTGGGTGATATATATATATATAAACCTTTTAGCAAAGGTCTAACTGAACAACAATGCATAGAATCGCTTCGTTCAACTTTTAGTAATGAAGCCCCATCAGAAAAGACTGTTTACAATTGGTTTGCAGAATTTCGTCATGGTAGTGCGTCCTTCAGTGATGAATTTTGTGAAGGTTCAACAATATCGACTGTCGTTTAAAAAATCATCGATGCTGTGTGCAACATAATTGAAGAAGAACGGCATGTGACTTACTGTGAGATAGAGGTGTCCTTAAGCATATCTAAAACTGCATTACATTCGATTTTGCATGAGCATTTAGCTGTGAAAAAGATCTGTACCCGGTGGTTCCGCATAATTTGACCGAAGCTCAAAAAATATACTCGTGTTAATTGATGTAATGAAATGCTCAAAAAATTCCATCAATGAACTGCCAAATCCCCATACAATATCGTAACAGGTGACGTAAACATGGATTTATTGTATGAAACTAAGCAACAATCCACTGTTTGGATGTTCCAAGTTGAAATGAATCCCACAAAAGTTTTTCATTCACGAAGCACTTCCAGGAAAACGATCGTTTGTTTCTTCGGTTGTACTGGACATGTCGCAGCCATTCCTTTAGAAGATTGAAGAACAGTTAATGCTGAATGATATACAACAATTTGTTTGTCATAAATCATCAACGAAATAAGGGGGGAAACCGAAAACGTCGCATCATTCATGACAATGCCCACTCTCACACAGCATGTCAAACAATTGATTATTTGAAGGAGAAAAACATGAAGTTTATGTCTCATTGCATGTATTCGTCTGATTTATCATAACGACATCATTTTGTTCCCGAATCTCAAAGCAAACAAACGAAAGGAACACGTCGATAGTGATTTTCATCATCTCAAGAAGCTGCTGAAGCCTTTATAAAACCGCGTTTTTGAGATACCAACTTCAGAGTGGAAAAAATGTTTCGAGGATTGGTTTGAAGCATGAAAAAGTGTATAAAATTTTGAAGGGGAATATTTTGAAAAGCAACAAAACAGTTTGTTTCAAAAATGTTTTTTCTTTCGTAATTTTTGTAAAACTTAAATGTTAACCCTCGTGGATGTCAGTGAAAGTGGGCAAACGATGGAATGTCACTGTTCAAAGAATGACAAGTTCTTATAACTGATCAGTAATAATATGATTGTAGTTTCTGTTCACTGTGAAAAATGTTTAATTGAGATTTAAACATTTAATTTTCGCATTTCGTAAGCGATGCATGACCCGAAAAGGGAAGGATGAAAACACCTTTGTGAGAGTATGGTGTGCGGTAAAGGAAATGGTTTTATACAGCTCCTAGAATGAAAATAGCATCATTTGACAAAAGAATAAGACGTATTTGTATCGCCTGCACTTGCACCTTGTTTTTCTCGTCACGAAACAGAAGTATTTGTTACATTTCTTTACACGGCTACTCTGAGGTTCGTAGTCGCAAGTCTCTCTACAAGAAGATTTTCAAATGTCCTTGGAATAATGTAGGAAGCTGAGAACGGTGTCCACAAGGTAGGCGGCACCCGACAGAACGCAGAGGGAACCTACAGCAAGACCAACCTCGCGCTCTGTCGTCACGTGTGTAAATTGATGTTCATTCTGGTAGCCGTGCCAGTAGTGCAGAGCCGTGCCCCCAACAGCAATCCACAGGAAAGTGCCCAGGAAGTTCATCATTATCTCCTGCAACAGATAAACAATGAACTTTTCAGGAGAAACAGGTAAACCGTAAGCAGGGCGTTCAGCAGTGCTAAACTGATTCATTGTAAAACACAGCGTTAAATGAAAATAAATACAAGTAACTATGATGATGAACAACTGTCAATGCTACACGAACAGTATGATCAAGTAATGGGCACATACCTAAACCACATGACATTCGCCTTCTTAGGGAGAAGAAATATAAGTATTACCAAGTATTACCAAGTATTACCAAAATCGAACCATCTAAACTGCCACGGGTGACCGTGGTCGTTAAGGCGCGGTCTCATGAGCGGGAGGTCTGCGGTTCGAATCCCGCCAGGACCGTACTCCCTGATTGAGTGTTTTTTTTTTCTTTCACGTTTACTCTGCCCTCATAAATGACAAATGCCGTGGCGGTGCCCTAAACTTAGGCCTGGAACGTTTCCTTCCTTAAAAAAAATCCTTTCCCAATTTATCATTTCACCTCATGTATCATCGGTGTCCATTGTCTGTGGTGCCTCAGTAGTAAAAACGGGCGTTAAACACTACTCAAAAAAAAAAAAAAAAAACACTCGAGGTTTGAGAAGCAAACACTCTTAACTGCGCCTCGGCTTGTGATAATAAGTTGCTTCTGGTATAAGACTAGGGCCCGGATTTTTAGGTTTTAATAAATCCTGAATTAGTTTTTTTAAATTGGTAAGATTAACACTTTTAAGGTCTTCTTTTTTAAGTTTCTCTTAGCTAAAGTTGAATAAACACATTGAAACAAATATATAATAATATGAATTCATTTTAATTTAATTTTACTTGTATTTTTCATTGTTCTGAAACAAAATTACATGGACACTTGAATTTTTCAAGTCTTTATAATGTAAGGTCACTGAATTTTTTAAACTTTACAAAGATTTTTTTAAGTTGTAAAACATTAAATTTAACTACAATATTTTCAGTTAATCAAATTTAGTACATAACCTTTTTTTTAAAATTATTTACGTTAATGTTACACTGCACTATTACATTGCTAAGCTTTCTTTTCGTGAAACTTTTTCTGTTGTTTTTTAAAACATTCTTATAGTAAGAAAACGTTCTCTTGATACAGCACGAAGTTACCGGTACAAATTTCAATAAAGCTGATACTGTCTATTCCCATGGAATCGTCTGAAATTTGTTCCTCATGAAGAACAGCAGATACATTTTTCATTGTTACAAACACTGGATTCCAAGCTTCAAAGAACAGGCTCACTCAATGACCCTGGTATTTCTTTCTTTGAAACTGTGCCAAGGATTTCCATTGCATCTTTTAGTGATGAATATCCAAGCGTTGAATAGCTGCATGAAGATCACTGAAATTGATGTCTTCAAAATAGTTGGCGTAGTACATGGATGTCTGCAGCCAAATAACTCCAGCGGGTGATGATGGTTTTGATTAAAATCTAAATGCGACTGGAAGCTTTCAGAAAGGCTTTCTCTACAGATGAAATAATGTTGTTCAGTATCCTAACCTCTTCAGCCAATGGGTGCATGTCGTGAGCAAGGCAGGTGATACGAGGATAGGTCCATAAATTTCCGGTCTAACCATTTTCTAGGTATGATAAAGACAAAAACTATATACAGTTACCCTTTATTGCAATAAACTTCTCACATCTTTGAATTAACATTTCAATCCTCGCCCCCCAAAATAGTCAGAAGTCTTGCCTGCAAAATGGACATAAACAGCATCCATCACTTCTTCGTCACACTTAAATTTCCTTCCTCGAAGGTCCTTCTTGAGTTTTGAGAAGAGCAAATAGTCACTGGGAGCTAGATCTGAGCTGTAGGATGGATGGTCGATCTTCTTGAAGTCACATTTCTTCACAGTTTCCTTTGCAACAAGAACTGTGTACACAGGCGTATTGTCGTGAAAAGGCGCACACCACTACTCGGCTTTCCTCGCCTTTTCTCTTTGATGGAAGCACGTGGTCTGTGCAGTATTTACTGTGGTGTTCCTCTCCTTGAAGTCAATGAAGAGTATTCCTTCACAGTCCCAAAAGATTGTAGCCATGATCTTCTTGGTTGACTGAGTGACCTTGGCCTTTAGAGACGGTGCTTCATCGGGTTTACGCCGCTTCATTGATTCTCTTTTGACAAGGGATCATAATAGAGGACCATAGTTTCATCTCCTGTAACAATGGTTTACAGAACTTCTCTCTCGTTCCCACGGCAGAGCTCCAAAAATGCCTGACAACAGAAGACTCGTTGCTGCTTTTGGACTGAGGAAAGAAGTCTAGGCCCCCATCTTGCACTAACCTTATTCGTGTTTAAATGTTCAGGACTGTTCGAAGGACTATTGTTTTAGAAAGGTCCAACCTTGGTACTATTTGTGTATTTTGAACCGCTGGTCTTCCATAATTTCTCCTTGCACAAGATCGATGTTTTCAGGAGTGAGCATCTGCAAGGGCCGACTTGCACGCTCTTCGTCTTCAATGCTTTCTCGACCCATTCGAAAAAGTTTGGCCCATTCTTTTACGGTAGAATGTGAGAGGATGCTTCCCCATATACACCGTTCAATCGCCGTTTAATTTCATTTGGAGTAAGTCCTTCTTTTGTGAAGAAAGTTGTAACAGGCCGAAACTCCATTTTGAACATGTCACAATCTTCTACACATAGCCTTCTTTATGCAACTATATCTGAACAACTGAACACAGCGCAGCGGGAGTTTCAGCTGCAAGTATTTAACAGGTAAGGTAGACACCAGATAAAGGTTTTGTGAAGGCGATAATCTTTATCGGCGAGACCGGAAACTTGTGGATCTACCCTCGTATGCAGCATGTTAGGGTAGAAAATTTTCAATGTCTCTCCCTAGGTCACAAGCAGTAGAAATTTCTCGTCACGGTTTTCTGATAGCCATAGGATGCTTGGTGCTGTGGTTCGTTTTGTCCTTCAGGTTGTACATCTTGAGACAGGGTTTACCAGGTTCTGTGGGGTTAGCAACGAAGCAACCACCGCTCTCATCTACTGAAAGCCAGAGATTTGTTCTCGTATAGTTAGTTCAAATATTTTTTCCTTAAGTTTGATTAGTCCGGTATTTTTCGTCTTGAAGAAGTTTATTGACTACTGGGTTCTGTGCCGTATACCATGATACCTTTGCTGATACTAGCGCCTCACGTAAACATGAATTCAAATTGTGTGCTGAAGAGCAGAAAAACTCATAATTAGTGACTGGAACTGGATTTTCTGCTTCCCCTCATCGCTGCTGTCAAGCCCTACAAACTCTTTATGCCATTTTTGGTCACAACTCACTTGCTTTTGGCGCACCTGGCAAAATACACAGAACGTGGCTCTACTACAAAAGAAAGAAACGAAATTTCCACTCCCTCATCTAAAACACGGGCCAGTGTCCTTTCACAATTTTATGTTATTTAAAGACCATGATTACTGACTAATGTCATAAGATGTAATTATGTTGATGTGTAGAAAAAAACTAGCACGGCAATCCATTTAGTTGTTTTCCACTTATATGACACAATTTCACAATTGAAACTGCTTTCGAACATTTCAGAAACTTCTGGATGCGTTAAGAAGTAACGGTTTCAATTTGAACAATATATGTAGCCCGAATTTGAGGAAATGAACCATTTAGTGTTTCATATCTTCAAATTATTATTATTATTATTATTATTATTATTATTATTATTATTACTTGCTTAAAGTATACGGTGTTCAATAATTTGTTTTCAGTTACAGTAACACAACTATGGAAAACTATTGATTTAAAATTCTCTGGCCTCAGACTTTCCAAGTGAACCAACCAATTGCGTACCAAAAACTATCATTAAATGGCAGACTAAAGTGTATCACATATTAAAATATGTGCACTGAAGTACATTCATATCTACTTATAGCGACAGATACCGGCACGGGTGGCCGAGGTCGTTAAGGCCGAACTCGTGAGCGGTTCGAATCCCGCCAGGACTGTCCTCCCTGACTGAGGTTTTTCGCAGGTTTTCCTTAGTCCTCATAAATGGCAAATGTCGGGGAAGTACCATAAAATTCGGCCTGGAACGTTTCCTTTCTTAAAAAGTCCTTTCTCAATATTTCATTTCATGTATCATCATCAATGCCCACCGCCTGTAGTTAAAACGGACGTACAGCGACACAAGTGCATACATTTGTCTATAGTAAATTAACTCACCACGAGCGTTTTCTTCTGCTGCGTCGTCCCAAAGCAGTAGGACATCAGCACTACTGCTGTGTACAGGAAAAAGCCGAAGAACACCCCAGAGGCTACAATTTCGGTGTCGGGGTTCTTCTCCTCGTTGAGGTTCCAAGTCCCTCCAACACCCAGGAAGCGACCATCGTTTCCCACACGGTAAAGGATCAACACAATCAGGTTCAGCACCTGCAAGCGATATTGAAACTCTATTATGTATCAGTTTCGCATGCTGGCGTGTTGCTCCTCGACATATTTGTGAATAGTTAAGAGCATTTGAGCAAGGGACAGGGGAGCATTGACAAGGTTCACTGTTGTCAAAAACTGTCAGGATTCTGAAAGAGCAATATTAGTGTTTCTAGAACTGGAGTGATGCTGGAAATAAAGATAGTTAATTTTATTCATACAACAACACAGTTACGAAAATTTTAAATAGTTTCCAGCCTGTTTTTAAAACATTGGCATTTGATTTGGACTGATTAAAAAATATCTGTGAACATAAAAGGCAGTAATTAGCTTCTTGTGTTGAAAACGTATGTGATAATCTACCTAGTGGAAAGCGAAATATAATTATTAAAACTGTAAGCACCTAGTCCAAATGTGTACATATTTCTTCCTTTCATGCTTTTCAGGGCTGTTGTGTGGGTGGGTCAGATTTTGAAAGGAGGCTGCAGTACTAAGCAGACGGATAACTCACCTTTCATGTGTATTATGATCGCTACAAAACATAAAAAACTGGAAGGTGATTATTATTTACTTACAAATAAAGATAGCCTATTGTGTCACTTACAAGGCAAAGGTCTCCTAACAAGTAGAGTGAGCTATTCCACGCTAGTTGTTCGTATGCTGTTTAAGACTCTGATTGATTTGTTCTTTGGTTACTGCATTTCTCACAGCACTAGTTGCTTCTCGAGAGATTTCCGTTTTTCTCTTCCCCTTGCTACTCTTATCCTGCATGTTCCTTGAAGAGGTCTGTTCATCTTCTTCTGAACCTGCTTTGTGTCCCATTTCCTATCCGGAGTCCCACATGGAGACCTTGTAGGTTCATCTATCGTCCTGCATTCTTCCGACGTGACCGCCCCATTGCCATTTGCTTCTGGTAGCTATTTGTGCGATGTCTGTTGTCTGAGATAACTGATTTATTAATACTATAGGCATTTTGTCCTTCAAAGTTATTCCCAGGATCTTGCGTTGCATTTTTCTTTGGAATATTTAAATGTTGTTCTTTTGTTTTTCTGTTAGTGACCATGTCTGGCACTCATATAGTAATACAGGATATACACAGGTTTCGAGCGTCTGGAATCTGATTTTCTTAGTTAGTATTTGGTCTAATAATGTAAACTTGAGTGCCCAAAATACTCTGCGGATTAATGAGATCCTTCTTTGTATTTTTTTTTTTTTTTCAATTTATCATTAAGGAAATCTGTTTTCCTAGGTATGTATATTCGCTCACATATGTGAGGACTGTTCCTTCTATTTTTATTGGGGTTTGAGGTCCGTTTGAAATTAACTGTGTCTTCAGTTTGTTTAGTGACAGCCCTGCATTTTTGCTATACTCACATAATTGTTCCAGCACAGTATGTAGTGCTTTCGGTGTTTTGAAGATATCGTCGGCAAATCTTAAATTTGTTAGTCGAGTGCCGTTTATGTTGTTTCTGAAATTATTATGCCAGTTCATTTTCCTGAATATATGCTCCATTACACAAGTGAAGAGTTTGGGAGAGATTGGATCGCCTTGGTGAACTCCTCTTTCTAGTCGAAATGGTTGTCCTGGTTTTACTTTCGCGAAACTTTAACTGTAGATTTTGTGTTAAGATACGAATGTACTTGAGCTGTCAGAGCGTGTAATGTGCTTGTATGTTCGAGTGAGTCAAAGACCTTATATAGTCAATAAAGGCGAGATACAGTGTGAGATGAAATTCCTCTGCTTTCTCTATCAGCTGGTTTATAGTTTGAAGATGGTCCATTGCGCTGTTCTGGTGGTTGATTTTCATCCAGAATCTTCGTTATTCTTCTAGTTAAGCTTTTTGTAAACAGTTTGTATATATTACATATTATTTATTTACATGAATGAAATTATTTCTCCCGTCAATAAAAATCAAATACACAAATTAACTTTAATAAGGTTGATGGCCACACAGATGCGAAAACGGAGCGTAATTGCCAGAATAAAGCATCAAACTATTAATCAATATAGCAGGGGATAAACACTTTCAATAGCGTTTCGTTTGTAGTACCAGACAGGTTAAGCAGCCCAACGTCTTGTAAGTAAAGAGAGTTATGCTTATCACTCTAACGTACTTTCATTTACTAAACTACGTGAAAGTGCTTGAAAATGCAGGTTAAGCAGTTATGGGACTTCATCCTCCCCCCCCCCCCCGAGCATACCTAATAATAACTAAAGGGCAATAACTAGTTTCTTTACATGTACATGTAACAGCTACCAGAAAGAACTAACCATTAAAGTATACAGGTTAAGCAGCCCCGAGTTGTAATTTGCCTACGATCAAAGTTGTGTTTTTATAACGTGATCTACCTGGCAGATGCTCCTCTTTATAAATCACCGTGATTTACCCAAAAAAAGCATCCGCAGCACATTTTCCTGATTGAATGTTAAAGCTATGTCCATTAGGCAAGTAAAGCGGCGAGGTGCTGCTATGTAGAAAACCCGACTAGGATGAAAAAGCCCAAGCGAGTAGAACTGGATTCTGGATTTTGGCATCGGGCGCAAGATAGAAGTCCCCTACAAACAGAAAGTTCGTCACGCAGGAGCTGCGTAAACTAAGCGAATTCTTCACCTAGTAGAGTAACTTTAAAAATGAATATAAAATCCAAATTAGGCCTTATTAATAAAATAAGTTATGGCACTACTGTGTGGTATTAGGGAAACAACATTAGAATTCTTGCTATCTGTAAGTATCAACAAAAGAGAAACTACGTTTTAGAATTATTATTATTATTATTATTATTATTATTATTATTATTATTATTATTATTATTATTATCATCCAGATAAAACCACACAACTTAATATTAGTCTATTAATTAAATAAACATATGGTCACTGATAAACAAAATTACACTGTGTGAGTATTTTTAAACATTTTTAAATGTAATCATGTTTATGAACTAAACCCTTGATATCATCTTTACATTCATTAAAATAAAGAAAAATAACAGAAAGTTTCGAGTTACCTTGTGCATTTAAGAAGATGTTCATATGTTTCAATAAAACAAACACAATTTAAAAACAATTACAATGTACTAAAATATATACACAATCAACAATAAGCAATCGAAAGTTTCATTGATTTTCAAATTTAATTTAAATGATATTGTAGTAAAAATATGTAACGCAAACGTTTTCTGAAGGTTATTACAGATCGCTCTTACATACAAATATAATTTTCAAACAAATATTACATTAATATTTTACATTTGCTATCTTCACGAGATACTTTTGTTAAATATAAAACATATGCTTCGCTATAAATAGAGTTTATATGCTGAATTAATTTGTCCTTTTATTTTAAAACAGTATAGAGAAAATTAGACACGAGTCCTTTTTAAATTTCGGTTTTCAAGAATACCCGTACTCTTAATAGTCCAATTTATGTTATTTTCAGAAACTATTTTTCTTGTTTTATTTAATTGGTATATACGGAGTTTCGTTGCAAAAAGAAATAGATATTAATGCCTTTAGAGCGATTTTTAAATTTTGGGTTTCAGGTAAACCCCCCACTCCTAATTGTCCGATTTCCCTGATTTTCAGAAATTATATTTTTTATTTTATTTAAATTGTACATACCGAGTTTCGTTGCGAAAAAATAATATTAATGCGTTAGAGCGATTTTTAAATTGTGGGTTTCCGCAAACCGCCCGTTCTAATAGTCCGATTTCACTGATTTTCAGATACTAATTGTTCTTATTTTGTTTCAATGGTATATACCAAGTTTACTTTAAAAAATTAAAATTGAGGGTACTAATGCGATTTTTATATGTCACTTTAACCCCCACTAGTTTTTCTGGTGTATCCCTTTTCCTAATAGTCCGATTACCCTGATTTTCGAAAATTCGTTTTATCCATATATGTAACAGAAATTTACCGAGTTTCGTTGGGAATAAATAAAAACTGCGACCTCTAGAGCGATTTTTAACTTTTTAAAAAATTTAGGTTATTTCCCCCCTCCATGGTAAACTTTTGCTGGTTAACGACTCGACAAACCGTTTGTCAGTTGGTGGTTATTTACCGAATTTTGTTGAGAAAAACAACAATTGTGACTACTAGAGCTTTATCAGACACACACACACACCTACTTTTTTTTAATTGTAAATTTCGGTGCCTAGTAGTTAGGATCAATGGAGATCCGAAGAACAAAATCGCTTCAGGGTACAACCGCAATAGCTATTCCGGAGGCAGTAATGGTAAGCATAGTCAATATTACTGAAGTGATAGCTAAGACGATTATTAAGGTCCGCGCTAATTACTAACTAAAGGGTTAAAAGTACTTGAGTTTGGAAAATTAAAGTTTTCTGTGCCTAAGTAAACACAGGTACTTTTGAAAATATTTAGTGTAAACCGCCACGGGTAGCCGAGGTCGTTAAGGCACGGACTCGTGAGCGGAAGGTCTGCGGTTCGAATCCCGCCAGGACCGTCCTCCCTGACTGCGGTTTTTTCCAGGTTTTCCTCAGTCTTCATAACTGGCAAATGCCGGGGAGGTACCTAAACTTAGGCCTGGAACGCTTCCTTCCTTAAAAAAAAAAATCATTACCCAATTTACCATTTCATCTCATGTATCATCAGTGTCCACCGCCTGTGGTGCCTCAGTAATGAAAACGGGCGTTAAACACTACTCAAAAAAAAAAAAAAAACACAGAGAGAGTGCCAAAAATGTACATACACTTCAAGCAAAGAAAAAACTGTGTTAACATAACAAAACTGAATTCACACAAACAGAAAATGATGAGGACTAATCATCTTAGACTTTTACAGTTACAACAGTTGCTCAAAATGTCCACCATCGACGTCGATACACCTCTGAGTACGTTGAACTACTGATTGAGCAACGTTTGCGAAAGTGTCCTCAGCGATTGCAGCACATGCCGTTTCAATTTCTTCCCGAAGTGTTGTAGGTGTAGCTGATTTTCTACGGTGTACAACATCCTTAAGAGTTCCCCATAGGTTGAAGTACAACGGCGGTTCTGTTCTGTACACAGGTCTCCAGTGCCTTTAAACTTGAACAACATTCTCGGTTTTCCAATATCACTTCAAAATTGTTTTCCGCTGTTCAAACGATAATCCCGGCTCCATTTTGCTGTAGCAACGCTAGCATAACGTAAAGTGAGTCACATCTGTTTATAAAACATCATACTACACATTACTGTTGTTTTTCGGTTCAACTTTGAAATAATTTAAATAGATATCTACTGTGAAAGTGTGTATACATTTTTGGCACCCTCGGTATATAGGTAGAAGCCCCCCCCCCCAAAAAGAAAATAATGGATGATAATGTAAGGAATGATTTCCCTTAGCCTAATTGAATTTCTATAAGCCCGTGTAAGAACATCAGGTGGATTATTCCATACATCAGAAATATAAATAATACATAAACGAGCAAGTTCGAGGGGAAATAAGCAAGCAAATTTTACAATTGTCGTACTTGTTTACGCAGATGACCATTTTGTACTCATTCTGAACGAAAGCGAATTATCTGTTTGGCTCGATATCGCCCCTGCCTACTGTTGATAAGATAAAAAGCTAATACAAATGGCGCAATGCCCTGTACAAAGATATTTCTCAAAAACTGTCGTATTTATGCGTCACTCTGAAAAACTAACGATCGACGTCTACTCTTAAAAACAATACAGGTTCCTTGGTTATTTCTTTGTTAATAGTGTTTGACGCCTGTTTTTGCTGCTTGAGCATTGGACATATGCATGAAACAAAACTATAAATTGGGAAATTCTTTTGTAAAGGGAAGACTCGTTTCAGGCCTAATCTTATCCTCCTAGCATTTGTCATCGATCAGGACTGAGGAAATAAACCTCAGGAATGGTCACGGTGGAAATCGAAGCCCAGACCTCCCGTTTATGAATCCGCGACTTAGCGACCATAGCCACTCGTGTCTATTGTGCGTGTTGCCAGATGTATTTTCTGTACCGGTTCAAGTTACGCCATGTTTATAATTTTTACTTATTTGATATATCACTTTATGCTACATTAAATAATACAGTATGTCCTTACAACCAAATGGCCGGGATAAGTTAAAATGATATCAGAAATGTTAAACAGCATCAGAACTTTAAATGCCTTTAAGTCTGGGCACTGTTTTTATTCCCCGTTAATCAACGTAACAATTCTTTAGAATAAAGAAGTGTACAAAGGGCCCTTGAGAGTTAAGAGCCAAGGTAAATCGCATTTACGCAAATTTATTGCGTACTTTTTGTCCGAATATAGTACACAAAACTGTGATGCACATGACGTATTACATTCGAGTGCAAATTCGTTTCGCGACTTCATTCGTTTGTTACGTCATAGTGCATTGCTGCTATTCTCGACTTAGGTACATTCATTGTTGGCATAGAGCGTTTGAATAGTACGTAGTGACGAAATGGCGGGCAAACAGAGAAGAACATCTAATGATGCTACTTTCAAGTGTAAAGTAATTCTTTATGCTGAAAAAAATGTTAACAGAAAGACGGGAGGAGAGTTTAATGTAGCTGAGAGCAACGTTCGCTTTTGGCAGCAACAGAAATTGACATTATTTGCAACTAAAAGTAGAAGGGAGAAATTTACTTCTCAAAGGAAGACATCCTGATGTTTTGTAATTCGTACATAAAAGGAGGAAGAACGGGCAACCTGTGACTAGTGACACCATAAGAAACAACTTTTCCCTCTTTGACCTGCGCCAACTGTCCTGGCAACAGCACGAGTTATGGGTTTTTTCCCACGTGCTCCAAGATATAACAAAAGCCCACTTATAAATTCTGTGTTCGTCGTTTTATGAATTTAAGTTTCAAATTGGGGTGCACATTAGATTCGTGTAAATACGGCATTTCCGCACTTCTGCGTTAAGTAATCAGTCAATCATCTGGAAGTGGTGATGTTTCTTCGAAAACCTCCTTCTGATGTGAAGACAGGGATTACGATTACAAAATATCGATTAAATTCGTTTCTCATCTACTTTCCAGTCGTGTTTTATGCACGTGCTTGATTTTCGAACATGGTCGTATTAAACCGCTAAGTTCCGGAAGCTTGGGCGTTTATACAGTTTTTTTTTCCTTCTTTTTTTCACGTGTGACCACATCTTTTCACATGCATGGAACAGTCGACCTGCTTATTTGGCCATCTCATCGACGACGCATTATAATATCTTTCCCTGTATTGAGGTACATGAAAAGTATTTCGTTTTTAAATATTTCATCTTGAAATGGGAATATCCTTTTGCATGAAGCGACGGACAAAAGTTTGTTTTTTTCCACTATGGTACCCCACAAATTTAAAATGAAGGTTCTTCTTGGACAATGGGCAACAATAGCCCAATGAACCACTTTTTATAAATATCGCCTGTAGGGTCGGCCATTTTGATTCAATTGTTAATAAACCCATGTTAGTTCTCGGCGTGCATAAAGGCAAACCATGCCCTACGACTCCGAGGAGATCTCAGTCTTGTGCTCACATCTTCAAATCCCGGTTATTCAGCATTTTAATCCCAAGTGTCAATTCTTGTTATAGAGGCGTTCACATTTATTCTTTGTATAAACAATTTCCCTTGGGCGAAAGGTTTTTCACGTTTTAGGGTATTTAAGACACCTTTATATCGACTTGTTGCCCTTCCTTACGCAATCAAACCGCAGATTATGAAGAAATTCACTTCTAAGCAGTGATTGAAAAAATTAGCACAACAACTCCATTCATCGCCCGCAACAGCATGTTTAACGTGGGTGTAATGTTTTCAATGAGCAATAATTAATAAGACAATTCATTACGCTTGGTGCTACTAGTGATCAAACACCAATTAGGGAAATCTGCTCCCAAGAGCAACTGAGAATGGGGGGAAATAAGACGTGGGTGTCAAAATTAAGAAAGGGTCTGGTAAATATAGGAATGAGTAATATTTGGAACGCAGAGGAAACTGGGACCAAACTGTGCAATCAGGGGCTCGCTTAAGGCGCGTGGATGACGACGTGCTGCAAGGAGACGGAAGAATGGAGAAAGAGTTTGTTAACAATGGAAGTGCTGGAGTTGGCTAGTAGGAAGGAAGGAGGAGGAGGGAGTAGCTCAGATCGGAAGAGGGGGGGGGAGCACGAGGAATTAATTATTAACAGTTCTTAATTGTGAGAATGTGCGAGTTATTTACTTTTGTACGGTTATCTTTTCTTTTCTGTTAATTATGTTCATGTATTTAAAAAGTTAAATATTGCTTTTTGCACTTTCATGTACTTGCTGTTGTATTGGGAAAGCACGTATGTTGTTAGACTTGTAACAAATATATTTTGAAAATACACTACTATGTGTCCATACTTACTCAATAGCATGTCTTACACTTTAACAATAGTCCTCCGTTGTTTCTTTAATTGCCTTACTAATTTTCATATGCGATCCTACTCACAAATTTTTCTGTACTGAACGTTTTTAAATGAATACCACAATAGGCCTGTAAGATATTCATGACAACAAGCATTTCGTTTGGGGTTAAACAATATATATATATATATATATATATATATATATATATATATATATATAATGGTGTTTAACGCCCGTTTTAACTACTGAGGCATCACAAGCGGTGTGGACACTGATGATACGTGAGAAGAAATGATAAACTGTGAAAGTTGTTTTTTTCTTTTTTTAAGCAAGGAAATATTCCAGGCCTAAGTATCTCCCCGGCATTTGCCATTTATGAGGACTGAGGAAAGCGTGGAGAAAACTCAGTCAGGGAGAACAGTCCTGGTGGGATTCGAACCCCAGACCGCCCTGGTGTGTATTGGGTTAGAACAGCGGTTCTCAAACCGTGGTCCCGATCCCGGAAGTCCGCAAGGTCCTCCCAATAGAGACTTGAATATAAAACTAATAATGAATTACTAGAAAACGATGTGTATCCATTAAGATAAAGTAAATTAGAGCCAAATAAAAGGCGACTGTTTG
Source organism: Metallyticus violacea (assembly GCA_030762175.1). Taxonomy (NCBI): domain Eukaryota; kingdom Metazoa; phylum Arthropoda; class Insecta; order Mantodea; family Metallyticidae; genus Metallyticus; species Metallyticus violacea. The sequence goes on along the minus strand of CM060842.1, from coordinate 123,652,136 downwards.
TTCCGGAGGCCGCTTTCAAATGGTATGTCGGAAACATGTACCAGGCAGAACACTCATATGTACCATCATAGTTTTCCTCGCATCTCATGCATCTTTCCAGATTTCCCCCAGCTATCAAATAAGTAATGAAAGTGTTGCTGCTTTGTGCAAGAACTTACTTGTGTAAAAAACAATTCTCTGTGCTATTTATCTAAAAACCGCAAGTTATAGCCAATTTGGAAAACGTGAATCAGAACTCAATACAAATTTCTCGGTTCAGCGTAGTATATCATGGTTTGTATCGTTCCTCCCATTCAAGAATTAAAATTATGCCATATTGTTAGTTGTTATTGATCAGTTATTTTGTGTTTTATATGCTTTTGAATGTAATAATCTCTACTGTTGTATAAGAATGCACTACAATAAAAGGGAAAATAATGAAAAAATGTGAATATGTGTATTTATATTTTTAATTTAGTAAAACAAAATGAAAAACTTGAAAAAACATAAATCGCAAATTTAGAATTTTAAATTTTGTGTTAAATTCTACTACGTAAGAAGTAAGTGAAAAAGATGTTAAATTTGTAAATTTAACATCTTTAAAATAAATATTTGTATGCATCTTCGTTCGCATAGTAAACAGAGTAAACAAGCCATCATCAACGATATCATTTATGGAACTCATTAAATACTAAATATAAACTCTTAAGTTTAAATAATTGTTGCATTAAGTGATAGATTGTTGAAGTCCACGAAGAAATTCATTATTTCCTCAAATGATGGCAGTAATAGCAGAATCACTACATTGTCGTAAATGGGAAGCCGCGAAATGCCGACCTTACAGATTGCTCAGTTCGTTTGGGAAACTAAGGTGAGGTACATAATGAAAAAGAAATATTTTATAACCTTCATAACCATGTGGTCATCGCAGAGATGGACCTGATTTTAGAAGTAGGAATGACTTTTACAAAAATATTTGCGAAATGAAGAAAAAAAAAATTGTACACAAAATAAATGAAGAGCTATAAGAGGAGGTTTTTATAATAATCAACGTTAGGCAACTCCGTCACTGTTTATATGGAAAGCACAAAGGATAATGTTTAATAGATGTAGTTGTAAAAACTTTCAGTTTTAATAAATATATATTTTAAGTATTCGTATCAGTTGGCAAAGTCTACATTGGAGGTTAGTTTTAAATTTTAAAACTCTGATAATTAAAACAACAATTTGGATTTGGCAATTGTTTCTTTAAAGTCGATGATACCTACAGCTGATGTTTACTTTTTTTTTAAGCGAATTCCAAAGAAATCTAAGTTATTGCGTTTGGTCCCATGAAGCGATTTTTGCAAAATTTCTTCAAATCCAACCTACCTGCTAGGTAACGAAAATGACAATAAAAAAAAAATCATGCGCGCGCGCGCTAACGCTCTAGGGGGTCGTCCTCCCTCCCCCCTCTCCTTCTTAACGAAACTCGGCATACAATCACAAATTAACAAACGATTCGTCGAGTTCGTTAACCAGCAAAAGTGTGCCATGGAGGGGGGGAGGGATAACCTAAAGCTAATTTTTTTTAAAAAAAGGTTCAAAATCGCCCTAGCGGCCGTAATTTTGGTTTATTCTCAACGAAACTTTAACATAAATGGGTAAAATATGTTTCGAAAATCAAGGCAATCGGCCAATAGGAATGGGGGTATACCTGAAAAACTAGTGGAGGGTAAAGCGAAATTTAAAAATCGCTCTAATGGTCGCAATTTAAATTTTTTTTAAAGTAAACCCGGTATATGTCATTGAAATAAAATAATAAAAATAGTTTCGAAAATCAGTGATATCGGACTATTTGGAAGCGGAGGTTACTTGAAACCCAAAATGTAAAAATCGCTCTAGTGGCATTAATGCACACTTTTTTTTTTTTTTTTTTTTTTTTTTTTTGCAACGTAACTTCATTTATACATTTAAACTGAAAATCAGGGAAATAGGGCCATTAGGAATTGGGGTTTAACTGAAACCCAAAATTTAAAAAGAGCTCCAGCAGCACCAATATTTTTTTCCCACAACAAAACTCTGCATATACCATATGAAATAAAAAAAAAAATAGTTTCTGAAAATCTGTGAAATCAAATTTCTAGGAGTAGGGGTTTACTTAAAACCCAAAATTTAGAAATTACTCTAGTGGCACCAGTATTTGCTTTTTCGCAACGAAACTCCGTATATACCATTTAAATAAAATAAGTAAAGTAGTTTCTGAAAATCAGGGGAATCGGGTCATTAGGATTGGGTGTTTAGCTGAAACCCAAAATTTAAAAATCGCTATAGTGGCACCAATATTTGTTCCTTTACAACAAAAGTCCCTATATGTCATTTAAACAAAATAAGAAAAATAGTTTCTGAAAGTAAGAGAAATTGGATCATTAGGAGCAGGGGTATACTTGAAAACCGAATATTAAAAAGTGCTCTTGCATTAATTGTCTTTTTATAGCTTTAAAATAAAAGGACAAATTAATTGTGCATACAAATTGTATTTATAATGATACATGTATCAAAAGCAGCATCGTGAAGATAGCAAATGTGAAATATTAATCTGTGTTTGAGAGTTATATTTGTATGTAAGAGCGCTCTGTAATAACCTTCAGAAAACGTTTACGTTACATGTTAATAACATTTAAATTAAATTTCAAAGCCAATGAAAATCGATCGAAAGTTTATTGTTGTTTGTGTATATTTACTTGATAACATTGTAATTGTTTTCAAAGAGCAATTGTTTTTGTTTCATTGAAACATATGAACATCTTAAAAACACAATGTAACTCGAAACTTTCCGTTATTGCTGTATTTATTGAATGTAAAGATGATACCAAGGGCTCAGTTCATAAACATGGTTACATTTAAAAATGTTAAAAATTACTCGCACAATATCGCTTTGTCTATCAGTGGTCATATATTTCATTTAATTAATAGTATACCATTAATTTTGTGGTGTAATCACAATAATAATAATAATAATAATAATAATAATAATTCATTTCATTAATTATTAAGGTCATAGTTTGGATTTTACATTATTTTTTTTTAAATTCGCTCTATAAGTTGAATACCTTAGTTTGTAAGCAGTTTCTGCGTGACAGACTTTCTTTTTTATAAAAGTGCGCATCTATTGGTAACTTTAACTGCCTTTAAATGCGTTATATTATATAGTGAGCCTATCTTGCATTGCTATCAGCGGCAATCAGAACACGGGTAGGTAACTTTTGAAATATTTTTTCGCACTCACCAATTTTAATATTTTAATGAAGATTGACGCTATTGTAGGAATATCCATGATCACGAAGTGTTAAAAAATTCACTGCACTTCTGTTTCGGATGTCATATAGGTCTCCACTATCAAGAAAATTAACGAAAGTATCAGGTTGTGGAAAGGGTGCGGTCAGAATTGCAGGACATGGGTGAAAGAAGGGCATAAGATACTATGTACTGTTATCTACAATACATTGCAAGTGTTGTTGGTCATAAGCCGATGATGTATTTGGGATTTATTTCTCGCCTGGACAGTTATATCTTATCTGAGAGGCACGCATGCGCAACGACGCACCTGATAAGATTATGATGATGAAGCCGATTTCACAAAAAGAAATTTCTTACCTTTGCACAAGATTTCGTCATTACTTAAGAATGCAGGGCGGAAGATTCACACAAAAAGCATGTACCATCGTCCTGGGTTCGAATCCCGGTTACTACTACGGTTGGCCGAGGTCTTACGGCGCGGGCTCGTGAGCGGGAGGTCTGGGGTTCGAATCCCGCCAGGACCGTCCTCTCTGACTGAGGTTTTTACCAGGTGGTTTTCCTCAGTCCTCATAAATGACAAATGCCGGGGGAGGTACCCTAAACTTAGGCCTGGAACGCTTCCTTCTTTAAAAAAAAAATCCTATCCAATTTATCATCTCTTGTATCACCAGTGTCACCGCCTGTGGTGCCTCAGTACAAAAACGGGCGTTAAACAATATTAAAAAAATCCGGTCAGGTCAGCTGTGTGGGCAAGGTTTTTTTTTTTTTCGGAGTTTTTCCTTACCCTGAGAAGGCGAATGCCAGATAACTTTAAGCCACCAAGGACTCCGAGCTCATTTGCGCCATTAATAGTTTAATTCATTCCATTCGTCCGTATAGACCTATAGTATCAATTCACAACCTACAGACGTCCCAGATCACCAATGCAGTCAAAGCGACAAAAAATAATATTAAAAAATACAAGAAAGAAATTATATTTGGAAAGTGTAAACTTTATTGAAACGTACAGTCCACGTTTTATGATCTTGTAATGATGAAGCAAAGGCGTATTGCAATAAACTTTATCTTTATAAAACTATTCATTACTCAAATATAAATGGGCATTTCTTTCATAATAACAAACACCGAATTTAATGTTCTCGTTTAGGAAGTTTCGTTAAGTTAAAAATGCTTTAAATACTATAATATATTTATACCTAAATGTAAAATAGCGTAAATAGTTACAAATGAAACCGCTTGAGTTCATTATTAATGGGAATGTACATTAAAAACTTAATTTACAAAAAAAAAAAAATAATAATAATAATAATAATAATAATAAATCGCATTGTCTTTTTTTTGTCTCCCCTTCTCTTGTTTTTCCAAAAGCTTATATGCTTTTTAAATGTAGCATAAGATTTAAAAGAATTAATGTTACAACAACAACAACAATAATAATAATATTAATAATAATAATAATAATAATAATAATAATAATAATAATAATAATAATAATAATAATAATAATAATAATAATAATAATAACCAGAATGAAAGTGGTATTGATATTTTAATGAAAAAGTGTGGGATAAAAATAGCACCCCTAAACATCTTATAAGCATTCAGAGCAGCATTATAATGTTTATAATATTTACAACCTTGTGATCAATGAATTGCTGGCTTGCGGTGTAGTTGGTACTGCTGGTTGACGGTGAGGTCATCATCCGTGTGGTTGTCCAGAAGTGCAGTTTGTGTGTACGCGTTATGGAACCAAGGTGTAATGCAGTGATGCTGTTAACGGCAATGTACGAACGTAAAAATTTGCTTCAAACTGGGGAAAACGCCAAGGGTATGTCAGGACATGCTGCACCGGGCTTATCGTAAAAGTGTGCACTACGGAGTGATGCAAGCGTTTCTGTGTCGGTCGGCACAGCGTGAAAGACGTGTACCGACGAAAACATTGAGAAAATTCCCAACTTTTGACCGAAGATCGTCGACTGTTGGCGGAGGCTTGTGCAGCTGTAACCGAAAAGTTGTGTACGCGGTTAGTGCCTCACAGGTTGACTCCTGATCAGAAACGAGACAGGATAACGCGAGCGGAGACTTCATCGACGTGTAGATAGTGGCCCCACGTTATGAGTGATGGGTCATAGTGCCTGAAGTGAGACCCAAAATCGAACAAGCAAAGCCCATGGTTCATGGGAAAGGGAAAAAAAAAAAAAAAAAAAAAAAAAAAGTTAGGTGCGAGAAATCGCGCATCAAGACAATGCTGATTATCGTTTTTATGCAGTAAAGAATGTCTACCACAGGGCACGACCATCTACAATGTTGGATAACCTCCAGACGAGGATCAGATGTATGCGCTTCCAATATATCAAAAATGGATGGATAATACACTACCCCATACTGCCATTACTGTGCTCCAGAAGGGGTTTATTGTGCTCCATCACCCCCCATATTCACCAGATCTGGTCCCTGCCGATTGTTTCTTTTTCCCTTGCTTGAAGAAACACTTAAAAGGACAATGGTTTTCGAACATTGTTGACATCCAATGTAAACGCTAAACTCGACCGCATCCCACAGGCTGCCTTCGCCCAAGGTATGGCTCTGTCAGAAGTGCATAACAATGGGAGACAATTATTTTGAATAACATTCTTGCCTACATGTACCACCTTTCCTGTAAATAAATAAATAAATAAATAAATCATTCGCCGGATTTATTAATCTCAATATGCAATATTATAAGCGAATTTTGCCAAAAAGATTTTGAGAACGCTTTATCCGAATAGGTTTGCTTTATTTTTTGCTAAAACCTGAATCGCTCAAGAACTGTATTATAATTGAACATTTTGAAAAATTGTAAAAGCTAGAATGTAATACTTAAGTTAAACATGCATTGAGAAAGTTATATAAATTATGAATATAAAAATGGAAAACATTTACAAAAGAACTGGCAAAGTGCTCAGACTGTATCCAAATATCAACTTAAATTGCAGTATAAATTGCAGTTGTTGCTGTTCCTGTAGGCTAACATGTGCGATATAGAACTAAGTAAGGGCAGCGGTAGTAAAAATATTCATTGAAACAGGATGGCGCCTTATTTAATATGCTCTAAAAATGAGAGCACACGATTAATGTCATTGTTATTGTGCTGGAATTGGCAGCATTGTGAACATTCTATTTTTGTGTTATCTTCGTTATTTCACTTCCTCCTATTAGCGTCACCTGTACATTCGCTACTTCGTCTTTCAGCATATTTTTAATATAATTTATTTCATTCCTGTAAGATAAAAAACCTCAAATTTATTGATGTTTGTATAGCAATGAAATCCAACATTTTCACTACAACAGCAGATCTGTATTCCCATTCTGATTTTCAGTCATGCTAAGTGTTTATACTGCTCTTTATTTGTTCTCTTTAGTTTATTTTTAAGAAGATTGCTGATTTCAGATTCGTCTGAGGTTGATTGTTGCTTAATATATATATATATATGATATATGATATATATATATAACTTGTTATATATTAGGATGGCAGCTGTAGAATAGAAAATTCAGTTTTTAGATGGCCTATTGATAATTGTTCTTGGTAATTTTGAAGGAGATGCTGTCCATTTATGTGGTATGAATGTTGCATCTTCCGAGATACATAGTTGAAAACGTAATCAGGAAAATTCAGGTCTGTAGGAGAAACAGCTATGACCTTTACATTGTCTACGTTATAGGAGGTAGAAAGCTAAGAAAGAACAAACGTCTCAATTTCCTATTTCTGATTGTTGGTTCAAGATTCTTTCAATATTTTCTTCTCCTGTTAAATGCGTCTAAACCAGGCTTGGCCTAGATGAATGTGACAACCAAATGAACTACAATAGGGGAATGTTTGTTTTTAAGCAGGATGAGCAACAATTTCAAAATCAATACGAACATATTTAGTTTTTGATAACGTCCCCAAAAAGGGTTGGTAAATTTTATTGGTATTGCCTATTTCGTTGTGATTTGCTTTATTTTAAGCTTCAAGAAAATACAAGGTGACAGAGCTGTAAAAACCAGTACTATACGAGGGTAGGTACATAAGTTTCCGGCCTCGCCGATAAAGATTATCGCCTTCACAAAATCCTTATCTGGTGTCATACCTTATCTGTTAGAAAAATAATTGCAGTTGTAAATCCGCTCCGCTCAGTTCAGTTGTTCAGATATAGTTGCATACAGAAGGCTATGTGTAGAAGATTGTGACATGTTCAAAATGGAGTATCGAGCTGTTATTAAGTTCTTCACAAAAGAAACACTTACTTCAAATGAAATTAAACAGCAATTGGACGGTGTATATGGGGAAGCATCCCCCTCACATTCTACCGTGAAAGAATAGGCGAAACTTTTTCGAATGGGTCGAGAAAGCATTGAAAACGAAGAGTGTGCAGGTCGGCCCTTGGAGGTGCTCACTCCTGAAAACATCACTCAGTCTTGTGGAAGGAGAAATTATAGAAGACCGGCGGCTCAACGTTACAGAAATAGCAACAAGGTTGAGCTTTCTAAAACAGCAGTCCTTCGTAATATTCTTGAACTTTTAAATATAAATAAGATGGGTGCCTAGACTTCTTTCCTCAGTTCAAAAGCAGCAACGAGTCATCTGTTGTCAGGCATTTTTGGAACTCTGCCGTGGCAACGAAAGAGAAGTTCTGCAAATCATTGTTACAATAGATGAAACTATAGTCCTCTACTATGATCCCTTGTCCAAAAGAGAATCAATGGAATGGCATAAACCTAGCGAAGTACCGCCTCTAAAGACCAAGGTCACTCAGTCAACCAAGAAGAATATAGTCTCAATCTTTTGGGACTGTGAAGGAATACTCTTCATTGACTTCAAGAAGAGGAACACCACAGTAAATGGGGAGTACTGTGCTGGCCTACTGCACAGACTATGTGCTTCCATCAAGGAGTAAAGCAAGGAAAGCTGATTGGTGGTGTCCGGTTTCTTCACCACAATGTGCCTGTGCACACAGCTCTTGTTGCAAAGAAAGCTGTGAAGAAATGTTGTTTCAAGGAGATCGAGCATCCACCCTACAGCCAGATCTAGCTCCTAGTGACTATTTCCTCTTCTCAGAACTCAAGAAGGACCTTCGAGGAAGGAAATTTAAGTGTGACGAAGTGATGGATGCTGTTTATGCCCATCTTGCAAATAAGACTTCTGACTATTTGGGGGGGGGGGTTGTTGAAATGTTAATTCAAAGATGTGAGAAATGTATTGCAATAACGGGTAACTATACTGAAAAGTGAAATATAGTTTTTGTCTTTATCATACCTAGAAAATTAGGCCGGAAATTTATGGACCTACCCTTCCTCGTATATACTAATCTTGTGTAATTGGTGCATATTAAATATTCGTCGGCAAATATTTCAGAGAACTATAAACAATTCTGCTTTAGATGCTGTGATAAAAATGAGGTTGTTTGAAGGCAACTTCATGGAACTCTTTCTGCAAGGTCTATGAATGTGTACATCATGTTAGGGCAGGTAAGACACGAGCAAAACATTTGGTTGGGCAGTTATACGCTTAATGGTGGAGGTGAAGAATGCTACTAATCGTGACTAGCCCACTCCGCAAACCAATTGTTGCTTAGTGTTACAGTTTAGCTATGGAATGTGAACAATACTCTTGAAACTTAAAGTTACTATAGTAAAGTTTTCCAACAATTACTCTTCACGGTTGTTGCTGACGATAAGGACGAAAAGTCTTGTCAGTAGATTTTCTTCAGTCTGAACTGATGTCTCGTACACAAGAAGAAATAAAGTGGGGTCACATCAGGTGAAACAGAATCTCCTGTCAGCATGACGATGTAGCTGCTGTTCCCGTATTACTTTCCACACCCATTTCACGTGTACCTACCTGATCGAGTGCTGAGTGAAGGCTCCGAGCAAGCTCTTCTTCCTAAGCGGTAGTCCGTACACTGCGTCACTCTTCCTCGATCATTGTATTGTGGTACCACTTGCCTTGTTTCCCTTAACGGTTACAACAGTGTAGGACTCTGACTCCAAGTTGATGAACTTAATTTAATATTAATTTCCGTGGATCTTGTTCTAATGATTTCGCAGCAACTACCATATAAGTAGCGAGCTAACGTCACGTCGCATTCCTAAGCAAGCCTTTTGCCTTTCGAAACGTTTACTAGTTTAATTTTTTTTTTCTCTCTATCTCAACGTTGCCGATCAAAACCCACTAACCTTTAACTAATTATATCAATCATTTCGGTACAATTGCGAGTGCGTCCTTATTTTATTTATTTATTTATTTATTTGGATCAACATAAAAAGAAACGAAACCTAAAGGAAGTACGTAACTTTATTCAGAAATATTTTACTATCGTCAAGGATAGATGTATCCTCGGATTACTGCATGTCCTGTTCAAAATTCAGTTTCAATGTTATGTTAGTGAAAAGAGAAGAAGAAAAAGCAAAAACTTCAAAGACTAAAAAGACGTAAATTTTCGGGATATAATTATATAAATAAACTTACGTTAAAATGGCATTCTAAACATAACAAGGATACCAGTTTTTTAAAATAGATTTTATCCGAAATGATCATTTCCATAGTGATAGTAGTATAGACCCTCCTTAACCCGCCTCTTCTAGTCTGTTATGGCGGAATAAGTACAGTCAGCAATATAAATATACCTAAGGGACATCTGGTCATGCAAAACACCATGTGCGACCCTGAATCATTCATGTATGTCTAGACGTTGCTAAAACAAGTTTATTAACATAACGTGCTTTCATCCGCTTGCATTAAAATGATTGGTACTTAACTGGTGTTCTAGGAACTGGGTTTGGACCTTTCCAATGAGCAGATCTCGGAGTTGGAGGCCCATGTGATGGACATAGACTTCGAAAAAGCCGCTGCAGAGGAGCGTCTCACACGCCATGATGTTATGGCGCACGTGCGTGTCTTCGCCGCCCAGTGCCCACGCGCTGCCCCTGTCATTCATTTGGGTGCAACTTCGTGTTACGTTGGAGACAATACGGTGAGACTGTTGCCTGCGGTTTATAGATATAAAGTCAACTGTGTTGTCATAGATGTTAAGACATAGTCTCAGATTCCAGTTCATGTATCCCCTATTTGCCTAATAAATCATTTGAAAATTACAGTCTGGCAGCATTGTGCCGATCTAATTACATGATATACAGCAAATCTCGAAGTTCAAATTGCTTCCCAAAGGCACTTCTAGACCCCAAATTTACGTTTCAGGGATATCCTTTGTTCTTAATTATCAAGTTATCTCAATTTGTAGACCTGAAGATTTAAACAGTACCATTATGATTAAATAGATTTATCGGGGTCTCTGAAGGGGCATACTAGTTATCTCCGACTATATATATTAATTAGAGAAGAGAGAGAGGTGCCAAAAATGTGTACACACTTCAAGCAAAGAAAAAACTGTTAACATAACACAACAAATTCACAAAAACAGAAAATGATGAGCACTAATCATCTTTTACAGTTACAACAGTTGCTCAAAATGCCCACCATCAGCGTCGATACACTTCTGAGTACGTTGAACTACTGATTGAGTAACGTTTGCGAAAGTGTCCTCAGCGATTGCAGCACATGCCATTTCAATTTCTTCCCGAAGTGTTGTCAGTGTAGCTGGTTTTCTATGGTACACAACATCCTTAAGAGTTCCCCATAGGTAGAAGTCCAACGGAGTTAGATCCGGAGAACGCGGTGGAAACCTCTTCGTCCTATCCAGTGCCTTGGAAAATTGTCATCAAGGTACGCACGTATATCTCGGTGGTAATGTAGTGGTGCACCATCCTGTTGGAAATAAAATTCATTTCCATACAGTGTATGAATGACGGGTAAGACGGATGTGCGTATCATGTTCAGGTACCCTGGGCCTGTTACTGTTCCTTCAAAAAAGAATGGTTCCATTAGATTCCTAGATGAAACTCACATCAAACATCAATTCCAGATAAATTAACAGCCTTTTCCAAAATAAATGTGGATTGTTTGCACACCAGTAGACACAGTTATGCCGGTTAACAGTTCTGCTCAACTTAAATTGTGCCTCATCGGACCAAACAACTTTTCCTACGAAGGCCTCATCCTCTTGCACCATGTTCCGAAACCACTCACATAACTGCATCTCCGTTCAGGGTCATCAGCATTTAATACATGCAAAAGTCTAGGGATGAAAACTTTCAACTTTGCTGTTTTAATAATATGACGTACGCTGGTTCTGCTAATCCCAGTCTCACGTGCTCATTGCTTTGTAGATTTCTGCGGTGAGTGCTCAAAACGTTCCAAAACCACAGCCAAGTACGCGGGACTTGTTGCTGTGCGAGGTCTCCCAGACCTGTCCTTGTGAACATCGCATACGGTACCATGAGTCTTGAATACGAGCAATTGTTGCTCGCGTTGGCGGTTCTGTTGTGTGCACACATCTCCATTGCCTTTGAACTTCAACAACATTCTCGGTTTTCCATTACAATTGCTTTCCGCTGTTCAAACGATAATCTTGGCTCCATTTTGGAGTAGCAATTCTAGTTTAACGTAATGCGAGTCACATCTGTTTACAGAACATCATATGATAATCTTGGCTTCATTTGTTCATTGTTGATTTACCTGTCACGTTGCAACGCTATCATAATGTGAGTCACATCTGTTTACAGAACATCATACTACACATTACTGTTGTTATTCGGTTCATCTTTAAAATATATTAAACAGATATCCACTGTGAAAGTGTGTATACATTTTGGTACCCTAGGCATATATATTTTCAGTTTTGCCGAATATAAAAAAAGGTCGCAGCACCCCGCGCAACTCGGTACGTCATACTATTTGGCTTGATTAAGGGTAGTGTGTTTAACTTGAGGTTCAACGGACATTCTGAAACAAACTCAGACTAAAATCCGTAATGCTGATATATAGGAGGGAAAGCTCTGGGGAGTTTATCGAAAGGTTAAAGACAAGCAAAAATGTTTATATAAACTCATGTTCAATTTCGCTTAGTTTCTGAGTTAATATCGTTGTCTGTGGTGTACTGATAAAGAAGGCATTTGTAATGTTCTTCTCTATTCTAGTTGTTGATTTATGTATTCAGAGCCATTTTGGCATAGCAGAATAAACAAACAAAATATTGCATTCACAAAGCATAGAGGTTTTATTGATAAAGTGAAGATTTATTGTAATTATTAATTAACGGAATTTTAGGTGAGGACCTTTATAAAAATATAGCTGTTTTCATACCGATCGTTTGAGATTTGTATTTCAGGACATGACACGAAGCAAAATAGATAAATTTTGTTGCACCTCTTTGTATCATTAAGTTATATTAGCATATTGATTCGCTTTTTATCTCTTCTTTGATGCTTCAGTTCCCCCCTCCTTTTTTTTAACCTTTCATAACATACTTTGTTAAAAAATTGGGTCAAAAATGGATGATTTTTTACTCCTGTTGAGCAGCAAATTAATCCACTCTTCTTAAGCAGCTACATAAAACTCCATAGCAGAACGAAAGCTGTAAAATGGTACATTTATATATTTGCAGCCGCAATAGGACTGTACCAAAATATGCAAAAGAAAACACAAATTTTAATTAAAGTTATTCATCAGAATCAGATTCCCTGCATGGTCAGCGCACATTTTGAATAAAGAAGGCTCAAATATCTAGTCATTCTAGGTTTTAGTTGCTCTACTTGATTATGTTGCATTCCAAATACTTTACTACGCCAAAAGTTTAGAAGGTAAAGTTGTGTGTACTTTCAGAAGAACTCAACAGAACAATCGAAAAAGATGTTCTAATTCTTCCATGTGAATATTGCTCGACAAGCATCAAAGAGCTGTAAGCATTTGAAGAATGTTGAATTCCACAATTCACAAGCTAAGCAAACTACCTTGACACTTTCCTTCATTTGAAGATCGAAAAGCAGCAGTCATCGAGTCAGTCCTTTGCAGATCTTACCGTAGTATTAGTTCAGTCCACAAGTCAACAATCCTGCATTCAAATTACTCCTCAAAAAGTACACGCAAATGTCAGTCCTGGATGGGACCACCCTGAGAAAAAAAATTATAAACAGCCAAATTAAGATAATGATTGCAATAACATGAAACAGATGGTCGACAAACATGAAATGGGATTCATGCTAGATGAAACTGCTGATATATGTGCTGAATGTATTGGTGTTTTTATTATCTGGTGAAAGGGTAAAACCCATACTCTTCGAAATGTACCAACTCGTGAAGACAAAAGCCTGCACAGTAACACAGTCAATTAATAATGACTGCACAAAGGTGTGACCGGAGGGCATATGCAACAAAGTCAGGCTTGTAGTGACTGATCAAACATGCCACATGCTTTCAGCTTTCCAGCAACAGAAAGTCATATATCCCAAAGTGAACATGTGACTTGTGTAGACTACACTGTGAAAGAGTCAGGAAAGAAGGCAACCACTGCAAAATTCTTATAAAGACCCAGAATTGTCAACTTTTGTACTGAGAAGTTACTGGGTTCCACTTACCACAATTCTCTGTGGGGTAATTGGATAAGATGTACAGTTTTCTTGTTCAAAAATTTTGAAAAATGATAAAAAGCTTCACATGTGCTCTACATTCAATAGAAGCAACAAAACACACCTAACAATTGCTCAATGACAACAAAGACCTAGAGTTAGGACTTTTTCACATCGCATGAATACAGATATTTGCCTGATGTGATTCAAAGTTTAGAAGAAGGAAAAGGAGAAACAGTGCTGATAACTGTGAGGAATAGCCTTGACGGATTTGCCAAATCAAATTTGAGTTAATTTTGAGTTACAATCCGGATTTGGAAGCCTTACACTTTTCACTGAACTTTCTTTTGTTGTACTTACAATATATTCTCCATTGCTTTCAGTAGATGTTGAGTGGAGTTTCTCTGTATGTAGGTATTTCCTGGGGTCAAAGCGCCAGTGACTTACATTTGGTAACATAGAAATGCTGGGCGTAATTCAGTGTAATAATGGTTGAAACCCGTAAATGCCATGTAAATATTCTCTGGTAATTTCTTATAGCTGGTGGTCGACTTGGTGATATGTGCCTTATGTATGGACATGCTTATTGTAATTCAAATAGAAGCAAAGCATTTTTTAACCTGGGCACTTTCCATATACAGTACCTAAGAGTAAGACCTTTCAGAGAATATATAAAATCTCCTGGAAGCAGGCTTTTTAAAAAATTTGTTTCAAATGATGGAAGACAGGAGCACCAGAACAACTAATTTAGAAGAATGAGTCCCCAGTCGTATTGAGGATAATAGCAGAAGTAGCACCACAAACAGCAGCATTTGAGAGTGTAGATCATATGGCAATATGTGGTGTTCTATAAGGGTATTCCTTAATATATCTTTATCACATTCAAGAACCCAGAGAACCGTTTTTTACTTAGTTTCAACAAACTTGTGTTCAGAATCAACTGTTTCTCTCTGCTATACTGATTAGTGCACAAAGTGCAGAATTCTCACAATAATCATCTATGAGCTGACAGAAATCCAAATGCTGTTTTGGAAAGAAGACACCAACATGAATGTTTGGGCTGGAATAATTGGGGACTCGATTAATCCTTCATTTTATGTGGATCATTGACTGGAAATGCATATTTGGGTTACTTAAACAATTCATATGATTTATTGGAAGAAGTTGCACTGAATTGGCTGCATATGAGTCATGCATGATGGGGCACCGCCTCATTTTGCTCTTGCAGTAGAGGATTTTTAAATTAGTAATTCCCAAACAAATTGATAGATTGCAGGTAAACGATATCTTAGCCTGCTTGTTCTCCTGACCTCAATCCATTGGATTTCTACTTATGGAGTCATTTAAAGACGATTATGTTAGATGGGAATGATGAAGTGTTTGGCAAAATGAATGCTAGGGAAAATCAGAATATGCGCAATAAACCTTTCCAGATGCCACTTTGATCTGCCACAAATTCCACTCACAGACACTGGGGTTGAACTCTTGATAGATTAGCCATGGCACCACCATTTTCTGAAAGTAATACAAACATGAATAAGAAAGAGATGCTGATTGAGGCATTGTAGTCAGGCAGCAGGCTAAAACCGTACTCCTGGCTTATAGACAGGTGTTGCTGACCATGTGTTATGCAATATATGGTACATCTTACCGAAAGGGACTTTCCCTATATTCTCTATTTAACTTTTGATCTTCATTTGAACATTATAATCTTATACTTTTTACCAAAGTGCACTTTCTTCTATTTGTTAACCTCCATGCAATGCCTACTGGGAATTAGAACAGTTCATTCAGTAATTTATGTGTTGTTATATTCATGGTACTTTCCTCATCATTAATGCATCTGCCAAATTTTCTGTAACACTTTATTCATGTTAGTGGTTGCTTTGAGTTCTATATATGAATTTCTGCCAAGTTTTTGACTTAAATGAAGAGATCCATTGGAGTCAGATCTGGCAAATATGTACACAATTCTCTGATTGAGAGATGTGCTCAATTATTCACAGACTGCTATGATAAATAAAGATGTACCATTGTCATTGTCTGTGACACAACATCTGGTTGTTTAAATAATAATTTATACAGGAGCATCTGACATCATAATTCTATATAATCAGTTCATATAATAGTACAAGCTACTTTACACAGTAATCAAGTTATAATCATAGGTACATATCATTATTATGTTTTAATTGTTTTAGCAGGAATAACTAAACATTTCTTTTTCATATAAACAATGTATACAGTTTTTTTCACACTAACTCCATTCACTTACATAAATTTGGAACACATGTTTCGGGAGATCCCTCCCATCTTCAGCCTGTTGACAAACTAATTTAGAATTAGTTTGTAATTTGTAATTTTAGAATGTAAGTGAATGGAGTTAGTGTGAAAAAAACTGTATACATTGTTTATATATATACCACTCCATTGTCAACAGCTTCGTAAGTACACTTATTTGATTTCTTTTTCAGCTTGATCGCCTGCTGCTACTCCACTCATATCTGTCATTATCAGTATTATACATCCATATCCTAGTTCAACAATTTCTCTATTGGAATATTTTAAAACAGATTTAAATTTCAAGTATGTAGTGATATTAATTGACAATGGTAATTTATTATATAAATTAGCTCCTATTTTATATAGGCCCTTATTTGTCTGAGTTTTATTCATGCTCACCGTATGAAAATCGTTTGCTCTGACAATCTTAATTGAGCAAGTTAAATTCCTTTTTTCCTTGACTAGCTAACATTTTGGAGTACGCATAGTGAAACTACAGCTGGAATGTTGTCGTGTGAATGCTTCCGTACAGAACTGTTGTATATACTTCTTATGCATTTTTTTTTTTTTTTTTTTTTTGTATTTTTAATATTCTGTCCATATTGGTTTTACTTGAACCCCCCCAGGATTTCAATGTGGATAAATATTGCCATAATATGCTGTTTTTAGAATGTTAATGTTCTCATATTTTGTTAGTTGTTTCAATAGGTACAGTCCTGAGTTCATTTTTACATATGTGTTGTAAGTTAAATTTTCTTCTATGTGCATTCCCAAAAATGTATAGTTAGTTACCCATTCTAATGTGATATTGTTAATGTTTATTTAAGTTATCATTTTGAAATGTCATAAATCTTATTTTACCTATGTTTAACTGTATTCCCTTGTTTAGTAAATATTATGATATTTCACCAGCTGCACTCTTCATTTTTTTCCTAAGCTTTCTGTTTTGTCACTCCAACATATGTATCTATGTATCGATAAAAAAAGATCACCTAGCTGTTTTCCGGTTGAGGTAATTCATCCCTGTGCTACCCCTGATTTTACTACTGGATTGTTGCTGCAATAGAAGTTATTGCTTCATTTGATCAAACAGCACATAAGTTTTAATTCTTTCTGATTAATTTTAAAGTAACCAATTATGTAAATGTTATGCTATAACCTTCCTGGCATAGAGCTCCAAGAAACATTATAAAGCTCTGTTGCTAGCCTTCTGCTCAACCTCTGTGGACTGGATGGTAAAGAAAATCTTAACTCATTTTCTTTATCCAAGTATTCTTAGGTATCTAAATATAAGTACATCCATTTTGGATCCAAGCTGTGCACATTTTATTATACAATTGTGGTCTATTTTGTATTATTTTACCAATTTGATCTAAATTGGATTATATTTGAAATAGACTTGAAGTGTTTAGACAGTGCAACCAACCTGTGATGCTCATACAGGTATTATCATTCCATGTTGCTCATTTAAAATTTCAGAAACCAGTGACATAATTTCCACTATCAGAGACTTTTGTACCATCATCTTTATATCTAATATAATAACTGATCTGTGGCATTTGTTGTGTGACCAATAAGTGGAGTAGAAAACAAAAGTAAGTTATTTAATGGAATTTTGCAGGATCTGATCATCTTGCGAGATGGGTTTGACATACTCTTACCAAAACTAGCAAGTTGTATAGACAGATTGGCTCATTTTGCTGAACAGTACAAATGTTTGCCTACTTTGGGATTCACACATTTACAGTAAGTATAGCTCATGACCTTCTTCATCTTCTTGTTCTTCTTCTTTTTGTGTTAACTACCGTATACTAAGTAGTTCGTTAATATTTTGAGAGTTCATAAGTACCAAGATTTCTCTATCCAGATAGGTAGCATATGAGATAAAGCAAACTTTAGATTTATGAGTTATTTTATTAGAAATGAGCTCAGCTGGGAAGTTTATGCAATTTTCTTGGCTTGAAAAATAAATGCAAATATGATTAAAACATGCATAATGTGCTTATAGAAAAACAGGTATCATCATATTTTCAACACAGATAAACAGGATGTAGACAATTTAAAAAAAAGTAGAAAAATAAACTTTTCATCTATCATTAGCTCACCTTATTTTGTATTAAGCTCATAGTGTGCCACAAGAATTTTATTTAGGTCACCAAGTGTCAAGGAGGTCTCCTATAAAGCAGAATCATTTTATATTTTGGAAATGACCTTTCAAATCACATGAGAAATTTGTGCAATTATATTTTGTGGAGGAGCTTTCCAGTTGTGTATAAAGGAATAATTCCTGCATTTTTGTAAACAACTCGCTTCCTTCCCCCTGAATCAACCTAATCTTGAACATTGGCCAGTACTAAAGTATTAAAGTTGCACTAGAAGTCTAGTGTCCAAATCATTTCTGAAGAGTGTGACAATGAATTCCTACTTCAACTCATCTTCTCAACCCATCCTTAGCTTTTTTTTATGAAACTAACCTCACTCTTTATAACAAATCATTAATCGTCTGAAATTCATCGCATACACGTTGGTAAGGAAAGTTTAAAAGAAAAAAAATTGATAGAAAGCATATGAAAGTGTCAACTTAAAAGATATAGTTTCTTAAATAAAAGGTAAGCTTAATTTATTAAAATGATACTTAAGGTTGAAACTTTCTACATCATAATATGGCCTTTATCTTTTTCTTACTATCTTTTTCCTTTTTATTCTTCTTTTTTTAATGCAGTAGAATTTCATCTGACCAGGAATGCCTTAGGATATTCTTATAAAATTAGTAAACTATACAATTAAGAGCAAATATAAAATAAATTCTCAGTTAAAGCTTAAATATTATTAAATAATCACTTTTTTATTGTATGTATGAGGTCAGGAGAACTAGCAGGCTAGGACATCATTCACTTACAATCTATGAATTTGTTGGAAATTCTCATGATGATCATGTATCCAAATGCTGTTTTGGAAACAATACATCATAACAGTTCAGCATTAATGTTTACCTGGAATAATTGGAGAACATTTCATCCTTCATTTAACAAGCATCATTGGCAGAAAATGCATACTGACTTCATTTCATGTGGTTTATTGGATTAACAATGTTAACGTTTCAATAATTCAGGACACTTGAATGCAATATACTGAAATCCATTTCATTTATACTTAATGGGGTTATGTTGATGTAGAGTAGGTTTGGTGACGCTTATACTTCACTTACTTGATTTTTTTAATTGAACATGTTTTAGAGACATATGCTCTCATTGTCAGCAGAAGACCAACTGGTTTAAGCATACTCTGTAGATGGTCAGAGAAATTTATGAAATATATCAAGAGAATATAAGAAAGAGAAAGGATAGTAATACATCATCCACACAGCTCTATATAATTAGTACATATAATTACCAAACAGTTTAAATGAAATAAAATGTCAAAAATCCAAATTTACTATTACAAATTAAAGAAGGTATGCAATTCCAAAAATTTACATACCAACCCTAGCATGTTGAATAAATTTAAACAATTTTTTTTTTAAAAAAACAGAAAATAATTTTATCTCCTCAAAATGTCCACAGTATTAAACATTGATTAAAATCTTCCTGTAAAGATCCTATACTTTCTTATAAGAAGTTGGGTATCTGCCAAATCAAATGCAAAGACTGTGATCAGGTATTTATTGGGAAAATGAAAAGAAACTTAGAAACCTGTGCCAAAGAATATTTCATAATTATCCATTATAAACAAATTGAGAAATTGGAAATAGCAGCCCATTTTTGGTAAGAAAACTATAAAATTTATTTTAAAAAAAAATTATTGAAACACACTTGCAAACCTTTGGAACTAATGACATGAAAAAAAAAATTAACATGAAAAAAGAAAAAAAGCATCATGAACTTCTAGACATCATCATTAAATATATTTGGTAAACCATCTATTACAAGGTGACACTAAAAGACAACAAGAGGTAATGACAAGTCAGTGCAGATTTTTCTATTTTTAGATTTAAGTTTAGATAGCAACAAGTCTGAGCATGCTCCAACAATGTAAGTCAGCATTTCTGTGTATGTGATGCAGAGTTGCATTGCCAATTGCATCACTATTTCTTCAGATTTTGGTCTTATGTAATGATTATGATTTCTGAAATATAATTTTTCATCCAATAATATTCCCAAAAACTTAACTTCTCTTTGATTCTTGGAAAGTAAATATCCATCTTGGTGACTAGGGGAACCACAAAAATTATCCAAAGTTAGGATGGCTGACTCAACTGGAATTGAACTAGGGACTTCCCAAAGATATCCCACTCACTAGGAATAATGGAACTAATGCTGTGCTCAAACAAAATGTTTTTGTACAAACATGATTTTATTGCTCAGGCGTGTGTTAGGTTTCCAATTGGATTCAGTAGGAAATTGAGAGACTGGATGAATCCCAAATTTGTTGTTGTTATTGTTATTATTATTATTAATAATAATAATAATAATAATAATAATAATAAAAATCTACTGTGGGTTGTCAGGGACCAGTACTCAAAATTGTCTTATCAAGCAAATGATTGCCCTGCCTTTGGAATATGCTTGATGAGTGTAATGCCAATGTGGATATTTGGCATAGAAATCCCTGTCCAGAATTGGTTCTGTTGTTGCTGCTGCTGGTACCATCACATATTGAATGTATATGCAAATTACATATAAGGAACCTATTTCATAATTATTACGGAGATAAAAAATTACAAGAAAACTTACAGTATTATGTAATAATTGTTTACTTTGATTATCTGTTTTTCACTCATTTCCATAAAGTTCTTCTTCGCATTTTAAAGAATTGCTTACCTAATAATGTTACATTTTGGAAACAGTAAATGTTAATAACATTGTATTAATGCCAGTGAGATCGTAAGTCTATAATAAATATTACATATAAAATCCTATATTCATGATGTATAATCATTTACGTTCAGTAGTGTCGGTCCTGGTGGTGTAGTGGTTACCATACTTGCCTCCTAAACCCAAGATCGCGGGTTCGAACCCGGCCAGGACCGATGGATTTTTTTGGGGTGTAAAAATCCTAAGTATGGCTTCCTTCGGAAGGGAAGTAAAGCCGTAGGTCTCGTGTCGTATATTTACGGCACGAATAAGAACCTCAAGCCTGAAAGAGAGGCCTCTGAGCAAAATTTGTCGGCCGTTTCACGCCCTGAGTTGAATGGGACGCTGATGACCTGAGCTGTTAAAGAGCGTCCATAAATAAATCATTCAAAAAAAAAAAAAAGTTCAGTAAAAAATTGCAATTTATTTTCTAATGTGAAATATTTATTTTGAATAACATATAACTACTTGTTTCATCCTTGTCATGTGCAGTTCCCAGAAAATTTTGAAAAGATTGAATTTGGACAAAAGAGGAGTAGCCCTCATGTGATGGGCTCACAGGTCGGTGCTGGCAAAGTTCACTTAACATGTCATCTGGGCTTCAATGAGGTCTCACGTGGCAGTCATGGATTTATTTTTCATTGAGCTTATTTACAGGCACTTTAACCTCTCACCTCATAATCGTCCCATTCAATTCAGGGCATGAAACGGCCGATAAATTCTGCTCAGAGGTCCCTTCGAACTTAGAGGTTTTTTACATGCCAAAAATATACAATAGGAGAGCCATGGTTTTACTTCCCTTCTGAACATAGCCATATTTAGCATTTTTATGCCCATAAAAATTCATTGACTTGGTCGGGATTGAATCCTCTAACTTGGGTCTATGAGGCAAGTATGGTTATCACAAGACCAGACAAATTTCAATCTTAGCAGGTCTAATGCCTTAGGTTTGCACTAGGCAGTCCTTACGGTCTCTGCTGTTACATCATAGAGCAGTGCAGTGGGCTTGCTTTGCTCATCTGTAGTTATAACATCATTCTGAAATTGTATAGTACAGCATTAGGATTATGAACAATATTAATATAAAGTATTATTAATTTATAATATTATCATCTTATTTTCAGGGAAATTTTAATGTGCATTATTGAATCATGACGTTACATGAAGATTTTATACTAATCTTGTACCTGCCCAAAATCCATTTTAGACCTGGTTGTGTTCATCATAATTTTAGTGTAAAGGATTCTTCTTTAAAGGTGAACTATGGAGAGAGCATATCTCACTTCAAAGTATTTCAGAATGTTTTATTATTTTCTAAATGTTGTTTGTGCTTGCAGAATTTACCTGTACTGTGTTATAATTAATGACATCTCTTTTAACAATTATAGACCTGCACAACTGACTACAGTTGGCAAACGTGCCTGTCTATGGCTACAGGATTTGCTTGCAGATGAACGTGCACTCTCACGTGCAAGAAATGACCTCCGCTTCCGTGGTGTTAAGGGTACAACAGGCACTCAGGCTTCCTTCCTCCAGCTTTTTGATGACGATGGTGCTAAAGTAAAGCTGTTGGACCAACTTGTCACTCAAATGGCTGGATTTCAATCCAGCTTTATAATTACTGGCCAAACATACAGTCGAAAAGTGGATGTGGAATGTGTGACCCCTCTCAGTAGTCTTGGTGCCACAGTGCATAAGGTATACATTCATAAGATCTTCCAAGTTAAATACTCCTGAAATTATTGCAAAATTAGAAACCTTTCATACTTGGCCATTAACTTAGAGCAGAAATTTTTTGTAATTTCTTTCCTTAGCTTACATAAATTTCTTATAAATTGTTATATTTCTGCTATGTGTGATATTTTAAAAATGTATTTATTATATTTTTACTACTACTGTGTTTTAATTCGTTATATTTCAATATCAAAGCTACTCCCACCTGCACATTAATAAGTTTTCTTGTGATAACTCAGAAAAAAATTGTCCAAAACTGTTTCTCGTTAATTATTTACATATTTTATTATATAATAATTGTTATTACACTTTTTGTTATCTCAGATAGTATATTAAAAAAAACTGTGGATATCAAGATGAAAACACTATCTTATATCATTATTTATAAATACAGTGCCTCAAAGTTTAAACTTACATCTGAGGTTCTCTCTTTTATTTAACACCAGTCTCCTAATTGAATCAGATTGGGCTTCTTGTGCTTATACTGGCCATTGTAATATCTCAAACAGTAAAATATGATTTTCAGTTATATTTTGGCATTTTGGGCAATACTTGTGTTATTGCCTTTCTAGCTTCTTTGGCCCGAAATTGTTTGTATTTTGTATTGTTGCAGCAAAGAATTTATGGCCCTTAAGAGCCTCTGTTGCTGTAGTCAGCTTTGTTAATTGTTAATTATAACACTTTTTTACTACCGTTATATGTCTTTGTTAGTTAACAATACATTTCAACACTGACTCCTCTTTAGTCTTGCTGCAATTCTGCAGTTTGAAGACTCAGTGCAATTTACAGAAAATGGAACTGCATTTCACTAAAATAGGAAAATATGGAAAAGCTAATATAAGCAAAGAAAATCATGCTGTGGCATGTGCCTATAACACTAGTGGTCAAACTGACAAATTCTTGCACAGTTAGGAATTTTTGAGTTTAGTGTTTGTTGTGGATTTAAGTGTGAAGACAAAAAAACTGATGCACAAATTTCAATGATGTAATGGGTATCCCAGAATAGCATCTCCTGCTGAAGACAAACACATTGTGTTCTTGAGTAAGCATAGTAGAAGGCACATAACTGTGCATATCTGTAGTGAAATCAAGAAAACTACGAAAAACCAATGCCTTCGTTGGCAGTGAAATATCCTTAATGCTGACTTACGTGGATGCATATCTGTTAAAAAGCCTTTTTAAATGTGCAGAAATAATTCTCAGAGGGTTCAATGTGCCAGAAAATACAAGGATTGGACATGAGTTAAAAATGATGAATCAGACTTGAAAAATTTTTGGTCATGGCTGGGATTCGAGACAAGAATCTTCACCTTCCAGCCTGATGCTCAAACCAATTGAGCTACTGTGTCCTCCTCCAAGCATGGCACCACAAACAATTCTCATCTGATTTTACATATCCTGGAGACTTCCCTAAGGTATCTCTAGTATGAGAGATTAATTCCATAAGAGGTGACTCATAATTCTAGGAGTACTTATGACCCAAGCTTCTAGTTTAACCAACCACTAAATAGATGAATTTTTCAAGTTTGATTCATTTCCAATTTTAACACATATTTTGATGATGTTAACTCTCTCTCTCTCTAACAGGTGACAGGGCAAGGATGGCAAATGTTTGTAAGGCAGTAAAAATATATTTAATAGGAAATGTATTTTCTGCCTAAAGGAACACATACAAAGATGTGTTGGCATGAATGTTTTATAAGTTATATGTATTAGCAGGTGAGTTGATTACATTATCTTATTTCTGCACTTATCAATTTTTATTGGCAGAGCCCTCATTCTCAGCTGCTAATTGACTTACATGTGTTTTGAGTTTCGTCTTGGGCGCTTCCAGTGGGAGGTTACAAATTTTTTTTAATTAATCTGTCATCTGCTGGTATTTAGATATTCATCAGGCTATCTTCATATTTCTTGAAATAGATGTTTTTCCATGAGCTATGTTCCAATGGTTGATATGCATTTTTTAATAATTTTGATTTTTTTTTTCTCTTTTATGGTTCATTTCCCAAAAGTGATTAGCCGTAATTGATTTATCTATTTATTTAAATCTTATATTCCTAAAATATTGTTTATTTCTTTTTGATTTCCCGGTGTACAATCTGAACCATGAATCTGATAGATACCTGGTTTCTTTTATAGCAGAATTTTGTCTTGATGATTTCATGCCATGAGATTGTTTATATTGTATGTATTTGTTCTGTTGAACCAAAGATATGTTAAACTCTTTCAAAATGTTTTGAAACTTTTAAAAAGCCCAAGGGTGATGTGTGAATTTTTTTTAACTTCAGTTTCTCATTTCTATAATATTAATATAGTGTCTTCCTCTATCCATTTATATTTTTTGAACAAATGAACATATGTATTCACACTAGTTCTTTACTCAATCCATTGTACTCTGTGATCTCAATTATGTGTGTATATTCTATTCTATTTTGTTTAAAAAGTTATTTATAGGTTTATATGTTAAGCTATTGATTATTGCATGCTGCTAAAATCTAGGATTAAACTAATATATTTAATATAATTGTCAGTATGTGTGCTTTTTCTAAAAATAGCAAATTCTAACCTTCCTGATGACTTTCAAGTCCAGAAATAAAAGTGAATACTATTTTCTTTCTCTACCTAGTAGAGAATAACATATACAAATGAGTCAATATTAGATGAAACTAAAACTTCACTAACTGGTTAATTCTTCAGAACATGTTTCAAGAGCATTCGCTCTCATCTTCAGCTGGTGACCAACTAACTCTAGCAGGTGACGTAGTGGCATCTGGTGGTTCCATTAGATAACGGAACAGGAAGTCCATTGGTGAAATGTCAAAATTCATAACTCTATGTTTATTTTTTAAAATATAAATCTTTTCCCATATTGCCAACTCCTTGGGATTGGTGGTAGCTTTTAACAGTTGGCTTCTCCTGCAATATTATGATTGTAAGTCCAAAAGTGATCTGCAACTGCCGATTTATCCTCTCGTTTATATCTTAAATTTCAGAAGTGTTCTTTGGTCCTTGTCTCCAAATTTTGTATTGTTTTGCATATATATATCTGATCACACTCCAAACAATCTATCCGATACACTCCTGATTTCTTGCTGGGTGGAATAACATGTTTTTTGGTGCTGTTCAGAAGCTTTTCAATACTAAATTTATTTTGTGCAGCCAAACATATATCATAATTTTTAAAAATCTTAATGAATGCCCTGTTTGCCCTCGGATGATATGTGAATCTTTTAAAAACCTTTTTTATCGTGGAGAGAGTTGTGGTGTTTTTAATATCTTTCTGTCTTTCTGATCTTCTTATCAATTAAAGAGCTGTTGAATCCATTGTTAAGGGCTGTTTTGATGATATAACGGCATTCTGCTGAATACTCTTCTTTGTTGATGGGATGTTTACCAATCTATGGACAAGGCTGTTTATAATGGCATGTTGATGTTTTTTAGTGTTGAGATTGTTATTCTTTATGTGATTATCTGTATGTGTAGGTTTCCTATATACGCCGAATGAAATTATGTCGTTTCTCCTGTATATTTTTAGGTCCAAAAACTGTAAATAACCATTTTCCTCCAATTCCATGGTGAATTTAATATTTTGGTCTTGCAAATTTAGTAATTTTAGGGCATCTTCTGTTTGTTTTTTGGTACTATTGCCAGTATGTCATCCATATAACGAAACCATGCTTTGAAGGTGAAAGGGAATGCTTTTGTAATGTGTGTTTCTACAGCACTCATGAATAAATTTGCCAGAAATGGAGAAAGGGGGTTACCCATAGAAGCCAGAAATTTGAAGGTAAATTTTCCCATTGAATGTAAAAAAAGTTTTGGTTTATACACAGCTTTGTGAGTTTGGTATAATCGTCATTTTCTTCTGCTGTCAAGTTTATACTTTTTAGCCAATTCTGGAGATTTAGGAGCAGTTTTTTTGTAGGAATACTAATAAACAAAGGTGCAACATCAAAAGAGACCAAGGCGTCATTTGGCGAAATTCACTCATTATCAAATTGGTCCACAAGTTTATATGAAATGACAATATTTCTACTTTCAAATTGATTTAATGATGTAAATTTCTTTACCAACCACTTGGCCAAATTGTAGGTTGGTGAATTGATGTTGTTGATTATTGGCGCATGCTCTTGCTGGGTTTGTGTACCTTCGGCAGGCCATAAATCCTGGGCAAGTGTGGGTTATTTATTTTAATGTTCCATTTTTCATTTTCTGACAACGTTTTTATCTGTTTCAAGGAGGAGTTGAAAGCCTTAATACACTTCTTCAATGGATCATCACTGATTATCACTGCATATTCAGGAGTGCCCAACATGTTCTGCATACGTTTGATGTAATCATGATGGTCCATTATTACTATCTTGTTCCCTTTATCAGCTTTGATATATACCACTGGTTTACTGTTAAGAGAATGAAGTACATGTTTGTAAAGGTGTTGATTCTGATGGTTCTTGCTATATTGTTTGATTTTATTGAGTACTTGTCCACATTGATTTATGATGCCCAAACATGCACGTGCATGTGCACACACTCATTTTCTCTTTCCCCCTCTTGTTGCTTGTTTAATCTGTTTCCATATATTAGGCTACTTTCGAGATTCAATATTTATTTTATCAGCTTCACTGTCTTCTTCCTTTGAAGATGAACACAAGTTGTTTGAAATATAGCAAAAATTGTGGAATTATGTAAGTGTTTATATATATATATATATATAACTGATTTATAAATTTGCTAAAGATATGAATTTCCCATGCTTAAACCTAATTTTTGTTTTAAAACTTTCCATTAAAAGTAAAAATATTTAGTTTATGCAAATATCTTAAATAGATTTATTCTTAATGTATATTAACATTTAGCATTTTATAGATATATTATCAGCTTGTCTTTTGGAATACTGGTGAAAATGGAAATTAAATTAAAAGTCTGTCATCTGAGGAAATAATACTATTTTTTAAGATGCTAATGTGTTTTGTTCATTTCTTTATGCTAAAGGTTTCAAATTTTGGAAAGAATTTGAATTGGTCCGATATAGTATGTTGGATAAATATATTAAAGATGATAGGTTTCATATTTTTGGATTTTTGGAAGATCATAAATTTTATCTAGATTAAATTTTGGTGTCTTTAGTTTATATTTTTCAGTTTCTGGAATGAATTTGCTTTTCTTCAAGGCATCATATATTATATTTTTTCAAGGGACGTATATTTATTTCAATGAATTTCTTGCTTTTTAGAAGCTCCTGCATACATTGTAAATAATCTGTCTTCTCAAAAATTATTTTATTTCCTTTGTCAGCTTGATTTTTTCTTTGTATGAAGGTATTTTACCAAATGATTTAGATTTGTAAATTTTGTGGTTGATTTCATATAGTATATTTTCATTTTTCTTCCTGTTAAAATTTGTATTATCATTGAAACTTAGCTGATGAGAAAAGATCTATATCAAGAAATATGAATTGAATTTGGGAATTTAGCTTATGGAACAAAATGTATTTCAAGAAATATGAATATTGCCTGATGAGTTTCAAAATCCTAACAGATGATGGATAACTTGCAAAATTTTATAGCTTTCCCTTTAAGCGTCCAAGATTCAAGTTGAATTACCTGTCAGTTGATTAGCAGGTGAGGATGTAACAAGGATCCATGAAAATGTTTCACTGGTTAATGTTGGTAAGTGGAGAAATAAGAGTATGTAATCAACTCACTAGCTAATTTATAGTTTATCTTCAGATCTGTTACTTTACATGATACAATTGCTGCATGGTACTAGAAACCTCTTTCATGCTGCATTTTATGTGGGCACTGTGTTACTGTGAATTTTAATTCTATGTTTTTGTTAAATTTCATTTAGTTCCTGGAATGCATTTCAGGGTTACATTGTGAGGTGATGTGTTTTTCTATTTGTAAGTTATTAGATATGCAAAAATGCTAGAGAACGTTTGTCTTACTGTCCATAAGTAAAATGTAACGATTGTTGCTGCAGATTTGCTCAGACATCAGGCTATTGGCAAATATGAAAGAAGTGGAAGAGCCATTTGAAAAAACCCAAATTGGATCAAGTGCCATGCCTTATAAGCGAAACCCAATGCGCAGTGAAAGAGCATGCTCAATTGCTCGCCATTTAATGAGTCTGCATGCAAATACACTGCACACTGCCGGAACACAGTGGTTTGAACGCACCCTGGATGACTCTGCCAACAGGTTGTATTCCTGAATGGATAATGTTTCAGTTATGTAATACATATAATGCTTTAGGAAAACTGTATTTTATTCTTGCCTTTCTTTAAAAAATATTACACACAAGAATAATTTCTAGAGTGAATATCTAGTTGGTTTTGTACATTACTTTTGTTTTATTTTCTCTTTTCCATTACACCTTTCTTTTCTTATATTTTTATACAAGGCCTTTTTTTCTGCTATCAATCTGTTATAATCTTCAGTAAGCACTCTTTCGGTTGATGCCTGAACAAGAGTTAATATAGGGAGTATACTGGAGAGAAAAGCTCCAGGATATGGCCAGGGAAAGTTAACTTTCAAATACAGGAGAAGACAATTATCAATTATTGTGATTTATTATAATAATGTTAACATGTAAATGGCTCTTAATCATACTCTGAAAATTATAACTTAATTATTACAATTTATTAAATTTTGATTGGAGTCTGTGCCTTCTGGAATTGCCGGAATTGCCAAATTGTTATATTTAAAAGTAATGTTTTTTTTTTGTGTTTATTTTGTTAAAAAAAAGTCTATATGATGTATGAGAAATAAATACTACAAACTACAATTTATTAATTATGTTCACACTAACTCCACTAACTTATACAACTTTAGGACATGTTTTGTGGGCAATTGCTTTCACCATCAGCTGTTGACTGACTATTGAAAAAGTTGCTAATAGCTTATGATAGGAGCAATTGCTTCCAAAACATATCCTAATGCATTGCCATGGGTGACCGAGGTTGTTAAGGTGCAGACTCATGAGCAGGAGGTCTGGGGTTCGAATCCCGCAGGACCATCCTCCATGACTGAGGTTTTTTCCAGGTTTTCCTCAGTCCTCATAAATGACAAATGCTGGGGAGATACCCTGAACTTAGGCCTGGAACGTTTCCTTCCTTAAAAAATCCTTCCCTAATATATCATTGCATTTCATGTATCATCAGTGTTCACTGCCTGTGGTGTCTCAGTAGTAAAAATGGGCGTTAAACACTATTCAAAAAAAAAAATACTCTAATGTTGTATAAATGGAGTTACTCTGAACATATTTAATAAATTCCAATAGGATGCAATACCACTCCATTGTCTATAGCTTCCTAAGTACAATTTAAATAACGTAGTACTTAACTTTGAAAATTTTACTCGGTTCCTCATAAACATTACTTTTAAAATTTTAAAATGGCAAATTGATTTTCTGGCCAAATTTAAAAGATCTTTATTCAAACATTTTTAAAAGAGCATTAACATTAACCTGCTTTGACAACAATTTGAAAATTATATATACACAAGTTCCTATTACCACAAACCAACTAGGAATTTAAAATAACATTACAGTTTTACAATACCATAAATGGGCTACAAATCTCCATATTATTACGATCATTCAGTCAGGCTCATGGCGGAGAGAGGCCTATACACTATACATCTAGAATAATGACCAAAACTTGTGTTAGTTACTCCAGTGAATCCAGAGTTCTCTCAGCATCTCCATATTGCTACGATCATTCAGTCAGGCTCATGGCGGAGAGAGGCCTATACACTATACATCTAGAATAATGACCAAAACTTGTGTTAGTTACTCCAGTGAATCCAGAGTTCTCTCAGCAGAGAACAGCTGGAGAAAGGCCCACGCTACAATCAATGTCACATTATTTCTTGTTCCAACCAATAGGAACACAATATATCTGACAAAGGCATGGACACAAGGATGAGGATGGGAAAGAAAGGGGGGTTTTAGTTAAAGGGTAGACAGGAGTATGTGCAAGAACAGCACAATCTGATAAGGGAACTTTACTAACTCACCTTGAAACCCCTTTCAAATTATGTACATACTTAGTGCATGCTAATTGCAGTTAGTTTGAATTGTATAATATGTATAATTAATATATATATATATATATATATATATATATATATATATATATATTTTATTAATATCTTTGCAATGTGCTAATTACAAAAGAAAGTTGGTTCAAATTAAATATTTTAAAAGAAATTATGATAAGGAATTTTATTGTTCGTTATCTCAATCAGCAAATTTGGGCATGAAAGAA
Source organism: Metallyticus violacea (assembly GCA_030762175.1). Lineage (NCBI taxonomy): Eukaryota > Metazoa > Arthropoda > Insecta > Mantodea > Metallyticidae > Metallyticus > Metallyticus violacea. The sequence goes on along the minus strand of CM060842.1, from coordinate 123,621,254 downwards.
ACTTTATTTTTGGGGAAGGGATTACGTTTCACCAAAATGAGACAGCAAATATAAAATATGTTAATGCTGTTGCAAACTATGTTTCAGATTTTATTAGCTTTTGTTAATGACCTTCACTTAAGCATCGTTTTTGCAAGCGAACATCTTCTTCTTGCTCTTCTTTTTCTTAATTGAATGAAAAATTTCAGTACTTGCATACACAAAATCCTTAGGTTCCATTTTTTGTTTCTTTGATAAATATGATTTATGCTCAAAGATTACTTACTTGGAGTTAAAATCATCCAGTTTTACTGAGGTAACTAAAGAAAGTCACTAAAGGTCTTGCATTTTCCTAACTTTCATGTTTTAGAGATAAAAATGTTAATTGTCTTCTTAATTTATATTCATCAGTAGCATGGTTTACAAAGTAAAATTATGCAATTTATGTGCCATATATAACACTAATTTGTTTTGATAATATTATTTTTCAGGAGTTCATTTTGCTTCCACACATGAATTTTACACATTTCAAGTTCATTATTCTAAGGATGGGCAGTTGGTGATCTGTGTGTGTAGCATTACTTTACTGTTATCCATTTATAAACTAGTAAAAGGAACTTGGCCTAAACTTGTTAAACTTTTTTTGCAAGAACTAATGTGTAAATATATAACACCAACTCAGAACAGCCTTAAATGTTTACATCCATCTACGAGTAAGTTAGCAGAGCAAGCTTTCATTTTGAAAATGCTCACCATTTTTAGACAATCTTTTTGTAACAAATCTGAATTTATTTATGTTTTTCTAGTATTTTTTAGAATTTCAGTTCAATGGAAAGAGCAATTTCAGATAAGTGTCCTCATCATCTTTATTGTATAAAATTCATATACATGTTACAAATATATTTTAAGCATGAATCTTCGACCATATATGCTTGTATGATACACAGTTAGAAAAAGGAACAAATAATAATAAAAAATAAAATATTAATAATAATGAATTAAAATTTTAAATTGGAAAGAACGGTATTTACAGATATATGAATGGTAACATATTACTTATAATTATACTAACCCCAAAATAAATTGCTTCTAGCTTCACGCACTTTGGCTAGGAAAATGCCCATTTTCAACCAGTTAGTATTTGCAAACAGATCCCAGCATGCCAGTTGACCTCTAATTGCCTTAAAAAGTTTTTTGGAAACAGCAATTTCTTAGGTGTTCCCAGTGGGTACATTTGGTCAGAATAATTCCTTGTTCCCTCTGCAAAATGGGTAGATTCTCCTACCAGAACTATCCGTTATTTTTTGAGTCTTCCAACTTCCAGTCTAAATCAGGTCATTCCTGATCTCACCTTTCTCCCTAGAATGAGCATATATACCTCTTTACCCCAGGTTAATTTCATTTCATTTTATAGGATCAAGGAGATTTTCATGTTACATTCTGCCTTGATGTTCTGCCTGCTGATATCCTGTAGCCATATTTAACCCGGCAATTTCTCTCAGTCCTCTCCACCTCTGCAGCCCAAAATGCTTTACGAGTATTTTGTATCTGGTGCCTATAGCGTGAAGTGTAGACTGCTCTCCCTGCAATATTCTAAGCCAGTACTTCACTGGCTTCACCTTATTTTACTATTAACTATATTTTCATAGCAACCCATCTCCCAGGATGCAGTAGATAATGTACAGCTTCTGTTCTTGTAGGTACAGTCAAATGTCTGCTTTCTAAGATAGAGGACATTTTCGTGCTGCTACTTTTTACAATTTGGGGTGGCCTAATTTAATAAGAATATCTGGAAAAATTAGAGAGCTTTTTCCAGGCTGCCTCTTTATATATTATAGCCCTAAGACTGGTCTATGGAATTTTGAGAAAGAATAACTTTGATACACAAGAAACACATGTGACATCTAGCAGCTATAGCCACAGATGCACAGATGAACACATTGTTATATGGAAACCATAGTGAAGAATGATGCATGCATGATAGATACAGGAAGACCGAGGAATTTCAAATTATTTATTCGCAGCAGTTCTCTGAAATCTTGCACAGATACCTTAATGATTTTTTTTTATTGATTTATTTATGGATGTTCTGTAACATCTCAGGGCGTGAAACAGCCGACAAATTTTGTTCAAAGGCTTCTCTTTCAGGCTTGAGGTTCTTTTTTGTGCCGTAAATGTACGACATGGGACCCACTGCTTTACTTCCCTTCCGAAGGAAGCCATACTTAGGATTTTTACGCCCGAAAAAATCCATCGGTTCTGCCGGGTATATACCTTAATGAGAGGAAGCATTGTTGTGTTGAGTCCCCCGAAACGTTGCAGAAGAACAAAAGGAGGAATTGTACCTGGAAATGGCCCAGTGTTTTGATAATGAGATTGCTGGATACACCATCAATATGTGACTGAATTTGGATGTCAAAATGACCTGGAATCAAAGAGGCAATCAGACATCTAGACTTCCTAAGTAACAACAACCCATAAGGGCTAAGTGGTGCCAGATGTAGGCTGGAAGATGGTGGCTAATTTTTTCTCTACAAGTGGGCCATATTGCAATGATCCTTCTTGAACAAAAAATAATCTGTGCCAACTAGTATATTTCATTGTCTCCTCAGATTTTTTTAAAATACTTACAGAAAGAAGATGTTGCATAGTGATAATTTTGATTTCATGGCAAAGTAGGCAATAAATATCATTCTAGAAGTGAAATGCATCTGGTAAACCTCCATTGTACTGTCCAGATGTTGCTGCTAAGGAAAGACTTAAGGGTCATTGTTTTGAGAGTCTGAAAGGGGCTTTGCAACCTTTGAAGAGAAGGTATCTTTATAGTGAAGCATAGTGGGGTTGCTTTCTAATGGAATTGATAGGATGCAACTCTGCTTGAGCATGAGAAAGACACTCAAAAAGATATAAAGTTATGAGTCACATCCTTTCAATTGGTAGAATCCAGAAAATTAAATAGTTTCCCTTGTATTTGCTATGAGACTCTCTTTTAGTTTCATTCTGCTAATTTTTTGAGACTATGAATAGAAGGAATTAATGAAGAGGCAAATGAGCTTGGAGTCTGTTGATGTCATTGCATGATTAAAATTTTCTTTCAGGATGAGTGAAAATTCTGGAAAACCACACTCAGGCAACTTTACTCAAATAGGATTCAAGTCTGCTGCCTCTGCATTTGCAGTTGGTCCATTACCCTAAACAGTAGAGCCTTGTAGCTAATTGATTTCATTACTATTACTGAATATAATTTAAATAATAACTGTATGGTAAATGTACAATTGCCATGGTCACCCTAGATACTCTCTATTAGCATACTGAATTTTTGGAAATTAAGTTCTTGTTAGGTTAGGTCTTCGTGGCTTCTTTTCATAGTTGCAGAAGTCTGCAGATTCAGGGACTCTGATAGGCATTACAAACTCCCAAGAAATCTGTAATTTCCAAATTAATTATTGTTTGTGCTTGTTTTCATTAACAGAACAAGGAAACAATTTGAGTGTGAGTTTATTCTTCAGAATATTTTATGAAGTGAAAATTTTCTCTTCATATCAGTTTTTTTTTTCACTATATCAATGTTCAAAGTCTAAATACATGGGTCACTATGCTTTTCAGGCGAATCACTTTGGCAGAAGCATTCCTTTCTGCTGACAGCATACTTCTGACTCTTCAAAATATCTGTGAAGGTCTGGTGGTTTATCCAAAAGTGATAGATCGTCATATCCGACAGGAGCTTCCCTTCATGTCAGCAGAAAATATCATAATGGCAATGGTGAAAGCAGGGGGAAACAGACAGGTAAATATAAAATATGTCCTCTGGTAATTAAATGAATACTTCCAGTGAAAGAGGTAAAATTGAATGTTTTATCAATATTAAGAAAGTGATCTCAAACTAACTGAAATACTTTGCTTAAATCTTTCATTTTATGAGTGTGAAAACTTTGAGTTGACTCTACACATATCAAAGAATATTTCTAGGAGCTATGCTTAGTTAGGGTGACTTATTGACATTAGAGAAAAAAGAGAATTTTCATATTGAAAAAGGAGGACATAGTATAAAAAAAGAAAGAGAAATAAAAAAAATATTTTTCAGTAACAAAGTAATACAAATCCAATTTATTTTTTAGCATGGAGTATGGAAAATTATCATTAACTTTTTAATTACCTATCTTGAACATCTGTTTCTGATATTTGCTCTAAAAGAATAAGTTAAGAGTATAATTGATATCATTGTATGATTCAGTTGAACTACACACTCTTAATGCTTCACTAACTTGTCATAATGTCTGGAAATGGTTTCAAGAACATTTAGTTCTCATCTTCAGTCAGGCTAAAGTCCGTCGGTCCTGGTGGTGTAGTGGTAACCATACTTGTCTTCTAAACCCAAGGTCGTGGATTCAAACCCATCCAGGATTGATGGATTTTTTGGGGGGTAAAAATCCTAAGTATGGCTTCCTTCGGAAGGGAAATAAAGCTGTGGGTCCTGTGTCGTACATTTATGGCAAGAAACAGAATTTCAAGCCTGAAAATAGAGGCCTCTGAACAAAATTTGTCGGCCGTTTCATGCCCCGAATAGAATGGGATGCTGATGACCTGAGATGTTAAAGAGCATCTGTAAATAAACAAATAAAAAAAAAGGCTAAAGTCCAACTGTCAGATCATTCGTTGAGCAGTGAGAATGTGTATTTTCCTCTGGTGGCAGTGTCAAAGTTCATTAGACTGTCTTTGTATTTGTAGATGTAGATGTTGTCCCAGGTTGCTAGTTCCATAGGTCCTTGTACTGAGTTTAATAATTTTGCTTTATTCATTGTGTCGTGATTTTGTGTCCAAAAATGATATGCGACTGCTGATTTCTGTATTTGCTTGTACTTTATGTTCCTGAAATGTTCCTTTAACCGTGTGCATATGTTTCTCTTTGTTTTTCCAATATGGATTTTTTCACATTCTGCACAATTTATTTTGTAAATACCTGATTTTTCCTCTGTGGAATACTGTCATTAGCAGCATCTATCAGTAAGTTTTTAACATTAAATCTAAATCAGTGCTAACCTGATATTAAAATCTTTAAGAATATTCTGAAAATTTTTATAGCCTATGGATAATATGTGAACTTTTTAAAAATTAGCTTATCTTTTCTTGCTGAAAGTGTTGTGGTTTCTTTGATACGTTTTTGTTGAACTTCAACACTGCCAGAGATGAAAACATAAACTACAAGTTTATCACACCACCACCAGAGCAGAATATACATTCCCACAGCTCAACGAATGATCTGACAGTTGGACTTTAGCCTGGCTGAAGATGAGAACTAAATGTTCTCGAAATGGTTCCATACATTTATGAAAAGTAAGTGAAGCAATAAGAGTGTGTAGTTCAACTGAATCATACAATGATATCAATTATATGATTGACTTTACTGTGCATGTTCCAATTTACATTTTAATTAAGTTAAGAGTAACTTACATTAAAATGTTTACCTATTTGATAGAAGGATGTCTAATTTTCTGCTACAGATTATTTTGTGAAGATTAATGAATTGTGGCCTGTTATTTGTTTAAAAGTCCATACAAGGTTAACAGCCTTAAGAACTATGCTGACAGCATTTGTTTGAACTTGTAAAATCAAGAAATTATTTGACTATTCAGAAAATAAAAGGTGAAAATTTGTATAAAATATAATTAAAAATGAAATCATTGTTAAAGTTATGCTTTATACTATTAGAAAATTAAGTTAAATATACTTAGTGGTGGTTTTGTTATAAAGTAAAAAAGGAAATACGAGTGTTGTACATTTTACTGTAGACTCTTATCAATAGATTTTGTAATAAGAGCTATAAATTTAAAACAGCAGAATCAGCATATAATTGTTCAAGAATCAAATATGTTAAGTGAATTGTCTGTTTCAGTGTATTATTACTTTTTCTAGTAAATGTCAGGTAATGCAATTAATCTCTTCCAATTTATAACATTAATTCCAAAGTGATTATTATGTTGCAATGATAAGTTAAAATGAAGAAGCTTTTCATCCCATTCTATGGGATGAAATTAAATACAAAAGGGGGATGCAGGGAATATTTTCTCATGATAGATGTTTACTTCACAGGAGTGCCATGAGAAGATACGAGTGCATTCTCAGGAAGCTGGGGCACAAGTAAAGCAGCATGGGGCAGACAATGACATGGTAGACAGAATCAAAGCAGACCCATACTTTGCACCAATACTGTCAGAGTTGGATAAGTTACTGGACCCCAGCACTTTCATAGGCAGAGCCCCTCAACAGGTAATTGTGCTGGAAATTTTATTTTGAAAACATTAAATGACAAAGCAAATAATATTTTTGGAAAGCTTGGTGATGCGAAGAAATTGCGCAAATAGTAACTGAATATTTTTAGAAGAAATGTGTAATTTTTTTGTACTCTTTTTCATGCAGATAAGGCATTAGGCACTTCAAGTGTAAGGAAAGCAATGTCTTGAGGACTAAGTTCCTCTCTCAAGCCAGAAGCAGCAATGAAAGCAGTATCTCTTGTTTAAAGTTGAGTGTGGGATCAGACAAAAGCTGTTGGGAGGCTTCATTCCTGTGAGCATCTTCTATCAGCTGAAAGAATTATGAGATTAGGGTTATTGGCAATCTTTTCACTGCTTGCATTCTCATGAAGAGCTAAATCTTCATTAATCTAGAAATTTGAGCTGATTAATGGCACTCATTTCATAGATTCTTCACCAAAAGTTCATGTTCCATTCACTGATATTATCTGTTACTTATAAGAGAAATTTCATGCATTCTTGAAAATGTATTAATCTTCGTAACTTGTATGTAGAATATCAGCTGCTAATGGCCAATACATTCTATATAGGAGGATAGTAACTGGTGTTGCCATGTAGTAAAGGATAGACCCTTAGGCGAAGGATAGAGGCACTTAAGTGGCACATGGCAGTTTTATGTGAATAGATAGTAAATAAAACATAGATAATATAGCAAATTATTATTGTGGAAACCACTCAAATTTCACTAATTTTGTTCCACTTACTTGTACATGTTTCACAAAGGCTGTTGACTTCATTATCAGCACGGTTCCACTGTCTGCTTTCCAGCGTGTTATTAAGATGTCGCTATGTGGAATGTTACAAACTTAGTGATGGCGTTAGTACTGTTTAGAAGATCAAAATTAACCAATTTTCCTTGTTTTTCTTTATGAATATATTTTCTCACACTGTTAATCCTATGGGTTTTTGAAGAGCTTTTAAGAGTTTTGGTTCCTGTTGGAATTCATGATTCTTTTGTCAGAAATGGTCTGCTATTGCTGACAAAAGAACCAACTGTTCAACCGTAGCCAATTATACTCTATCTCCCTCTTTAATCCACTCATATTTGGAGTTTTCTTCAAGCATGTTCTTATACTATTGGTAGCTAGTTTTCTCTTCCCTAGTGCATTCTTCCATTGTTATGCCCATTTTCCATTACTTTTCAGCCTTACTCCCAAATAATCAAATTTCCGTACCACTTAAACTTCACTCCCCTCTAGCTACCATTTCTCATTTCTGCTGAGTTTGTTTCCTTTTTTACATACCAAAAAAATTTTATTTACTTTTATTTATCTGTAAGCCCCATTTTTTTACAATATTTCTCTGTTGCTTCTATTGCTTTCTTTAAAATCCCACTTGTGATTACAGCTGCTACTAAATCATCCACAAAAGCAAACCTGGAATGTCTTTATTGTTAATTGATGGACAGTGCCTATTCTTCCCCTCCATATTTCAACTATCTCATCTATAAACATATTGAATATTATCAGACTTAGTTTACAACCCTGTCAAAGCCAATTCTATTTGGTATGTTGGTAAGGGAATGCTGGAGCAATATAGAGTGACGTATAAATCTATCAACCTTGGTAGTGTAAAGTGTACAATAAATGCAGGTAAAGAGAGCGCATGGTTTCGAAGCACAGGAAATAAGCAATCTTATGCCTAGAATTAACTGTGTAGCTTAAATGTTAATCACATTCTGTGTTAGTTGTTATACAGCTAAATGCAATTGGAAATGTTCAGTTAACAATATGTATAACATGCAAATAAAATAATAATGATACAGGAAATGCATATACATTAAGCCTGAAAGTTATGTTTTTTATTAAATACATATGTATATCTTCTGTTAGCTTTACTTGTTTTTTACTACATTCTCTGTTCTAGTGCTCTGTAATATCCTTTATAAATTGAACTTGCTGAGAAATTCACTTAGTATGTGCCTGACAGACCTTTTTAGCCTTTTCATATACCAATAAACAAATATTTCACACTATTATTCTCTTCTAATGACTTTATACCAGCGCTGTCATGGAGGTCAGAATACAGCAGACTTTAATTTGACTTATAGTTAGGTAACTATTTTCATATTTAAAATAACATTTTAAACCATAAATCAATGTAAATATATAATAGCTATCAGGAAACCAAGTTCAGCTAGCAACGTTTGTTTAATCTCATAGCCTCATTCTATAGAGGGGGAGTTTACTATTTAATTCATCCCATAGAATAAATCACCTTATACACTAACTGAAAGCTCTCAGATACAAAAAACTGCAACAGTAATATGGCATCTTCTAGGTGAAGTATTAATGGTCAAAATGTACCTCAATATAACACAAATATATAATCAGAATTGGATGTCAAGCTGTTAAGCATTTACATTTGAATAAAAATTTCAATAAAAGCCCAATCCACATTACAAAACATATTTGACATGTTTTACCAATTTAGAAAGCACACACTGTACCATCTGAGTCAAAATAGTCAATTTTATTTGAATTATTAGTTCCAGCTAGTTTTCAGCATAGATTATACTTATTATTAGAATACAAAGGGAGAGCAAAAATTTAAGTAACAATGAATCAGGAATTAAGTGTTAGACTGGAGAGAATGTAGAGTGTGAAGAATAAGTGGTGAAATATAAGTAGACAACTGGAGGATTGCAAAAGAAATACCAATGCAAAAAGGGGGATAAATAATATAATGGTCATTACTTACGAGGATGAATAAAATGAAAACTTTAATCATTTTAATTTGAATGAAAATAATATGCAACTTACATTTTCCCACAGTCTCAATTACATTCAAAACAAGTCCTTACAAAAACAAAGTAAATGGATACCTCTAAAAAGTTCTTTGGTTGTTTGCACAGCCATTTATGCACCACCTGATGCACCTATTCACCAGACCTGAATTTCTTTCCTCCCACCATCTATTTGAGTTGCCCAAACATTGGATTGGTGAATATGATAGATGTGGAAGATACTTGAAGCATAAGTCTGTATGATCACACCTGTTGGAAGCCAAACAAAGTTATGCTGCAAAATGCAGACTATAATCTGTCATTTTAATTTGGTTGCAAATCAAAGATGATTCTTCATTCTTGATATCTGAATATGAGGCACTCTTGACAGTGTTCTCCCCTAGGATGTAGTTCTGCAAGGCTACATCTAGTTCATTCCATAGTCTGCCCTACAGATAGCTATTTGAAGCTTCTTTCATTTTGGCAATGAGAAATACTCACCTTTTTTTGTTTGATCTTTTTGCTTCTGGTTTCTGGTAGTGGACCAAGGTTTAATTTTCTGTTAAAAATTGACATAAGGAAGCTATTTCTGCATTAAATTGCCACAAAGTTTTTCATGGGTGTCAGCACTTTACTGTTTCAGTTCTTATGTTGGTTGCTGTGGCATCCATTTCACAGATGTTTTGTGAAACTGGAGCATATTGTGATGATGTGGTGTGCCAAGCCATGATTAATTTTCATAAATCCAACTATTTATCCTTTTTCCACCCAAGAGCTTTAACCAATGCAGTTGACTTTGGTGTCACATTTTGGTGAGTCTGATCCAGACGAGAAGCATTGATCATAGAAATCATGCCATTTTTAGATTGTTGCTGCTGTGATATAATATATGCATGATCATACTAAACTGTCATGCATTAATGAATTTCAATAGGTTTCAATACTCAAAAAAGCGGATGATTCAAAGCTGAACTTGTTTTGTGCATGTCTTAAGTGAGTTTGCCATTTTTAAATTGATATTGTATCCACTGTACTACCTCCTATACCATATTCTTTATAGACTGATGACAGTACTGTTAACTTAAAGGACAATGGTACAATATTGAATTTTTATTGCAGTTTTAAGGTTTTCATTTGATTTGTACTCATATAATCCATTGATGATCTTGAGAAGTAAAAGTGTACTAACTGTTGCTGCCCATTTGATTTTAAAAATGAAATGGACCATGGCACAGTATGTCAGTAATTTGTGTCTTCGTGTTGCAGGTTACAGAGTTTCTGCAAGAGGAAGTAAATCCAGTCCTAGAGAAGTACAGGGGAAAAATGAGTAATAAACCTATAATTCTAGAAATATGATGCATTTTGGTAATGCTGTTTTTTCCTTCATAGATAGTTCCTGTCTGTAGACTGCATAAAATATCAACTTAAGTTGCCTGAATAATGTTTTATACCTATGTATTTTGATTTGACTTTACTGCAGATGTATGTGTCTCAATAAAGATTTCTGATGCAATTCTGATTAAGTTGTGATTTTTAAAATGATGATAATGATGATGATAAACTCTGGAAAATTTAAATGACAGTATATTCATTTTGTTAGATTAAATAAATATCTATAATAATCTGTTCCGGGTTTATAATTTTTTTTACACTCTTAACCTCAACAAATTCCTTGCATATGCATGACCACACCAGTGCTGCAAATCATTTCCAGAGATCACAAACAATATATTTTTCAAAGGCTTATTATTTAGTTGTTTTAGTGTATACTTTATACATGTTGGATTGTACATTCCCATACTGTGACTGAAAATAAAATGCTGGAATTTTTTGCTGTATATCAGAAGAATTGTTGTAGTTTTATCATCATCATTTTCATTTATTAGGTGTAGCCTAGTTACATATCTAAGGGATAATTATCTTCTAGCTACTTCTGAGTAGTAAATGCAAATTATATGGTGCACGGTTTAGAAGTATATTGGTTGAGTCAATCCTTGCTTGGTACCATTATACTGCTGAGTGCTCCAGAGGGAGGAGGTGGTGGATAAACACAGACAGAGAAAGAACTCATAACAAGTTATCATAAAACAAGCTATAATACAGATAATATACATTGAATCAGTTTGTTCTATAGGAAGATTTTAAACAATGAACATATTTTAAATGCTGATATTTGGTTGGATTTATAACACTAGAGCTTCACTAAACTTTCTATATTTCCGACATGTTTCAAATGCATTTGTATCATCCTTAACTACTTTCCCCAACTATTGTCATATTGCTGCTGTCTCTCTCTTCTGATTGTTTGATGAACTTCCTGATTAGGTCATCCACATATGGGATTTAAAAATTCATTGCATGTTGTCTGTTTTTTATTGTAAAAATTCTTTCCCAAACAGTCAGTTCTGTGTGATTTCTTGCTGTTTTTAATAATGTTGTATCTGTTTTATGATTTCTTAGCATAAGCGTGCAGCTATGCAGATTTTTATATTTCTTTGCGTCTAATGTTTCTGAAATGCTCTTTTATCCTTGTGCCTAAGTTTTGTTTTGCCTGGCCATGGGATCATATTATGGTACTGACATGTGGAAGACATTTTCTGCATAATAAACAGTACACATATAGAAGATGCAGTTAAAATACTAATTTATTGGTAAATTCATTAAATTTCACTGTAGAGGTACAAACTGCAGACAACCTACCATTCCTAGACTTAAAAATTATTAGAAAAGGCAATAAACTAGAGTTTAGAATTTATGAAAAACCAACACAGAATATTATTTTAAAAAGGACATCTTTATTACTAGACCACACCAACATACAGTTTCCCATAGCTTGAAATACATACTAGTCAACATACCTCTCAACAAAGAGGAGTACCAAAAAGAATGACAAAATAGAATCACAACCTCAAAAAACCATGGTTTAAAAAAAGATTTAATAGATATACTAGTAAATAAAAGGAATGGATAAAAGACAAACACATTAGAAAAAGAGAAAAACAGAGTAAAACAATTTTTTTAAAAAACTAGCATACTATCCTGTGGCAGATAATAAATTCAGAAAAATATTCAAGCAATACAACATTGTACTAGCTCCCCAGAACAAATTTATTCTAAGTTATTAAAAGCACCACAAAAAGATACGATTGAAACAAAGGTGAGGAACATATCAAATAAACTGCAAAGAATGTAACCAAGTATATATGAGCCAGACAAAATGAAATTTAGGCATAAGGATAAAGGAACAGTTCAGAAACATTAGGTACAAAGAAACATAAAAATCTGCATATCCACACACTTTTAGTCAAGAAATCTTGAAATAGATACAAAAGCAAAATTATTCAAATTAGCAAGAACCATACAGAATTAATTGTTTTGGAAAGAATTTTTATAATAAATGCAAACAACTTGCAATGAATTTTTAAATCCCACCTGAAGATGACCTAATCAGGAAGTTCATCAAACAACCAGTAGAGGGAGAAAGCAGCAAGACAACAATAGGAGAAAGTAGCTGAGAGTGAATGCAAGTGCTTTTCGAAACATGTCTGAAATATAAAAAGGTTAGTGAGGTTCCAGTATTACAAATCCAAACAAATATCAACTTATATTGAAGCTCAATTAAATGTACTTTGGAAGCTGTTGACAATGGAGTGGTATATATATAAACAATGTAATACAGTTTTTTTCACTAACTGCATTCACTTACACAAAAATCTGGACATATGTTTCGGGAATGATCCCTCCCATCTTCAGCCTGTAGATAAACTGTTGTTATACGTGGCGGTTGGGTCTCTTGATATTCTTGTGGCGGCATCTGCAGGTTCTATTAGGAATTTGCTGAGTTCATCCATTGGAGGGAAATCGAAATTCATCAAATTATCCGTATTTTTTGTAATGAAAATGTTTTCCCAAGTGGAAAGTTCTATTGCGTTATGAAGTTGTTTAAGTAGTTTTATCTCTGATTTAATTTCATGATTTTTATTCCAAAAGTGTGCTGCTATTGCTGATTTATCAATTTGTTTTAAGCGAATATTTCTGAAGTGTTCTTTTTTCCTTTTTTTCTTTTATATATTTATAAACAAAAACAAATAATGTTTGGTTAACTTTGATTTCCCAAACAACAGTTACCTCATCAATAAATTCATTACAGCCACAGAGTGACATCTTAATACCACACTGGGAAGCGGCCAGTGGGACCAAGCTGAAGATGGAGGCAAATGCCTTTGAAACTGTCCAAGTAAGTGGAACAAAACTAGTGAAATTTGAGTGATTTCGTAATAATAATTAGTCATGCTTCTTCAATTTTGTGAAAAGTAAAAAGTCAATGGGACTAAATCTGGACAATAGGGAGGGTGAGGGTGCACTTCACTTTGATTTTAGTAAGATATTCAGCCACAATTTTTTGTGATGTGCAGGTGTGCATTATCATGGTGCAACATCCAGCTTGTTGCATGGAAACGTGACCTTTTGCAAGTGTGTGATATGGCCTTTCAAAATTTTCATGACTCTCTGTAATATTGCCCAGTGTGCATTTACGATATGATGGTAAACCATTTGTTGTATATCAAAAAATAACATGACCATAATTTTCTGAAAAGAAGCAACAACCCTTCCTCCCCTTTTATGGTGATGGATATTTCCACACAGAGCTTTGCTGTTTGCTCTTAGGATCGAAATGATGTAGCTAAACATCAGCAGTGATATCTTTTAAAAAAATTCTGCATCTTCCTGTAACATCTTCAACTGCATGCAAATCTGCACACAAACGTTCTTTGTTATGGAATTAGCAGTCTTGGAACCCACCATGCACATACATATCTAATGTTTGATTCAAGCAGAATTCAATACTGATGTTTGGCAGCTAGATTTGAACTATATCTGATCCACCTGAGCCAAGGAGATGCATGCTTGTATTACTAAATGCCTGCATACTTCTGTTACTCTATGCAGTCCTTGCTGCTTATGTGATTTGAATTTATGATAGGAGAGGCTTACAGAAGTATTGTCATTTATTAATTTAGGGATAGCCATTTAAGTCAGTCATTTAATCAATTACCCTCCAATTATTTATTCATTTATCCATATATTGAATGAATTTATTGACAAATCAATTGAATTAATTTATTGATTTAGGGATAGCCATTTAATGAATTACCCTCCAATTATTTATTCGTTTATCTATATATTGAATGAATTTATTAACAAATAACATTATATGCAAGTATGCATCACTTTACATTGTAATCTATCTATGGATTCTAACAAACAGGTTCCTTCAAACCTTGACCACCCAGTTGTATGTATGTGAGATTCTAGCTTAAATTTTTATCCCTTGAATTTGTCCCTTTTTTCCTTCTTCATACTTCTCCCCCGCTTCTCCCTTACTTTTCATAGAAACTCCCCCATCTTTTGAATTTTTTCCACTCTCTTATTTGATAATGTTATTATTACCCCCTGTCTTTCTGTAAATTATCCTATTTATCATCCAGATAGTATCTCGCCACCATTTAACTCTTTCACATTCTACCTACTTCACCACACATAACGCACCCTTCCTTATTACTTCCCCTTAATCCTTTCAAGAATGTTACTCTACATATCCATGCCAAACCCATTCTTCCAGATTGGTCACAAATTTCAATATATTTTTCTCGCCTGCAATTTTTTTTTTAATTATTTTATTCAAAACCAAGGAGCTTTTATCTTCTAGACTAGCCCAAATCTCTTGCTTTTCAATATTCTTTACCCTTTGTCTTACTTCCTTCCAGAATCCACCAACATTACTTTAACACAGTCTGCATATATCCCGCATTTCTAGTTCTTCTAGCATCTTTCCCATCTCCCCCTTTCCCACACCTCTCTTTGATGCTTGAGGCATTTCTTAATACATTATTACTATTTGGTTTAAGGCTACCATACTGATACTTAAGATTTTTCTCCACAATTATGCCTTTTTCTTCCTACCCTTCTATATATTAGCAGGCTGCATTTTCATGTAAATATTTTCTGACAATATATTTTCATGCTGCAGTTGTCTCTGTCCTCCCAAACTCCCTCAGTCAATCCTTTCTTCCTAACATGTCTGTTAATTCCTGATGTCCAAGCAAGTTTAGGTCTATCCAGTTTCTTCTTGGTGGGCACCATCCTATAACTCCTTTTTACAGCTTTATCTGAATATTTTCTTCTGCTAAAGCCAAGGAATTATAAATTTGGAAAACTGATAAATTGCAACCTATTGATGAAACATTTAGCACCACAGCATAAGCACAGTGCAATATAATGACAACGTAGCTACCAACCACTTCCTATTATTTAAATGCAATGGAATACACTGTGAGATAATGCCTTCTATTTGAGTACTTCCTGTAGGAAAATGTTTGTCACTCTTACCTCTCAGGAAAACATCAAGCCCATACAGTAAATATTTTTAAATATTTGAAATTAAGACAATTCAAAAGAAAGTCAAGAAAAGTCAATGACAATCTTGGAAACTATTGGTTTTTATGGGAAGGAATATGAAATAAAATGGTAATTCCCTGGTTGGTGATAAAGCTAACACTTTCCAGTTAAAGTTCTATTTCAATGCAGACAATAAGAGTGGGTTGCTCTGTTACACTCTCTTGCATTCTCATGGCATTCATGCGACTACCCTGTTATAACTTTATGCCATTCATTCCTTATCAGGACTTGGCTAAAGCATTTAAAGTGAGACGATAGATAAAAATGTTTTCTTTTTATAATTTAACAATTGAATACCTTAGAATTATGAGAAATGCGTTAATTCTGTTGAAACCCTTCTATGAGTTCATTGAGCTCTTCCCTTATGGTGCATACCAATAAGGAACCTGTTTGACTTTGAGGTTATGAACATCCAATATGTTGTTGTTGTTGATCTAATGTGCAAGATTTTGATCCATCAATTTTTCCCTGGCCAGCCAATATAATTTGTGTATTTTCCCATCAGGTGCAACTTTCCTCAGTTCTATGCATTCCAATAGATGTTCTCCATTTAGAATCTTGTCAGTATTGCAGATCTTTCTTACATGTGTTATCATTCATAAAACCAAATCTGTGTGGATGTTCCGCCAGACAATCATGTCCAGTGACCAGTCTAAAATGAGCAACTGCTTCCTTTCTTGATAGATTTTTTTATTTTATATACTGTTTCTTTTATATTAGAATAAATTTTATTAGATATTTCCACTTGAATATTATGTTGATATTTTTTTTCTATGGTCGTTTTGATACTTTTTAATTTTACATTTAATCCACAGGGCTTTATTGGTTTTGAATATAGCACTGCTCCCTTTTTGGCCAGAAAGTATGCATTCTTGTTACCTATAACTCCCACATGTGCTGGTATCCATAGTAGTATTATTTGTTGAAATTTTGTATGGAGTAATCTATAATAAGATCTCACGTCCCTTACATTGTAAGATTCATATGAACTATCATATCGTTCTATAGCTTGTATAGCAGAAGCTGAGTCTGTAAGAATCACTACTTTATTTTCTTTTATATCAGTCCTATAGTGTATCTGTTCCAGCGCTCGTTGTATGGCCACCATTTCACCCTCATAACTTGTCGATTGTCTAGGCAGTGTGAAATAATGCGAGAAATATTTACAATATATACCACCTCACACATTATTTCTCTGTTTGTCTGCAGATCCATCTGTGTAAATTCTAAGTCACTCTGTTTCAGGGAATTGGTTGTGTAAATGTTCAAGTGCTATAGTTCTACATACCTCTGTTGTGTCTTCTTGTTTATTTAATTGTTCTGTCAGTTTTTTATCTGTTACTATCTTAATATAATCCATTGGAATAGTTCTTGAGGGATATGGGATGTTCTTCTCTGCCAGGTTGAAATAATTGTGATTCTTCTCTAAGTAAGCTTTATTTGTGATCTGTGTTTTTAGTTTGTGTTCTTTGGGTAGTTGATGATTGATGTTTACTGGGTTTGTTTTTAATTTTATGTATAATTGTGCCGCTTGTGTTTCAATGCTGGCTTTTATTGGATTATTATTCGTTCTGGCCACAATTGCATTTATTGGTGTTGTTTTCATGGCACCTGTTATCAGTCTTAAACATTGATTTTGGAATTTCTCAATCTTATTAATTTTTTCTTCTGTTGCTGTTAGTAGTAGCTCACATCCATGTTTTAGTAGTGGTTTTATATATATATATATTATATGTTTTATTTAAAACTTTAATTGAGCTGCCCTGTTTAGATGCAGCTAATCTTTTCAATGTGTTACTTCGTTTTATGGCCTTTTGTGTGATATCTTGTACATGGTCTTTCATTTTTAATTTCCTGTCCAGTGCTATTCCCAGATATTTTATTTCTTCTGCATATTCTATTTGACTTCCGTTAATTTCAAGTTTTAAGTTTTTTTCCCTTTCATCAAAGTGTTTCATAATGTAGACATTTTAAAAATTGAGTCGAGATTGTAATATACACACCACTAAAATTCAATAAAATGGAAGACTAGTTTCGGGAGCCATCACTCGTATCGTCAGTTCCTGGACGATAGGAGCAATGGCTCCCAAAATTAGTCTTCCATTTTATTGAATTTTAGTGGTGTGTATGTTACAATCTCGACTAAATTTTTTAAAATGTTAATATTTGACATCACTGTTACAAAAGTTCACTATATTTTATACAATTCATAGTGTAGACTTGATATTTAGTTTTGGCTGCATTAATGGTAATATTATTTAATTTTGCCCAGTTTTCTAGTTTATCTAAGACATCTTAGATGTTGACAATATTTGAAGTCTCATTTGACAACTACCTTCCATTTGTGATATTGGCTGGTAATGGCAACAGGAGAGAGATATTCTAATGCAACAGTACATGTGCCTATGAGATGCAAATTAACGTTGCAACCTCCACACAACAGTGCTATAGTGCCAGTAGCATTGACCTCAAAACAAATTATTTATTGGTTTATTTAAGGATGCTCTTTAACATAATTGGTCATTAGCACCCTGTTTAATTCAGGGTTTGAAACAGCTGACTCAGTTTGCTTAGCAGTCTCTTCTTTTGGGCTTAAGGTTCTTTTAAATGCCATAAATCTATGACATGGGACCAACAGCTTTACTTCCCTTCTGAAGGAAGCCATACTTACATCCAAAAAAATGTACCATTCTGGTTGAATTTGAACCCATGACCTTGGATCTATGAGGCATGTATGGTTATCAATAGACTATGATTAGACTAGAATATTATTAGATGCAGACTGTATACTAGACAGACAGGATAGTATTTATTTCTCTCCCAAAAACTGTGCTTTTTGTCCTGTTGTAACTGGTAACTATTTTCCTATATGGATATTAATTCAAACTCGTAACTCCTATCATTCACTACAAATAATAATTCATTTCTTCTGTGAAATATTAATTGCCTCTTATCTTTACATAATGTTAAAATGTAGCTTCACTTTATGGAGTATGAATGAACAAAGAGGTTTGCAAATGGAATTGAAAACACAACTTCCCTCTACAGAATCCAATGCATAACTGACACGTTTTGGGATATAAAGTGTCACTAATTACAATAGGATTGTAATAATACCATTCATTACAATGCATTATATTTTCAACATACATAAATTAAATGAATGAAATTCGTTAATTTCTGTTTAGTCTCAATAAGGCTGTCTGTCTTGTGTTTCATTCTTGGTACATATTATTAATATTGTTACGCTTGCCATTGGTTGATTCACTTAGTTTACGCTTTTCTTATCTGTAGTTTAATATTTTCATATTCTTGGCTATAAATGTGTTCCTTTGAGCTATTACATTTATATTATTAAATATTGTCATAGAGGCTAACAAACAAACAAACATTAAGACACATTGTAATAGCCCTTATCTGATACATGAAATCTATACAAATGAGCTTACTAGATTTATATGATTTAAAATATATTACCAATGAATATTGTTATTTGAATCGAAAATTAAAGCCATTACCTAACATAAAAACATTTGCAAATGAACTTATTAAATTTATATGATTAAAACATATTATCAATGAATGTTGGGAGCTTTAAATCCAATATCATGGCCTTTATCTTACGTAATTACATATGCAAATGAACTTCTTAAATTAACATAACTAAATAGCTATTACTATTAAATGTTTATGACTTTATATTGAACATTATATTCTTTATCTAATATAAAAACATGTGCAAATGAACTTATTAAATTAATATAATTAATAACATATCATCATTGAAGTTTTAAGTTTCAAATCAAATATTATAGCCTTTATTTTGATTTAAAGTAAAACACTAAAAATCAAAATAAGATTAACAAAAGTTTCACTGTGTGGATTCCGACATTCCGTAAACATATTATAGCCTTTATCTTACGTAATAACATATGTAAATGGATTTCTTAATTTAACATAACTAAATAGCTATTACCATTATGGTAATAGCTATTTATGGCATTATATTTAGCATTATAGCCTTTACATAATATACAAACATGTCAAAATGACCTTATTAAAATAACATAATTAAACAACTGCTATCGAAAAGTTTTTAGGGCCTAAAGTCAGATATTTAAAAAATAATTAGACTGCACCTATAATGGTGGCAAACTGTGAGGAGCAATTCCAGAATCTAATCTTTTTGGATTGCAGTTGTAGATGTAGTTCTAGTAAGTGAAGAGATTGGGCACTTTTTATGGTTTCTTCTCAAAATGTGTCATAAGTGGATTTGATATGTGAGAAAATATCTGCCAGTTGCTGAAACACAGAATATTCTTCCTGAAAAAGTGTTTTCTTCTGTAGTTCAGTGTTTGAATCAATGTGACAAAATAAACTGCATAACGTACACATAAGTAAAATAGAAATTAAATGGGTGGATTTGAAGGCAAAAACCAATTGCTGTAGAATCTAATCTGATGAGCATGCTTCTTAAAATTCTTCAAGAAACTGAATCAATTGGAAAGAAATGATGACAAAGATAAAAGACGAACTGCCCATCTAGTTGGATAATTGCATTAAGTTAATCATCCTGTAACTGCTTGAAGAATGAACATTCTTCACAAACAAATTCATACATTTTATCAAATTTAGCCATCCAATTAAAAATTAAATATACGTTGATATTATTATAACTCTTTGGAAAATTGGGGGCTCAGGCTCATCCGGCCACTAGGAGATGGCACCTATGGTGGTGGTAGTACAATGGCCACTCTAATATATTGAGAATGAAAGCAATAACATTTTGCGATCTGATCAAACTATTCTACACAATGCCTCAGTCACTCAAGCCATCTTGTAAAAGTCGAACTCCATACTGCTTTGGGTAGGATGCAAATGCACTCTTTGTATGCAGCCACTGCAGCTTCAGGTAATTCAAATAGTTGACCACAAACAGTCACGTGGGGTCAGATCTGGACTGTAGGGAGGAACGGGCAATCGTTTGATTGCAGCAAAAACTGGGCTGTTTCTAATGTAGTGTGGGTAAAGGGGTGGTTGTGGTACAACTGGGTTCTGTTTAGAGCAGTCTTTGGATACTTCGTTCTCAGTATGCTGATAAATTGGGGCACGCATTTTGTGATCTACCATCTGGAAGTGATAGATTTTTGTCACTATGTGGCCACTAGCTGAGAGAAGAAAAAACATCATCTTCTCGCTCTTCTTATTTTTGTTGCGGGGTCCTTTCTTCGAAACAGCCAGACGATGATTGTTGCTTAGTACTGGTATATCCAGCTTTTCGTCACTTGTTATGGTACTTAACATGTTTTTTGATCTTCTTCTGTCAAAATTTTCCACAATGTGGGTTCCCCCCCTTTTTTTTCCCCGTTCATTTCTTTCCTCGCTCATCTATCAGCTGGTGCGAGACGACTGCATGAAATTTTTCTTCGAGTATTGTTTTCATTGCTGCCGATCCAATATTCAGAGCCTCTTGAATCTAATTTTGTGTACAGCAATGATTTACCCAACATACGCTATGCTTTCATCACATTTTCATCGACTGTTGCTGTAGCGGTTGTCTTGTGTGATCTTGATCTTCGAGAGAATGACTTGCGAAGGGAAAGATCCCTGAATGCACGATGCAATCTTTCAGGACATTCTCTCTCACTTAAACTGACTTTAAAGTTATAGTAAATCTTAGCCCGGAAATGCTATGCTTCGACTCCATCCTTAGATTATCCTAGAGTCCGGCGCAGCAACACCCACATATGTACACATACATAGAACTGCTGAAACCACAAATGGTTGTCTTGCACATGTTATCTAAACTTCGGTCATCCTGCAGCATGCAATAAATAAAATCCGCCAGCGGCTCCATTCTGCCCATACAACTACTATATCAAACACCGAACTTTCACTCTTACGGTGGCGGGAAGCAGTTATACGTTGACGCGGCGGAGATCCAGAAGACTCTGTTTTTTCACCAATCGTCTTCAACATATACATGGCTGACTTCCCTCACACACCAGACGTCAACATAGCACATTATGCAGACGATGTCCTGGTATATAAAACAAACACATAGGCAAAGACTGTCATAACTGTTACACCTAATCGAAAGGTGAAGTAGGCGTTGGAGAATGTCCAATAATCCGGCAAAGGGCCACGCCGTTATATTCACTGAATGCCGCACTCCCGCAAACTGCCCTACACTTATCAATAATAAGCAAAGGATTCAGTGGAAGAATTCCCTCATTTATTTGGGAGTTCAGCTGGATAAGGGGTTGACTTTTAAGGAACACGTCACTAGAACTGCTCACAGGGCCCAGGAAGCTATTGCTCAACTGAACTCTGTAGTTAGTTTGAAAGCGATGCCAGTCCACTTAATACTTCACCTCTTTAAAGCTCTGATCAACTCCCTAATGTTGTACGCTTGCGAGATCTGGGGTGTGGCAGCAGATAGTTGACTGTCACTCATTCAAAGGGCTTCGTGAAATGTATTCCGTATACCGTTGTTTCCCGGCCAGACTGCTACATGAAACCTCCTCCCTTCCATATACAGAGGAGGAAATTAGACGCCGGACCAAGAAATTTTACCGTAAATTACCATACCACGAAAGTTCTCTCATCCGTTCTTTAGGCAACTAAAATTGCCAAAATAGGCCAAAGCCAAGATTCAAGATACCACGCCTGGCCTGCGGGAATCTTAGGTGACAATAGTCAAACTCCATACAACAGAAATTACTGTGTATTTTCAAACAAGTTGCATTCTTAAATAAATCAAACAGAAATTCAGAAGCAATACAGTCATGCTAAAAACCATATAGACTTAGGACAGACCTATCTATATTAGTAAAATCCTGAACACTAGATCCACCAATTGCATCAGGAAAAGTTACGAGCACTATTTTCAAAATCCACATTCCTCTACCACATAATCATCCTATAAATTTCATCCCACACGGGTAGGAACGCAGCAACCGTACAGGCTGGCTACTAACTCAGCCTGCAATTTATTTAGGCCCAGGCTCCATTCTTCTGATGGATGGTGTCATTTGTGATGATCAACGGAAGTTACATAGTTTTTCGTAGACTTAGATTTTGTACTATTTATAATTTATTTATCGATGTTTTTGCATTTGCCCACGCATCGCAAGCGAATGTTAGGGAGCCCATTATGAAAGCCAGCACAAAATTAACTTCAATTTTATAGTAACGAGCTTGCTATTGAAAATGGAGGCATACAGTTTCAGGCGCTGTCGTGCACTGTTGGCAGTATTTTGGAGCCCAGTGTGACTCCCGGGTATTTTGCACCCGACAAAACAGTTATATTTGCCTACCAACCGCAATTTTCAAGTCCGGGGTTGTTAGTCTTTTTGGAAAATATACAGAAATGCATTTTTGAGCATTAATTTTGATTTTCCATTTTTCAAGCCAAGCTAAAAATTTATTGCTGTACCGTTGGAGAGTTCTAATGCCCAATATAGGAAGAGGCCAACTAACGTATCGAAAACATAAGAGAATAAAGAATATATTTATGAAAACCATCAATAGCGACATAAGCCGCTTCTACTGTACATAGGGTATATATTAGGCATACGGACTGTTGCAAGTACATTTAAGTTTCTTTGGGCTTTTATTATTATTATTATTATTATTATTATTATTATTATTATTATTATTATTATTATTATTATTATTATTATTATTATTTTGTCTAAAGAAAACATCAGATTACCTTGCAACCCTTGCCATTACACATAAAAATGCTAACAAAGAAAGAAAATACAAGAATGACGAATGTAAACTATTTCGCTTGATATACATATATGATATAGGTTATATACCCACATGATGCATGCATTTGCACGTATTGCATAAATAATAATAATAATAATAATAATAATAATAATAATAATAATAATAATAATAATAATAATAATAATAATAATAATAATAATAAGTAAATTCTACCCCTATGTAAACTAAGCCTGAAAGGTCGCCCATTATAGGCCATCACAGATGAAATTTGTGGAATAAACTGAATTTGGATCTGAAACTGACAGCCTGCAAAACCAGCACTGTACAGTCCCAAAACTTTCAAGAGTGATTTCATAGTAGTAGTAGTAGTAGTAGTAGTAGTAGTAGTATTTTGATTATTTCTGTCCTAAACTTTCGTAGACGGTAATAGACACAATCTCATTTACTGACATGAGCTAAACAGTATTTCCTGCTAGCTCTCTGAGCAATGCATCTAATTGGAGGCAAAAATTAAATTGGCATTGGCCTTATTTTTTTATAATGGTTATCGCTGCTTAAGACGTTCCGGGAAAATACTCAATTTCGATGAACCATAGTGAGGCCACCTATATTTCGGTTTTCAAACTGCCTGCGGAACAAATGACAGATTGCTGCAGATGACAATTACAGACAGCATAACCTTAAAAACTACATTCGCAGCATGAACAAGTGATAACTGAGTACTAAAGTAAAATAATATTTTTATAAATACTTTCGTGTTATCTAGTTTCCTATACCGATGCGCACCGGTGTATTACCAGGTGGTTTCCCTTTCAACATGAACAAATATGACAATGTCACGTTATCTAATCTTGTTGCAACATATTTTATGAACTCTCTTCTATGTTATGTGCAATGTGTAGTGCACTATAGTCTGCATGGTGGTTTAAAATGACTATATGAGTATGAATTAGCTGAGAATTATTTTGGTAATTAATGGAAATGACTTTAGGAAGAAATATAAAGCAGTTACTTTTCGCAGCTCTGAGTATTGTGGTTTGTAAGTATGCTAATTGTGATGGTGTGGGGAAAATCCCATAAATCCGGTATTAGGGAGTTACAACATAATTTTGTATTCTTGCTTTGTACTAGTACTGATGCCACTGAAGTTCGAGGTCCGGTGCTTGAAGGTTAGATTCAGCTTTATTTTATGCAGCTTCAGTTACCTCTTTACTCACCATCATAAAATTGTGTAAAACACTGAAGTTTTAATACTAAAAATCTGTTATTTGTGGTAATTTCACAATTAGCCAACCGAACAAAATCGTATTTTGTTACTAGGGTCGTTCCACTCCAAATCAATTGTTTTTATTTTATTGGATGCTAATTTATAGTACTTGTAGTATTGATTGATAATATAAATTATGGGATTTATAAGTACATGCATTGCAGCTGATTTAAATAACATTTTAAAGTGCTTTACTTATGCTTAAGTAGTGCACAGTATGTGATAATTGTTTAATGTCTACAAAATAAAAACTTCAATTTTAAATGTCTTTTTGATAATTTTTCAGATTTTACCTGCTGTGGTCTGTTTGGACTACTGCTATTATCAATGTATATTAATGACATTTTCTCTAGAGTAATATACAGCCGACATCATATCCATATTAACTATATACATATCTATTTGCACTCTCATACTGATTCACTGAACAATGCTATAAGGAATCTTAATGATGAATTGAACTCAATTTCTCTATGGCCATAACTTAAATGTCAGTAAGTTATTCCGTGGAACCATCAACGTTGAGGCATAACTATCATAACTTCTACTGACTCTTGTAAATGATACTGTCATTCCATGTAGCCCATGTAAAAAGCTCAGAGTTTTACATGGACAGTCGTCTAGAATGGAACAAGCAGGTAAATCATACTTGCAAACATTGAAGTGAATGAAATATTTACTTCCTAAAAAATTTAAAATGAATCCTAGCACAAATACATTAAAATTTCACATTGTGATGTTTGTTTACACTTTGGTGCAAAACTGAATAACAGATTATAATGTGTACAGAATGTGCTTGTTGTATATGCAATATTCATAAATATGATCATGTTTCCCCATTTATCCTGGTTAAGACCAAACACTCACTAAGTTTTGCGTGCTGTTAATCTTCTTTTCCAAATTCTGGATACTGCAATTGATATGACTTATGTTTTCAAAATCTTTCCTCATCAATATGCACCTGGTCTCAATGCTGATCTCTCTTATATCCTGCCATGAGGCATTTCTGTATTATTTTATCTGATACTAAGAGTTGAAGCATTCTCCCAAGAAAAATTAGTTGTTGTACATGTATTGTTTAAAGCTAAGCTTCAACAATTTATGCTAATAAATTGATTTCCATTTAAATTTTGATAAAATCTTAATCAAACATACATCTCCTATTTTGCCATATTAATTGTCCTTCAATCACTTTTTAATTCTTTAATGCATATTTATTTTATGCTTATTTTTATTGCATTTTAACTTTTCTGTTTGTGTATTATCTAATTTAATTTATAACCATAACTTATGTGTATTTTAGGAAGTATTTTATTCATTTAAATTATAAAAAAATTTTGTTTGATAAATTCTTGCATATCACAAATTAAATATTGCTATAGTTCATCATACTGGGGTGTGTCTAACCATTAGAAGTAATGAATACTATATACATTTGATTATGATGTAAATATTTAATATGCCATAACTTGGTTCTTTAGTTATAAAAAGTACCGGGAAATGAAACTCAAATAGTACCTAATTTTCATGTGAAATAACTTATTCCCTATTTTATTAGCAATGTCAGCTTTTGAAATGCATTAAGGGAGTTTAAAGATCGCAAATGCATAAATAGCTTTCAAATTATAAATTGTATAACAGATCATTATTTAGTTGGCCAGAACCACATATAAGTTTGTACCTATTACTGCTAAATGCACATTAATGAAACAGAAATTTTAATTTTCACTTTCATATATATGTCATAGCTTGCAGAGTTGTATTGAGTCTGTATTTATTGTTTTTCAGTACTTTGCTTATATAAAAGCTGGGTTCACACTGAGCAAGTCTCATACACCTTTAGAGGAGACAGCAGATCAGGAAGGCATTCTCAATTCGATAGCTTAAAAGAGCCAAGCAGCAATCCTGCAATGGAAAATGCTGAAATTGATATACGGATGGCAACAGAAAATATTAACTTGCTAGAAGCACGGAAAAGAATCAGTGCATTAGAAAAAAGAGTAAAAGAACTTGAAAGAAGAATACCACAGAGATATCCAGATGTAAAATTTTTGAATTACAGATCAAGGAAGAGGATTTTGGTATGTTGCATTTCTTTACTGAAAACATAGAACATAGGTAGAATCTCCACTGTACAGTTCTGTGGCTGAATGGTTAAACCACTCAACTTTTGTCAAAATATCTCGTTCAATTCCAGATTTTCTGGTTTCCCTAGCATTCACTCCAAGTACTGTCAACCTCACAATCTTCATCATCTTGCATGATATAGTGTGCTGAGATGGGTGTGATTGGAAAATGACTTTTATATCACCTACTGTCTTTGATATGCAGGACTCGTCAGCTGATAAATGAGTAGCATTACATATCATCATCATTGTTGTCATTATCACCATTTTACCAACATGAGTGTCTGAGGTCATTAAGGCATTAACTTATGAGCAGGAGATCTGGGGTTTGATTCCCACCAGGATCGCCCTCCCTGACAGGGTTTTTTTTTTTTTTTTTTTTTCCAGGTTTTCCTCAGTCCTCATGTAATGCAAATACCAGGGAAGTACATTAAATTTAGGCTGGAATGCTTCCTTACCTAAAAAAGAAATTCTTTCCAAATTTATAATTTCACCTCATATACCATCAGTGTCCACCACCAATGATATGATAGTTAAAAATATGTGTTTAAACACTATGGAAAAAAAAAAAAAACTCACCATTACCATCAGGTTTCCACTCATAAAAAAGAGTACTTCCAGCAAAACCAGATTAAATCCTCAAGTTTGATGCAAATATAACAATCCATCAGTAACCCTGCTGCAAAATGAACTTCAAGTTAAAATTACTTTTAAAATCTTTGACTTTCTCCTCATTACAACTTATGTTCATAATGGCTATATAGGACTGTTATAACATGTCATTTGACAGTTTGGCATGAAATTAGTAACACTTTTAATTCTCTGCATGCCTCACATTTTTAATTCATAGTTAGTTTCCATCACTAATTATAGCATTTTCTAGTTATGAGTAATTTATTTTGTACCTCTCACACAGTCATTGCATCTGCTATAATCTGCAACCAATGTCAACCCATGAGATGGCATCATCTGAAGCATCTTCTAATATTGGGAATTATTTTCAAGGTCAGATTATGAACATTATGTGAATTACAATTTGTGTCCTGCAAAAATATCCAAAGGAAAAGGATCAGTATGATGATGATGATGATGATGATGATGATGATGATGATGATGATGATGATGATGATTTATTTGCTGTCAATAGACTTGTGTACACAAGTTTCTGACTCTGTCAAAAAAACTACAATTTACAAGGTATTCAGTAATACTTTCACAAAATTATATAGCAAATATACATCATGTACAAATTTAAGCCATCTTCAACTCAATATTGTTTTCTATTCTAGTTATATAAACATGAAGTCAACACCTAGATTAATAATAATAATAATAACAACAACAACAACAACAACAACAATAATAATAATAATAATAGCAACAACAACAACAGCAGCAATAGTAAAAATAAATTACACATACTGTATACAGTGTTACCAAAAAAAACTAAGACAGTGAAATTACCTTGGGGCTTAATCCATATTGATATTTTAATAATATTATTATTATTAATAATAATAATAATAATAATAATAATAATATGTTGGTTGTCAATACACCTACATTTACAAGTACTGTATTAGTCAAAAAGGAAACTTAACATATTTACAAGTAACATTACATTTTGGTTACCACATTCTATATATAATCTTATACATCCTAGACTAAAATTAATAACAGAATTGGATCATCAGGACTAATTCATAATGAAATAATCTTATAGTTTTAGCCAGTTAATATTTATTAAGAATATGAACAAATCATATAGTGATAACATTGCCCAGTTATAACTCATCTGTATAGACATTTGTCAATAAGATACTTTTTCAACACATTCGTAAAAGAATCACCGTGCTCGATTTTAATGAAAGTAGGAAGTTTAATATACAGGATGATACCTATACTATATGGACCTTTATTGCTCAACGTTTTTGTCTTAAGCTTCCTATGATAATTATTAATTCCCAATTGTGTTGTATTCATAATGGTCTCTATTTAATGATATGTATTCCATTTTAGATCACCTACCTGCTTCAGCAGTAGGAAACATTTGAAAGTCAAGCATTTGTGCTAATTAAAGAACTGAAACCATTCCCATTACTCACTCCAGCTTTACTGTCAAGATTTGATTCCTCCCTCATTCAAGGGCAAGATTGACAGAAAAGATGCTTCATCTGCAAAGCATTTGAAATAATTTTAAATAATAAAAATATTGTATGAGTTTATCCTTTCTGCTGCTCTCCAGTGCAAAGCAGTTTATTAATTTTGCCTTAAAAAATAAACTGAAAAACATCAAGGAATGAAGCTTCAGCTTAGATTTTTACTCTTAAGCTAAAAAAATTTAGTGCTATTTGTGCGAGATTCAAGCCTGTTTTGCCTTTGACATGATACAGTTTTTATTTGTAAGGCCTAATGTTTCAGGTAACTGGTGGAGCAGGCTTTGTGGGTTCGCATTTAGTGGATCGCCTCATGATGGAAGGTCACGAAGTGATAGTAGCAGACAACTTCTTTACAGGAAGGAAAAGAAATGTAGAGCACTGGATAGGTCATGAGAATTTTGAATTAATTCATCACGACATTGTAAATCCACTTTATATTGAAGTAGATGAAATCTACCATTTGGCCAGTCCTGCTTCTCCACCTCATTACATGTACAATCCTGTGAAGACCATTAAAACAAATACTCTAGGCACTATAAACATGTTAGGTGAGTAAAACTGTTAAACAATGCAATTGTTTAAAATAAGTTTGGTTTTAATGTTAATTCAATTTGGCATCGAACACAGTGAAACACCCATTAATAATACCTTCTGAGTCATGTTTAGAACACTGTTTATGGTTTCATTAAATGAAATTTACTCAGTACATATGTTTCATGGAACTATCATCCACATCTACATTTATAGTTTCATTTAAGAATGTTCTAAACATCCTACTTAGAACAGATTATCAAGTTAGGTTTTGATTATGCAATGTTTTTCTGAAAGATTCTATTCCTTTAGCATAGATGAAGTGGATATTTTTACATATTTTGTATTAATAAACATAATTTAAATATTGTACTTGCGACGCTGTTGACAATGGAGTGATAATATATCCTAAACTTAAGTATTCATTTTTTACACTGAACTCCATTTACTTACATAAAATAAGACGCATTTTGAAAGAATCTTTCCCATCTTCATTTGTTACTGGAAACAATGGCTAGACACCCCGAAGTTCCTGTGTTGCCATCTGTTGGCTGAAGTAGGAAATGGCTGAGTTCATCTATAGGAGAAAACTGGAAACTCATTAGGTTTTCTCTATTTTTTAATATAAAAAATTTTTCCCAAGTGGATAACTCCATTGGGTTATGAAGAAGTTTCAGCGGTTTAATTCCTGGTTTTATTTCATGGTTTTTGGTCCAAAAGTGAGCTGCTACTGCTGATTTATTCACCTACTTAAGCCAGATATATTCCTAAAGTGTTCTTTCTTCCAAATTTCTAAATTTCTCTTTGTTTTGCTATGTAGCTTTGTTCACAATCTGCACATTTTATTACATAAATTCCTGATTTCTGTTCTGTTGTTATGGAGTCTCTTGCTGTGCAACCAAATCTTAGCAAAAGATATAATTCACACCTGCCAGTTGACTCTAGATTAGCCGATATATACTCCTAATATTCAAAATACTCAGTCCACATTGCATACTCAGGTACAATTAACTCTTTATAAGAGTGGATTGATAAATCTGGTAAATTTAATTCAAATTGAAAACAATTTGGTTAAGCAGCTGGACTGTTGGTAAGCATGATTCTTATAATGATTTTGTTCAAATTTTCTATATGTGCAGTTCTTTGTTGCAGCTATCACAAGTGATTGGTGTAACATGTTTTACAGAAATAGAAAAGTGAATATCATGCTGGGATAAAACTTTTTTATGTAAAATAAATTAATTGCGGCCCAAGTACAAACTGAGCTGAAGGAAATTCATGGATAATCTATACTAGCACTCAAGATTATTTTTATACTGAATAAATGAATTTAAACATGACCATACAAACACTTAAGATGCTAAACATTCCAGAGATGCCTGATTAAGATTTCTTCTTAAAAAATGGTTGATAAAATTCATGGTATCTTGATAGAAGACCATCACATTAAAATTATGAGATTGCTGATGGTAGGCTTCTAATATGAATGGGTACATAATATCCTGCATGAAATTCTGCATATGAAGAAGCTGAGTGCTTGATGGGTACTGCATTTGTTTACTCCAAACCAAAACTACTTCGGGAAGGACATTTCAAAGTCATATGTGGAAAAGTTGCAGCATCATCCGAATGGCTTCCAGCCATGTTTTGTGGCTGTAGACAAAACTTGCATCTACCACTACTACACCCCAGAGAGAAATGGGAGTCAAAACAGTAGGTTGATGAAGGTGAAAGTGCACCAAAAAAGCTTAAACTGGTTTATAAACAATGTAATAAAAATTTGTTCACACTACTCCATTCATTTACATAAAAACTGGACATATGTTTTGGGAGTGATTCCTCCCATCTTCAGCCTGTAGACCAATTTTTTATATATATATACCGCTCCATTATCAACAGCTTCGTAAGTACATTTAATTGAGTTTAAACTGGTTTGTCTGCGGGAAAAGTGATGCCCACCTTTTTCTGGAACTCTCAGGGTATCATCATAATTTGCTTTTTGTAAAAGGGTAAAACAGTGACTGCTCTTAATGATGTTAATGATATGTTTGCATAGCGAGCTGAATAGAAGCGACAAAGATTGGCATGCAAAAAAGTGCTCCTCCATCAGGACATTGCACATGTTGCACACCAATGATTGTGATGGCAAAAGTGCATGAGCGAGACTTTGAAATAATTTTCCATCCTATGCCCTAGCTTTGGCCCCATGTGACTCTTTTCCCTTTCCTAACCTCAAAAATTGACTTGGGGGGGGGGGGAGAATGAAATTTTTATAGAATGAATGAATAGTGTTTATTACCCATTTTTGCTACAGAGGCACCACAAGCGATGGATACTGTTGATACATGAGATGAAATTATATATTGGGAAAGAATTTATTTAAGGGAGGAAACTTTCCAGGCCTAAGTTTTAGGGTACCTCCCCAGCATTTGCCATTTATGAGGACTGAGGAAACCTGGATAAAACCTCAGTCAGGGAGGATGGTCCTGGCAGGATTCGGAACCCCAGACCTCCTACTCACAAGTCCACACCTTAACGACCTCGGCCACCCGTGGCAGTTTTATAGAATAAAGAGGCTATCTGTGCTGTAAATAAATTTTATGCACAATTTGAAAGAACTTTTTTTTTCTGAGGGAATAAAATAATTGGAATCTTGCTGGACCAAATGTATTCAGCTCAAAGAAGGTTATGAGAAAAATAAAGTTTTGTTTTTTCAAAAAAAATTAACTATATTTTTTATCAGATTTATCAATCCACCCTTGTATTTCAATCATATGTTGGCAATAAGTTTGTAATTGTGGCATATTACATCACTCCATGACTCACTTTGCCTTCATGAAGTAATGTATTGCATCATAACATTAATGAAAGGCAATGCAATAGTTTAATTCTTGTAGTGTCAACTGGCCTTCGTGTGTTTAGTATTGAGCTATCTTTTCACTGTTAATAATCTCTTTGTGCATTTCCCAGACTATATTTTCATGTACTTCTTTGTTCTTAAAAATGAACGTTGCAATGAAAATCTAGCTGCAATGATGCCTCATAGCTGTTTTAATAATTCAAATAACTTTCATTACGTTTGTGGTGAAGTGAATTTTGCTAGGCAGAAGAAGGCTATAACTCTAGTTGTGAAAAAAACCATCAGCTTTATTTTGGATACAAGCCTGGACCCCACTCATTTCTTGCAATATGTATGCTATAATTTTTGCAAAATGGTTCAAAGTGTCAATGCCATTTTCTGTTCCAATCGTGTGGAGGAACCAAGACTAATTTAAATGTCTGGCATTTCTATGTAGTACCACCTGTTTCTAGAGGCATTATAAGGAAAAATAAATGAACACTAGTGTACGCAAATATACCATCAGCCCTTAGACCAGTTCTGCACGGCAAAGAACTTCCAATTCCCAAGCCCCCAAAAGAATTTAGCATCATTTCAGAAGATGAGGAGGTAGGTGAACTAACGTTTCCAAAATCTAATAATGGGGTGTATAAACACCACTAGAACTTAATGATCTGAGCCTGTCGGAGGAGAAAGCAGAGTTACTGACATTAGTGGAACTATCTCGCAGAAAATGTCATTTTGCCTTTGCCATATGCAGTTTGCACCATACTTTCAAAAAAGAAGTTGACCTTGTTTATGAATGCCCTTAAATGGATCATGACTATTCATAAACTCTTCCAAAGTGATGTTGCTAAATAAACTTCCATCTATTCCAATCAGACGTGCTGTGTACATGAAAGAAACTTATGACAATCTAAAACACCTGTTGAACTGTCTTCAATACAACTAGTATGATTGGCCTATCTATGGTGACTTAAATATAGTGGCTATGGTAATGGAACTGCAACTGGGATATATGAAGTACTGTTGTTTTTGTGTTAATTTTATAGTCAAGTAAAAATGCACTGTAAGAAGAGAGGCTGGAATGCAAGGAAATTTATGAATGCTGTGAGAAAAGAATGTGTGAAATACCCATAGTCACACACATTCCTCCTACTGCCCCTTCACATGAAACTTAATCTGATGAAGAACTTTGTAAAAGCCTTGGACAAAACTGGGCTGGCTTTTAAGTGCCTCCTTGATGAATGAAGCTAAAATTAAAGAGGGAGTTATATGGGTTAACATGCTTCACTGATGAAAAGTTTATACCTTGCTACATGGTGTCAAGAAAGAAGCTCAAGTTGCATTTCTCCTGGCATCCTCTTTCTCAGAAACTCAGGGAAGAAAACTACAAACATTTGGTTGGGAACATGTCTGGATATCACAAACTGAGCTGCAGTAGGTCCCTAAAGATACATATGCTCCACTACCAATTAGATTTTTTCCCAGATAACTGGTTAGAGATGAGCAGGTGGAACATTTCCATCATGCAATGGCAACAATGAGAAAAAGTACCACGGAAAGTGTTCCACTTCCATGATGGCTGACTATTGTTGGATGATTGCTAAGGATAACTCTGAACAGTTTTACAAGTAGAAGGCAAAAGAATGCCTTATGTATAATTCCATCATGCAGAAGCTGCATAAACTAAGCAAATTCCTCAGCAACTTGAATAAATTTAAAAATGAATATAACATCTAAATTATGGCCTTATTAATTAACGAAATGAAATATGTTATGGTATTACTGTATGGCATAAGGGAAACAAAATTGAAATTCTTGCAATCCACAAGTATCACAAAAGATAATAATAATAATAATAATAATAATAATAATAGTTG
This sequence comes from Metallyticus violacea, assembly GCA_030762175.1. Taxonomy (NCBI): domain Eukaryota; kingdom Metazoa; phylum Arthropoda; class Insecta; order Mantodea; family Metallyticidae; genus Metallyticus; species Metallyticus violacea. The sequence goes on along the minus strand of CM060842.1, from coordinate 123,587,235 downwards.
AGATTACGCTACAAAAATTAATGGTATACTATTTATTAAATAAAATATGACCACTTATAAGTAAAACTATACTGTGTGGGTATTTTTAAACATTTATTAAATAAAATATGACCACTTATAAGTAAAACTATACTGTGTGGGTATTTTTAAACATTTTTAAATATAACCATGTCTATGAACTGAACCCTTGATTTCACCTTTACAATCACTAAAATAGAGAGAAATAACAGAATATTTCTAGTTACATTGTGTATTTAAAATGTTCGTATGTTTCAATAAAACAAAAACATGTTACTATGTAAAAACAATTGCAACGTACTAAGCAAATATACACAATAAACAAAACAGTTAAAAGTTCCATAGATTTTTCATTGGCTTTGAAATAATTTAATATTTAAATTATTTAACATTTTCTGAAGGCTATTACAGAGCTCTCTTACATACAAATATAATTATCAAACACATATAAGATTAATATTTCACCTTTGCTATCTTCATGACAATGCTTTTGTTAAATATAAAATTAAATGCAAGTGTACTTTTTAAATTTCAGTTTTCAAGTATACCCCTACTCCTAAAGGTTCAATTTTCCTAATATTCAGAAACTATTTTTCTTTTTTTATTTAAATGATATATACCAAATTTTTTTTGTAAAGAAACAAATTTGGTGCCACTAAACCTATTTTTAAATTTTGGGTTTCAGATAAATACCCCAAACTAATGGCTCAATTTCTCTGATTTTCAGGAACTTTTTTTCTTATTTTATTTAAATTGTATATACTGAGTTGCAAAAAAACAAATGTTGGTGCCACTGGAGTAATTTATAAATTTTGGGTTGTGATTTTCAGGAACTATTTTTATAGTTTTATTTAAATGGTCTATAAATATATTAATGCCATTAGAGCAATTTTTAAATCTTGGGTTTCAGGTAACCCCCCCCCTTCTAATAATTTTATTTCTCTGATTTTCAGAAACTATTTTTTTATTTTATTTCAATGGCATATACCGAGTTTCTTGTTAAAAAAAATAGTCAAAATAGCGACCACTTAAATTTCTTTGTAACTTCCACTCTCCAAATTTTGGTTTTCAGGTATGCCCCTGGCCAATTATCTGGATTTTCAGAAAGTATTTTTATTAATTTATTTTAAAATTAATTTTATTTTATAATTTTCATCGAGATTAAAAACAATTGTGGGTGCTAGGGCGATTTTTAAATTTTCTTTTAAATATTCGCTTTAGGTTAACCCCCATCCTGAATAATCCAATTTTTTTGGATGAACCATTTGTTAATTGATGATTATATGCCGAGTTTTGTTGAAAAAAAAAACAAAAATTGTAACTACTAGTGTGTTAACAGACACACACACACACACACACATATATATATATATATATATATATATATATATATATCTTATTTTGATTTAAAGTAAAACACTAAAAATCATGTCGTCACATTAAAACTCTCTTTAAGTTTCACAAACACACTTATAAAAGTAATTTTGGTACATGTACCTCACGAAACATGTACCAAAATTACTTTTATAAGTGTGTTTGTGAAACTTAAAGAGAGTTTTAATGTGACGACATGATTTTTAGTGTTTTACTTTAAATCAAAATAAGATTAACAAAAGTTTCACTGTGTGGATTCCGACATTCCATAAACATATATATAACTAAAGTAGGAGAAAAAGAAATAAAACACTTAAATATTCCAATATTATCGCTCCTATATTTAAGTGTTTCATTCTTTTTATGTTTTTTAGTTATTATTAGTTACATTGTTCAAAGTGTTACTTTATTTTTCATTTTTATGTGTGTATATATGTATATACAGTGAAACATGTTAAAGATGGAAGTGAGATGATCCTAATATTTTTTCCGTTTTGGAAAAGTTTCCATATTATTCAGATATTCCAGATTTTTTCCCTATATATAGTTTTAAGATTAGTTGAAAACACCATGCCAATAGTTTCAACATTATCTTAGTACATAAGTAGTTTTATATCCACTGCATAATCCAGTACATTATTTCAGTCTTTCTGTCATTTTTCCAACATATTCATCACACACTAAATAGAAATCTTACACTATAGACATACATATCTTGTCTTTTTGATCATTTTTCACTTTATCCTTTAATAAAAGTGGCATTATTTATCACAAAATGTACAGCTTTCCCGCAATACATACACCTTTTCAAGCAATAGACAATACTGAAGGAAAAATGCATGTTTGCAACTATAACCCCTTTCTTTCATCCTTGATATGGTGTGGTCTCAGATGTGTGCACTTACAAAGAAATTTTGTTGTACCTTAATGATATACATTTGAGTTTCCTAAGAGGAACAGTACGTATATCCCAAAATAAAATACAGAAAATAATTGCAGTTACCTTGGAAGCACAGCATATCCCAAAGCTACTTTTAATTATGCATATTTCTGTTTTAAGCAGTTGCAGGCAGCTTCCATTTCCATGTTCTGCAGTTTCCATATTATTCATGGAAAATTACACATAAAGAATATGATTTCCACCAGGACCGAAACCTTTTTCCAAAATAGAGGGTGCAATTTGGGCAGCACTGTATAAAATTTTTTTCATTGACATTTTTGGTAGAATCAATGGAAATTTGAAGATAGTTTTCAAAAATTGTTTCATGGGTACAACCACAATATTCCTTTGGAATTTGCCAAAAGTAGACATGGACCCATATATGTCTTTTATGTGTGTGTTGTATAAGCATTACTTTATTACATCAGAAACTATTGCAGATCTCTCATAAACCATAACAAATTGTGCATTTGTTTTGTGATATTCTTGTTCAGCACCTTGAAATCTATAATTTATGGCTGTTTTATAAGAGATGACAATTTTATATACAATTTTATTGCCCAGTGATCAGTGATAGGACTTCCAACAGGATTCAGCATTAGTGTTCAGTATGAAGTCTATCCAGAAGTGGCTCCAAATGATCTACAAGTATACCAACATGAATAGCATTAAATGTTTTCTGGCGAAAGCTGTGGCACATTTCCTAATAAGGGTGTTGCATAACATGACTTAATGATGTGAAGGTCAAAGATAGTCAATTTGAAAAGTGATTCATGCTTCATGTTCAAAATATTTGTAGGTAATACATAGAACAGGGAATTAAAGAGTTTTCAAAACCATACTTATATCTCATCACATCTGGTGGTGTCGTGGTAATCACGCTTGCCTCTTAAACCCAAGATCAAGGGTACAATCCTGGCCAGGATCAATGGATTTTTTGGGTGTAAAAATCCTAAGTATGGCTTCCTTTGGAAGGAAAAGTAAAGCTGTGGGTTCCGTGTCATACATTTATGGCATGTCAAAGAACCTCAAGCCTGAGTTGAATGGAACTCGGATGACCTGAGATGTTAAAGGCATCTGTAAATAAACCAAATAAAAAAATGCCTATATATCATTAAAATTTGTCTAGTGTTTATTATATGACTAGATGCATGAAATGTTCAAATAAGGTATAAGAAAGAGGATAGCGTAGTGATTTGCTTGAAAAATCATAATTTATATTTATTTACAAAACAGAAAAGCTTTACCTGTAAATGTGATGTAGTGTGGGAAATATTTTAATTTAATGAAGTTATCTATTTTGTTTTAAAGGACTGGCAAAACGAGTGGGAGCCCGAGTACTAATTGCCAGCACTTCAGAAGTTTATGGGGACCCAGAAGTGCATCCACAGCCAGAAAGCTATTGGGGCCATGTCAACCCTATAGGTAAAAAAATAAAGCAGATAGTTAAAAAAGAAACATAAAACCTTTTAGCTTATGAGAGAACGTAGGCTTTTACGGCCGGAATCATAGATGTACCTACAATTTTCTTCCGGGCTGTTTTGTCGTGGTCTGCTTTAGAAGAGAATTCCAGACATTTTGTCTGCAACTATGGCGGACATCTTCATTGGCATGGGTGAAGGTATCACTGCAGTGATATGCAGTATCAGATGCATGTTGTGGAACGAAACATCTGGAATTCTCTTCTCCAGCAGACCATGGCACAACAGCCTGAAATAAAATTACAGTTGCATCTTTCAGCTTATATTTATTACTGACAGATTGTGCAGGAAAAGTAAAAATTAGTGGATTTGAGTCCAAACATATCATTTTTGTGGCAGTATTACTGAGATGCATTGATTGGATCACAACTTAAATAACAATGTGAGAACATTTTGTTTTAGAAACAAATACCTAGTATCTAACTGCATCTTGCAGTGTGTGCTAACAGTCCTCCCGAGTTTTCATGGTGCATCTTCTAATTGCTTAAAGTTTTCAAGCCACCTGTGATGCCTCAGTAGTAAAAATAGGCATTATATTATTAATAATTTTTTTCAGGCCCAGGTTCAGGTTGATGACGAATCACAGTACTAAATTAAATTGGATAGCTAAGGCAAGCATCATGTTTCTCAAACAATTCCATTGTCTGCTGCTAAGTAGTGTGCATTGTTCTCTTGAAACATGAATGAGCCAGGTATGTTTGCCATGAATATATGTATCGGTAAGCTACAACAGACAGTTGCATGTCTGCATTCAGACACTGACTTGTATAGACCAGAGGAATTAAATCTCCTATCTTCAGCCTGCTGAGTTGCAAAGATGCCTCATAGTCTATGCTGTAAGCATGCACATAACATTAGGGTTTTCAACTAGCATAAATCTTGATGCAAGAGTTAGATATTGTTTTTGTACACCATATTTATATTGCTCAGTTTATTAAACCATAGAACTCAAATTCTTTTAAATTATAAGATAAAATACTTATCCTATGAGATTCTGTGAGTGATAACTTGTTAAAAGATGGTGCTTTATAGATATTTGGCTGCTATATTCTTAATTAGCTGGTGAGTCGATTTAACGCTCATATGCTCCACTTACCATTGAATTATACAGAACATGTTCCACAGGTCTTTGCCCGCATCATCAGCTGTGAGTCGACTGCCAGATTTGTAATGGTTGAATGGACTTGGTGTAGTTCCCATAGACATTTCAGTAATTTGAAATCCATATCTATGAAATTATAGACATGAAAATCAAGAAATTCAGACAAGACAACATGCTAAAACATGTTATAATATTGATAGCAAGTAGTAGTAGTAATAGCAGCAGTTATTTCTCATGCTTGAACATACAACATTGTTTTAACAAAATAAACACAAATAAAAATAATTAATCATATAACAAATTATTTATGAGGAAGTCATTCAAATTTCACTAGTTTTATTCCATTTACTTGGACATGTTTTGACTCCAATCAATAAGTGCAGTTTGAAAAACCTCCTAAAAACCAACACAAAGGACAAAATCCTGCCAGGAAAACAATCAGGCATTTATGAAATCAATTGCAAAGACTGCAATAATAAATATATAGGTAAAACAAAAAGGAAGATTACCATACGGTTTAAGGAACACATGAGAAGTGTAAAATATAAACATACGGAAAAATCAGCAGTAGCATACTATTTCTGGCAAAAAAAAAAAGCTCTTCAAAAACCCACAGAATTATCTATCGGTGTGGGAAAATATATTCTTAAAGGAAAACAAAGAAAATTTAATTAAGTAAAAATTGTACTTATGAAGCTGTAGACAATGGAGTGGTAATATATACTACATTAATGTGTCAAATTGTTAATACTAACTCCACTTACTTTTTAAAACTTTGGACTAGTTTCGGGAGAGGTTCCTCCCATCATCGGCTATTGTTGACTGAATGCCGTTGTTCGTGAACCTCTCCCAAAACTAGTCCAAAATTTTAAAAAAGTAAGTGGAGTTAGTGTTAACAACTGAACACATTAATGTAGTATAAAGAAAATTTAGTTATTTTTGATCTTCCAAACAACAGCAACTGCATCACAAAGTTTGTAAAATCCAAAGAGTGACATCTTAATACCACGCTGACAGTGGAACCATGCTGACGATGAAGGAAGTTTGCATTTGAAACATGTCCAAATAAGTGGAATAAAACTAGTGAAATTTGAGTGATTTCCTCATAAATAATTTGTTATATGATGCTATATTTCATTGTGAAAATCCCAAACATTCAAATCTATAAAAAAAACTGTACTTTTAAATATAACATTAGGAGTGCCTTCGGCAATTCCAGAAGGCACCAACTCCAAAAAATTTATTCCATTTGATTAGCTCAGCCCCCCAGTTCATCAGTAGCTATCTACTGTATATTTCCTACAATACTAAACCTTTCTTCTTTTTTAATTAAACCCATTCAGCCAAATTTTTATCTTTCAGAGTTGCTTATTCCTTAGGACCTTACATAAACTAACACTGACAGCAAGTAAAGAAACTACCATTCACAAGAAATTTACTTATTATCCTTAGGCCACCAAAAATTCCAGAAAATATTCAGAGAGTGTGGTATTACTTTGTCCCCAGTGAATAAATTTCAGCTTAAATAATCTTCTCAACTCTGGTGATAATGATAGAATACTTGATGAGAAACAGTCAAGAATCTATAAAATCAACTGCTGAGAATGCAACAAAATATATATTGGCAAAACAAAAAGAAGCATTTAAATTAGGCTAAAGAAACACTGGAGAAACATCAGATAGATAAATCATGGTTGCACATCACTTTTAGAGAGATAAACATGATATAGAAATGGAAGTCAAACACTGAAATTCATAGATAGACCTTTGCAGTTGGGAATATGGGAAAACATTTTTATGAAAAAATATGAAGATAAGGTTATGATCTTTGAGATCGCAACAGAAGACCAATTAATCCAAAAGTTCATAAATTGTCCAAAAGAGCTACACCAAGTCCATTAAACTATCAATGAATCTGGGAGTCAAATCACAGCTGCTGAATGTGTGCAAAGGCCTGTAAAACATGTTCTGTATAATTCAATGGTAAGTAGATCATAAGAGTATTAAATTGACTCACCAGCTAATTAAGAATATATATTAGTTGCTTCATTGTATTAGTTCCAACACAAAATTAGTTTGTAATTTAACATTTGAATGCTGTTATGCCATTACAATAGAATTTTGAAACTGAAGATCTTATGTGTGCAACACTATCATCTGCATTTCCTGCTCCAGGAATCATACCTTTTTGAAAAATAGTCAGATCTCATAATTAATTAATTTATCATGATATTAACTAAAAATGACAAAAGGAAAATTAAACTGCATTTAATACAATGAGAGTAGTTTAAAAGTCCCTACTCATGTTCAGCCAGTAGGCAGTTAGACCCTGTGTTGCTGCCAGTATTTTCTTGTGTTAACTCATGATGCTCAAGCAATTTACCAATTTAAAACTCAAGCACATACTCACCCTGCTTACAGAAGGTGCTAGAAATTCTCCATTTTCCCTGATAGACGATTCATAGCATCACTAGAGACCTAACTTCATTTTGAATGTTTTAAGTTGCTCCAGTGTGTGAGGGTTATTTGAATATATTCAGTTTTTCAATATCCCCATAGACAAAAATTGCACACTGTAAGATCTAGGAAATGTGAAGTCCATAAACCAGGATCAATAATTATGGAATCAAATATACAGTTTAATTCCATAATGGATTGATCAGCTTCCTTTGATTTTTTTCAAGTTATCCACAGAACCTGTTCCATTAAACTTCTGTACTAATTCTTTATGGAACCAGGCTGCCAGGAAATTTAAACCTAAATGCCTGTCTTGTTCTGCCATATGACTTTCTGTACCTTATGTATGCCTTGAATGTAAAAAAAGAATAAAACAGTGAAGTACAACACTACTGCACTATTTAATGAAATCTCATTCTTGACTGCACGACACAACTGCCTCTGTAATTGTAAACTTAAAATAAGTAAGGAACGGTAAAGTTTGTTGAATTATACAACTTAGTTAGTATTGGGTGACACTGCACTTCACTACCAATTTTTATTCTTCAGAACATGTTTCAAGAGCGTTCACTCTCATCCTTAGCTGGGGACTGACTAACACTGGCAGGTGACGGTGTGGCCTCTGGTGGTTCCAATAAGTACTGGAACAGGAAGTCCATTGGAGGGATGTCAAAGTTCATCACTGGTTTTTTAAAATGTAAATCTTCTCCCATATTGCTAACTCCTTGGAATTGTTCATAGCTTCCAACATTTTAATGTAAAAAATAAGCACCGAGTGATGAACTTTGACATCTCTCCAATGGACTTCCTGTTCCAGTACTTATTGGAACCACCAGAGGCCAAACCATCACCTGCCAATGTTAGTCGGTCCCCACCTAAGAATGAGAGCGAATGCTCTTGAAACATGCTTTGAAGAATAAAAATTGGTAGTGAAGTGCATTATCACCTATTACTGACTTAGTTGTATAATACAACTGCCTCTATCGAAATCCTGCTTACATCTGACTGGAAGAGAAAATTGTGTCACACCTGAAATCTCGGTGATTGGAGGGAGTAGGTCCTCTGGTTGGCCAATGTAACTTACAGAAATTGCTCTCACTGTACATCCTACTTCTGTCTCAACAGCTAATATCTATGCAGAACAATACTGTTATACAGAGTGAGATATTATTAATCCAAAGCCAACTCAATATATAATTCAATCTGTTCTGCTTTCTCTGAACAAATACTAATGGAAACAATTGCATAATATCTTCAAGCCAATGTTAAAAGTTGCAGATTCCAGGAATTTACTCAAGAAGGAACTTAAAATGCCACTGTGCTTACCAAAATGTTTTTTTATCCCTGACATTAAAGTGTTATTTATGTCACAACTATCATGTTAAAGTGTTTAAAAAATTTCTGTATGTCATTCACACTTGCTTAAACTTTACAGGTCCTCGGGCCTGCTATGATGAAGGCAAACGTGTTGCAGAGACACTGAGTTATGCATATGCAAAGCAAGAGAAGGTAGATGTTAGGGTAGCAAGGATATTCAATACATTTGGTCCAAGGATGCATATGAATGATGGCAGAGTAGTTTCAAATTTTATTCTGCAAGCATTAAAGAATGAACCCATTACAGTATGTACTTATTTTAATATTACATATATAAATAAGTTTACGTGTTATTTATGCTAGAAATATAAGTAAACTTTACTCTTTGATTTGCAAGGCAATATGTAGAGTATCATCATCATCATCATCACCATCATCATCATCATCATCATCATCAGCAGCAGCATCATCATCAGCATCATCATCATCATCATCATCATCACTACTATTATTATATCCATATGCATTAACCCATAATCTTAAATATACAGATGTGTTGTTAAATTGCCATTTTTTTTTATAATTTAGAAATGCTTGATTGGCTTGAACTAATGTTTCAGCCAGCAGTGGTAAAGTACCTAGTGGCATAAAAAGTATATGCTTGTTTATATGGATTTGAAACATAACATAACAGAAATTAATCGCACTTTGCAAGACCATAAAAATAAATCATTTGTAGGTATATCTTAAACTGAACATGGGGTGCATATCAGAACACTTCTGAATGAAGAAAAATTACAAGTAAATGACTTTTTTTTTTTTTTTATTGATTTATTTATGGACGCTCTTTAACAACTCAGGTCATCAGCGTCCCATTCAACTCAGGGCGTGAAACGGCCGACAAATTTTGCTCAGAGGCCTCTCTTTCAGGCTTGAGGTTCTTTTTCATGCTGTAAATGTACGACACGGGACCCACGTCTTTACTTCCCTTCCGAAGGAAGCCATACTTATGATTTTTACACCCGAAAAAATCCATTGATCCTGGCCGGGTTCGAACCCGCAATCTTGGGTTTAGGAGGCAAGCATGGTAACCACTACACCACCAGGACCGACAAATGACTTATTTCCCCTATCATATTTTCTGAATAGCTTTCAAGAATTTTTGACCCATCTTCAGCAGTAATGTTAGAGTCCACTAATAGATTTATTTTTAAACCAGCTTTGTGATGCTTCTAAAATTCATTTACAGATTTATGGACATGGGAAGCAAACAAGATCATTTCAGTATGTATCAGACCTAGTAGATGGATTAATATCACTTATGCAGTCAAACTACACACTTCCAGTAAACCTAGGAAATCCTACAGAGCATACAATTGAAGGTAATTTTCTTTGACTTTGGAGGTATAGATTGTTTAAAGTAACTGTTATTCTACTTTCTTATAAGACTCTGTAAATACTATTATGTTTAACAAGTAATTTAAAAGCAAATTGAGCTTCAATATATTTTTTAATACGCATAGATTTCTTTAGCAGGCAGAAAGTTAGCTATATGAAATATACTCAGTTCGCTTTGAGATGTGTGTATATTAGAAATAAATTAATTGCAAGATGTGATTGTGATGGCAGGAATGTGAAATATTAAAAAATAAACTTGTAGAACAAGCAAAGAAAGTCCATTAAAGTAACAAATTAGCATTATTTTCTCTTTCATATATTTACATGTGCCTTAAATTAAATGTAGGAAATCAATTTATAATTGAATCAATGATTTTGAAAAGAAATCATCTCCAATTTCTTCTTACATTCCCTTTTTGATAACTGTGGTACTTGCGCATCAACTCATATGTTCCATATAAAAGCAGACCTTATGTCGTCTATTAAAGCACTTCTGGAAAGGGTCTCATACAAAATGGAATATCAACAGTAAATGCAGCAATAATCAGTGGTTTGAATCAAGACACAGTAATAAAAATTAGTAATAAATTTAAAAGATAAAAATTTATAAGAGAGATTTCCACATTGAAGAAAATCAAAGAAAGATACAAATTCAAAAGTTTCACATACCACGTAACTTACCATAACAAATTCAAGAGAATATTCAAAGAACATGGCATAATGTTAGCCCGAAAGAGCAAATATAATATCAAAAATTTATTTAGGTTGCATAGTAAAAGACACTATACCAACAGAACAGAAAATAAGAATTCATGAAACTAAATCTGCAGATTGCAATCAGAGATAAATCTGGAAAATGAAGAGAAATTTGTAGAAAAGAACACTTAGGAATATTTGTTTTAAGCAGGTTGATAAATCAATAATGACAGCTCAATTTTGGACCAAAAATCATGAAATTAAACCAGGCGCTAAGCTGCTGAAACCAATTCACAATCCAATGGGAAAATATTTTCATTCTAAAAAATAAGGAAAACAATGAATTTTGATTTTCTATCCATGGATGAACTTGGCAAGTTCCTACTAGAATCATCAGAGACCACCACAGAAGCATCTTGGGATCTAGCCACAAAATCAATAAGGTGGCAGTTGAATAAATTTTAAATATAATTTTAAGTATTACATAAGTATTGTGTATTATGTATTACTAAGTATTACATAAATTTTACAAAAAAAAATTACAGAGTAATGTGTGCTAATTTGATATCAGTTATCTCTGATACAATTATTGATGAAACAATAATACATTTTTATATCTTAGCAGACTTGATTAACATTTGAATTTAGAACTTTGACACCAGAACAATGTGAAATATGCACATTTTGAATATCACAATCAAATTTCATATCACCATTTTCAGTGTTTGCAGCACTGCATAAAATTTATTATTATTCATAGTGAGCAGTGCGGAGAGAGCTAGCTGAGAAATAAATATAGCATATACATATTTGGTGTTTTTAATGATTTATTTATTTTAATTTATGTTTGTGTAGATAACAGTTAAAGTTTGAAAATCACACAGAAAACTGTAAGATAGGTTTCCTTAATCAGAAAATTTTAATTCATTTGAAAAGAGAGAAATATTTTGAAGATGTCAGACAGAAAAACTAAACATCTATCTGATGCTTATTATTGCAAAAGAAATAATGAAAGTGAAAAAGAAAAGGTAAAAATTACAAGGATCCATGTGATGTTAGATGAAGGTGATCCAATTGCATCAACATCAATCAGTTCAGAACCTTTTCCAGGCAGTAAGAACGAAACAAGTAAAAAATAAGATAGGAAGTTCAAAGCTTGAAATGGTGCGAGGAGGAAGGGTCAGTGAAAAAATCAAATTATGGGATTAATTTATTAGTAACAGATAATAATAATTGTGCAGAATTTATGGCAGAATGTGATTTAGGGGACCCTACTAGCTGGCCACCTATTGTTAATAATCATTTATTAGAACTCTTAATTCAGAAGGGACCTCTTATAACTCAAAATATAAACTTATTTAAGGATTTCAATGGAAGATTATTTTCCATGTTGCGATTTGTGGGGCTGTTACCTAATGGCAAAAAAGTTCAAAGAATTTAGTTAACTTATTCCGAAAATTCCATTAATATGTTTTTCATTTATTGCAAGCTGTTCACTTTGAAGAAAAACTAATTAACAAATTGTCACTTGTCCTGGCATGAAATGAGTAAAGAGCATATGCACAACTGTAAAAAGTGGTATGAAAAAAAGTGCCTTAACAACAGGTATACAATTGACAAAGAACAACAATGGTATTTTTAATCTGAGAAAAAAAGAAAGAATTATTACAATTGTTTTACCAGGACAGAGTTAAGCTTTCAGAGGTACAAATGATAAATTGTGTAAAAAAACAAATAATTTTTAAAGGCTTTAGAAATGTTGGTGAAATTTAATCGCATTATTTCGCAGCATGTCAGTGACAAAATACATTCTTAAACTACTAAAAGCCATATGCCTCATTACTTACTTTTCAAAATTATATTATATTTGTTTTAGCAAATATATTAAATAAAAAATTAAGGAATTTTTAAAGAAAGCAAAATATTTTTCTATAATTCTAGCTTCAAACCACATGATTGATTTATTTATGCACGCTCTTTAACATCTCAGGTCATCAACGTCCCATTCAACTCAGGGCGTGAAACGGCCAACATATTTTGCTCAGAGACCTCTCTTTCAGGCTTCAAGTTCTTTTTCGTGCCGTAAATGTACAACACGGGACCCATGACTTTACTTACCTTCAGAAGGAAGCCATACTTAGGATTTTTACGCCCGAAAAAATCCATCAATCCTGGCCGGGTTCGAACCCGTGATCTTGGGTTTAGGAAGCAAGTATAGTAACCCCTTCCAACTACATGCCAGATTCTGGTCACACTGAACAAATATAATTTTTAGTGAGAATTATAAATTCTGCAACTTCAGATGTTGCAGTTTGAAAATTATTCCTTGGATTTTTATCCTTTTTCTTACATGTCAGGAGAAGGTTTTACTTTTACAGAAGTAAAAATGTATTGGTCAAGTGCACTAGTGGAAAATTATGGAGTACCTCAAGGATCTATATTAGACCCTATCCTTTTCTTGCTATTCATTAATGACTTCATTATGGCTGATGATTCTGCAAGTCTCTCCTTTTTGCTGATGACACAAATGTCTCGGTAAGGGTAGTAAACAAAGAAATTAAATCAACAAGTAACAGACCAAATTGCTGATTCTTTCATAGAAAACATCTCGTAATAAATATAAATAAGACAGTAGCAATAGACATTCACACAAAAGAAAATAAAGAGTATATAGCTCCACAAATGAAACTCCTAAACCAGACAATTTGGAAAATAGAATCCTCAAAATTTCTTGGCCTATGGGTTCAAGGCAATTTAAAATAGGATATCCATATAAATCACTTAAACAAAAAACTCAGTACAGTATGTTATATGATAAGGATACTAGCAGAATGTACAAGGGCGAAACTGTTAGAATTGCTTACTTTGCATACGTCCACTCCTTGTTGAGGTATGGCATTATATTCTAGGAGAACTCTATTGCAAGTAAGGTATGCTTCATAATGCAAAAGAAAATAATTAAAGCCATAATGGGAAAGTTCAAGAACAACATGTAAACCAGATTTTAAAAAATTAGACATTCATTTTACTTGTATCTATATATTTGAAATAATAATGATTATCCATAAAATCATCTATAATACAGATTCACCCTTCATTAAGAATGAAGCCCCTCAATACAATACAAGACAAACCTCCATGTATGTAAGCATAATATCTCCTTATACCAAAGAAGCATATTGCACTCTGGCATAAAGATATACAATAACCTCCAAACTCTTAAAGAAAATAATGAAAGTTTCAAACTGTCCCTAAAGGCACATCTAATTATCCACTGCTCTAAGTCCTTCCCGTAAGGGGGGGGGGGGGCGGGAGACCGTTGCCCTACAGATGCTCCAGGTGCGGGCTCTGCGGACCCTGAGTGCCCGTGGTACCTCTGACGTACTAGAGGGAGCCGGGCCGGACTTGATTTGAGCCCCTCCCGGAAGGGAGTTGTCCGGATTGGGTTGAACTCGGCTTGGCAGTGGACCTGTCACTCACGGGGAATTGAGGACCTACGATGGTGGCGTGTCCCAGGGGAGTGCCGCAGGCGTGTACCCTGGGGGCCGGTGCGCCGGAATCGCCGTTGTTTGTAGGGAGGGTGGTGGCTACCTTAATGCTGGGGTAACTCACCTCTTAAATACGAGGAGGTCTAAGCTAGTATGACCTATCCACCAGTGAGAATCTGGAAGCTAAGGGAACTTAGCGCGCCTGGGCGACCCAATCGTCTGCAGCCGAATGGCGGGTTACAAGGTACCGTCCTAACGCAAAATACCACGGGTGGCAGACCTCTGTGTTACACCCCTGGACCTAGAGCCTGGTAGTACTCGAAATCACATGCTCTAAGTCCTAGTAATGTGACTATGTCAATGTATTTCAACTAAATACTTGCATTGATATTATTGTATAAACGTATTGTACTGTGTGTGTTTATTCTTGTATATAATTCAGGATTTCATTAAGATTTATCCAATATCGATTTAATGCTATGTATTAAAGTGATCAACTGGATCAAAAAGAAAAAGTAAGTGAACTTGCCAGATTATGAGTTAGAGATTCAAAATATACATGGACAAGGGTATTATTAATGGGCAAATATGCAAGGTAAGCAAATGGCCTGCAGAATAAAATTAAGAATATTAAGTTGTAAATGATGCTGCCAAAATACAGTAAAAACAGCTCATTTTTTTATACATTTATCTCTGCATCCCTTAATAGGTGAGATAAACTGAAAAGCAATGTGACCAGGTTAACATTAAAGTCTAAGTGATACAAGATAGGAGAGTAGAATAAAAGCAGTAACCTCTGTATGCAATTAAGTGAAGTCTTGAAAAGTTTATATGACATAATAGTTGATGATTCCAGAGATATGAAAACACAGTATATTAGATCAGATTCCATATTTAAAGTTCATTTCCTCATTTGTTGCATGGAACAATATTTTGTCCAAATTGATGTAACCAAAATGTTGCAGTGCGCTAAATCCAAAGTTTTCAGTGAGCTAGTTAAAGCTTATAAGTAAAGCTAGGTGTAATGAAGCATTTAATGTATTATTCATGCAGAAGTTCTAGCCAAAGTCTTTCATGTGATATCCAATTTCCAGTTGTAAGAAGCAGCACTAAACTTTGCCATTTTAATTGTGAAAGTCTCAACGAAGAAATAAAAAGAATGATTATTCTACTTTTATGTAATAATTGATGATACTGTATTAAATTCAATTAAGAAAAGATTTGAAAATCTGATTGAGTGTAATAATATATTTAAATTAAAATTTAAATTGGAACTTGCACAGTGAGCTAATCATATTAGTTCAACTGAATCATACAATGATATCAATTAATAGAAACATTTTACATTTTAAGTAATATGTTTCTATCTTGTATATTCAAAAGCTTTAAGGCATCATCAATGAGTTTTTTTTTAACAATGGCGAATATACCGTCGACCTATCTATATCATACCTTAAATATGTATGGAAAAGCTGTGTTGATGTTTGTTTCAAATCTACTCATGAAGAGGTGAACTAGAAATGGAGATAAGGGGCTCCCCATTGTAAGTCCTTGTTGTTTATAAAATTTTCCTTTGAAAGTAAAATAGGCTTGGTTTATGCAAATATCCGTGAGTTTGATGTATTCTTTTAGGTGTGTATTCTTAATTCCACTTGTTTTAAGCCAATCATTTAGATAAATTAGGAGTTTTTCTTTTGGTGTGCTTGGAAACAGAGATTCTATGTTGAAAGATATTAGAGTGACAGAGGGATGTAGTTTTATGTCCTTAATTTTTTCTATTATATTCTATTTTTAGAACCTCATTTATTGAATTAATACACCCTTTCAATGGGTCTGACTGGATCTGAACTTATTCTTTTTTATTTAACAAATTCTGCATTCTATTATTATAAAACATACACTACAAGTTTATCACATCCCCACCAGAGCAGAATACATATTCCCACAGCTCAACTAATTATCCGACAGTTGGATTTTAGCCTGGCTGATGATGAGAACCAAATGTTTTCGAAATCAGTTCTATACATTATGACAAGTAAGTGAAGCATTAAGAGTGTGTAGTTCAACTAAATCATACAATAATAATAATTATATGATTTGCTTCACTGTGCAAGTTCCAATTTACATTTTAATTTTAACCTTTATATATTTTATCAAAATATTAGAGGGCTGAAAAGTAAAACAGATGAATTAAATAGCTTAACTTGTGACAATATAAAAGCACATATTATATGCCTATCTGAATGTCATTTGAAACAACAGGAATTATCATAAAAGTCATTACATGGTTATTGTTTGGGAGCAGAAGCTTCAAGGAAAACACTAACGGAGGAGTTTGCATTTATATCAGGTTGGATGTACCATATAAAACATTAGATATATCAAAATTTAATTCAGAACTGGACATTAAATTATGGACAATCCAATTGGATAGCAAAAATACAAAAGTAATTGTAATTGCTATATATTGCTAACATTAGGAAACTTTAAAACATTTTTCATGAAACTTGAACATAACTTAAACTTTTATTTAAGCCTAAGCATGAAATTATTATATGTGGGGATATAAATATTGATTACTTAATACCAAGTGTTAGATGAATCGATTAAACTCCCTTCTTACTCCATATAATATGGTGCATATATTTAATTTTCCCACCAGGATTGATAAAAACTAGCACAGCAATAGATAATGTATTTGTAAATTCAGACAAACTGTCATCATGTTCTGTGTCTCCATTGATCAATGGTCTCTCTGACCATGATGCTCAAGTAACAGTGAAAAAGAATTCTACAATAAAACTCACAGAATGTTATAGATATATAAAATATAGAGATATTAATGATGCTAACCTCAGTAAGATGGTGGAGACACTTTAACAAGAATCGTGGAATTCAGTGCAAATGACATTAACAGTAAATTCAACAATTTTTTACAATTTTTAAATTGCATTTTGAAGCATATTTCCCACTAAAAATTTTTTTAAAAAAAGTTATAATGTGAGCAGGGAATGGTTAACACAAGGAATTAAAAAAATCTTGTTAACATAAAAGACAATTATATAATGAGCTAAAGCTCAATAAAGACCTAAATTAAAAACACATTTTAAAAAGCATTGAAAGATACTTAGGAAAGTCATAAGTCTATTATCAAACACTTATCAGTCAGTCAAAAGTTGGTCTTGGTGGTGTAGTGGTTACCATACTTGCCTCCTACACCTAAGATCGCGGGTTCGAACCCGGCCAGGACCGATGGATTTTTTCGGACATAAAAATCCTAAGTATGGCTTCCTTCAGAAGGGAAGTAAAGCCATGGGTGCCATGTCGTACATTTATGGCACGAAAAAGAACCTCAAGCCTGAAAGAGAGGCCTCTGAGCAAAATTTGTCAGCCATTTCACGCCCTGAGTTGAATGGGACGCTGATGACCTGAGCTGTTAAAGAGCGTCCATAAATAAATCAATCAAAAAAAAAAAAAAAGTCGGTTAAAAAGCAAAATAAAAACTACTTGGAATATAATAAAATAAGAAACAGGCAAAAATTTGCAACAGAAGATACAATAATCTTAAACATAAAAAATCAAGAGATAAAACACCCTGCAGATGTACCAAGTGTGTTTAATGATTTCTTTCTTAATGTAACAAAAAATTTAAATTTATATTCTGGTGATAAAAGAGATGCATTAAAACTTTTACAATCATCAATTCCCAGTCAAAATAATGAATTCAAACAATGTACCACATTCCACTAGAAATTAGTAATATCATTAGAAAACTAAAATCAAAAAACTCTTCTGGCTGTGATGAGATTAACAGCAAAGTCATAAGGCGTGTGCAAAGGAAATTAGTCAATTGTGTAATGAGTCTTTAACATTGGATGTATTTCTTGAAAGGGTCAAATATTCAGTAGGGAAGCCTCTGTTCAAAAAGGGAGAAAAGATAAATGTCTCTCAACTATAGACCCATAGTTATTTCACTTACATTTTCTAAGGGGTTCGAGAAAGTAATGTACAATTGGCTTTACCATTACCTTGAAAGTAACAATATTCTAGTTAGTGATCAATTTGGCTTTAGAAAAGGAATTTCAACAGAAAATGTAATCCATAAACTCATTAATGAAATTTTAACTGCATTTAATGAAAGAGCACATGTAGAAGGAATATTTTGACTTAGCTAAGGCTTTTGATTTTGTCAATCATGAAATTCTGATAGATAAATTAGCTTTCTATGGAATAAAAAACCAATATTTAAAATGGTTTATATCCTACCTTGACAAAAGGAAACAAAAAGTTGTGATAAATTGTCCCTTTAAAAATAAAAACAATGCAATAGAGTGGGGAATGATTAACCATGGAGGGCCTCAGGATCTGTTCTGGGCCCTCTTCTTTTTCTGATGTATATAAATGATCTCTCCTTATCTATCCAAGATGTAGGAAATGCTGTTCTATTTGCAGGTGACACAAGCATATTGATAAATGGAAAGAGCCTTAATGGTTGTGCCATTAAACTAAATCTGGTTCTGAGTTCTTTGTGTGTGTATGGTTCAAAGCAAAAAAATTGTCTCTAAATCTAGATAAAACAAATGTTATGAAATTCATCACTCACAGATCTCCAGATCCGCAATTACAGATAGAATATAACAGTATACTTCTACAAACCAAATATATTAAATTCCTAGGTTTAATAACCATCTGAAATGGAAAGATCACATTGATCTTATCATACCTAAACTTAGCACTGTATGCTATGCAATATGTGCATTAGTGATGTTAGAGTCAATTAAGGTTTCAAAATTAGTTTATTAGGCCTATTTCAGCTCAATAATGAAATATGGTCTTATGTTTTGGGGAATTCAGTTAAAAATGAATGTGACTTCCTATTACAGAAAAAAGCCATATGAATAATCGCTGGTACACATAGCAGACATTCATGCAGAAACCTCTTTAGGCATATTAGAAATTTTCTCTCTTCCATTTGAATATATATTATCCCTGATGAATTTTTAAATAAGAAATAAAGAAAATTTTGTTCTAAATCAAAATAATACATAACAAGAATACTAGACAAAAAGCAAATCTACATAGACCGGCTTCAACACTTTCCTGCCATTAAAAAAAAGGACTTTATTATGAATGCATTTTAGTACAAAATGCTCTTTCCTCTAGCTTAAAAGCCTTAATAAACAATGACAACTTTAATTCTGTTCTTTGACAATATACTATACTGAGTTAAAAACACTGCAATAATTTTATATCAGTGCATATGTAAACATGTATATGTGTGATTAAGTAACTTATCTGTTTCTGATTCTCTGTTTTTGTTGTCTGGTTGAGTTGTTCTAGGTGGTTTTTTTAAATTTTTTTTGTAACTATTTATGTAGATGTACAAAATATTTTTTGTAAAGTAGATTATGTGCTACTGTGGTAATTATGTATGACAAGTTCTATATTCATAGGTCTCTGCGATTGCTTCGCAAAACTCACTGAAAATTTCAGGAACTAAACTAAACTAGAAAATATGTAATAATTAGGGATTGCCAGACTTTGGGGCATTGGAGCCGTTCCCCATTGTATTTCATCCCCCAACCAATCTTTTGTCATATTTAAAAATACAGATTTTTTATTGAGGACTGTGTACTACATGCATATATTTCAGTTAATGAGGTACATAATACAATATCTGTCAATAAAAATGTCAAACAGCGAACAAAATTAAAATTTATTGAAGTGCTAAGAAAATATAGGTACAAGGGGCCTCCACCTATCTGGCCCGGGCCATTTTAGGTGTAACCCTCACAATTACAACAATTTTTAATGTAATAATTAATTTTATACTAACAGCTTTATCTGATTGTTTAAATAATTAAGCAAAGTTCAAAATTTCCACCTCTATTGCATCAGTTCCCCGTTCACGAGCAGCTACCTACTAGAATTCCAGGGGACCAGGCTCAGACCCAACCCAAAGTACTAAAATAAAATATTTAAATTACTGTATCTATACCATTATTTTGTCAGTTAGCTACAGTGTCTACAAAGTACTAATTCCTTTATTTCTCACATACCGATTGTAATGCTACATTTATTCACCTTCTAGAACAGTTTCCAATATCACATACTCAATAATTCAAATAAATTTAATGTAGTTCCACTTTCCACCATTTCCAAGCCAGTGATATTTTTCGTAATCATAAGTTATTGTTCCTTCTCTCTTTTAACAGTCCTTTTCCATTTGTTTTTTACTTTCTCTAAATATTGCTCTATGCTCATATAATTTTGGTCTAAAATTTGATTTATATTTGTGTTCTTATTTGCTCTACACCATGCACTTTCTTTTCTCCAAATCATTGTTTCCATGCATTAGAATATTCCTTCTTTTTTCCCACATAGTGGACATAGCTCTCAACCATGCTATCATCCCTTCCCCCCTCCTGTTCTTTCTGCATTGATGTTGTCTATATTCCCAATTGCAATGGTTAGCAAACAAGTGGGGGATTCTACCATGTGTACTGAACTTGCCAGACTATAGTATATTTAATAAAATAATATAGCACTCCGCTTCTCAGCATTTGTCATTGATGAAGACTGAGAAAAACCTGGAAGAAATACCAGTACTGGAAGTTGATCCTGGCAAGAATCAAACCATAGACCTCCCATTCATAAGTCATGCTTTATTATCTCAGCCACCCATGTCAGTGATGACTCTCATTGTTTTGGTGTGTGTATTGGTGCTGTTTCTTGGATCTTGCAGAGTTTGCGTCAATGATAAAGGAGTTGGTAGGAATATCAAGTGAGATCAAGCAAGTAGCAGCTGTAGAAGATGATCCCCAGAGAAGAAAGCCAGACATAACAAGAGCCAAACATTACCTTAATTGGGAACCAAAAGTAAGAAATTGTTATTGTTACAGTTTATTCAGTTATACTTTTCAGCATTAACTCTTATTTCCTAGCCTTCCTTTGCTTTATCAAAAGCAATTCACCTACCTTAGCACCTATGCAGGTTATGAAGAATTGTTTTAAGGATTGAATGTGGTACCAGTGATATCTTTTGCTAGGTATTTGTTAAAATATTTATAATTTTTAGGTGCCTCTAATGGTTGGACTTCAGAAAACTGTAAATTATTTTCAAAAGGAGCTTCAAAGAGCCACACATGGGCAGCGTAATATTTTCACTCCAGAAGAAAGGCCTTCTAAAGACAGTCTGCTTGAAGATGACTTAAAATGAAAATATCAAGGCTCCATAGTAAATGTAATAAGCAACATTTGAGCTGTGAGAATTCTAGTGAAATGTGTAAGTGACCTTCTCTCTTTCTACTTTAATATTGGTATGATGGATACAGTTTTGAAGGTTCTGATTTTGATCTCTGTTTTAATCCAGCTTTTGTACATTTGTGTTTCTTAAATATGACATAATTATGGAATAAACTCCTAAAAGTGTGTAAAATTATATATTTTTCTTTATTAATTTGTAGCAATTGTAATGTTTTTAAAGTTGTTGCTTGTCAGAAGTTACTGATGGTATTTAAAATTGCGTTGTACTGGGTGAGTAAAGTTCAGCAAGACTATGTTTCTTTCATGGAACACCATTAATTTCCTATGCAAGTGGCACAGTGCTTACATGGTAATTTGACAGAACTACCTTGCTTATTCTGTATAGTCAGCAAATAAATTACTTTGGAAAATGCAACTGGTGTAGCCATGAAAATGATGTTTATCTGCCTGAGCATCGATATGTTTACACTTGCAGCTTTGTAACATACAAATAGAAGTCAATATTTTCAAATTTTCATTCTCTTACACTCCTTTAAAAAAAAAAGTGCTAAAAGTTATTACAATGTTAACAAATATGCAATGTTTCTGAAGATCTTCAGAACTTTACAAATAGGATCCTGAATGTTAAAAGAATTGCACTATTTGATAATATGCAGCAATGGGGTAGTTGAATATGTAGATACCTGGTGGAGAACATTGAAATAATGTCAGAAGTTCCAGAAATGTATGCTTCAATTAGTCATTTATAGTGTTAAAACTCTAAAATTTCTGTCTTCATAGCTTGTGCTGTTTTTCATGAAGTAACTTTTAATTTTTTGAGAACAATTGAGTGAAAGTGTACTGACTTTACTATCCAAGCATATAAGAGCATGGGGTTTGTTATAGTCAGAAGCATTTGTTAATGAATTTTTCAAAGAATATGTGAGGACATCTCAAAGTAGCTTTAATGTACAGGGTGTTTCCAAGCTGATGATACAAACTTTCAGGATGATGGAAAAGGACAGATGTATCAATTTGAAATCAGAAACCCTGGGTATGGAAATGACAGAGTCGAAATTTATAAGCAAAATTCGTGGTGTGTGGATGTAATACCTTTATTTAACTGTAAAACTTTCACAGGGTGCTACATTCACAATAGATGTTCAAAGTGACATCCATCAGCTTTGATGCAGGCATGACATATCCCAATCAAAGTTCCGTTGTACCTGATGGAACAGCCCCAGTGTCATTTGCACAAAGTCATAGCCAATGAGAAGTCTTGTCATGAAATTCTCTTCAGTCTTGACTGGTGTCTCCGACACGAGATTTTTCACATAACCCCACAAGAAGAAATAAAGTGGGATCAGGTGAACGAGCTGGCCACAAATAGAAGTCAAAACATGCACTTTCTGATCATGGTAGCTGCTGTCGCCATATTACTTTCCACACAGTACTGTGCACAACACTAATTTCACATGCAATTGATTGAAGGCTCAGAGCAAGCATTCTTCTTCCATAGCAGTAGTTCGTACACTGTTGTTCTCCTTCTCGATCGTTGTGTTGTACCATTTGCCCTGTTTCCCTTAACTTGACTTGACACAGCCTGTCAGCTCCCCTACTGTTCCCATTGGCTTATTCGTATTCGAAAAGCATGTCTGCATATTCTGCAATGTATACTCCACTTAACTGTGCTCTTCAACAGGCAAACACAGAAGTTCACCATGTCTGATACACATCACACTATCTACATTGCAGTATTGGAGTTTCCTGTCCCCACCCTCATGATGCATGTCTACATGTTGGTCGTGTTAGCGAGTACATGTAAAGATATCAAATTATGTACAAACAGCGATTTGTAGGTTCTCGTATTCAACTGTTACAAGGTATCCCACAACAATGTTGGTATAACTTTTCATTCCGCCATTTCCAGAGCAGGTTTCCTGATCTCAAATTGATACTGTTGCCCTTCTCCATCATTCCAGAAAGTTTGTATCATCAGCTTGGAAACATTCTGTATATCTTATAACAACTTAACTTACAACTTAGGCTTTTTCTCTTTTGTGGGATGTCACTTCCATAATGCATAGTCATTATAAAATGAATGAGTGCACAAACAAAAGAGCGAGTGAATGAATAAATGAATGAACAATTTTATAATATACATTAATTATAAAATTATACATTTTTAATACATTAAATTCAAACAAACAATTAACAGTAAGCAGCAAGGTTGAACCATGGCCTACTCTCTTTGGAGTTCCAGAGAGAAGGCAGACCTTCCCAATCTCTTACTCATAAAAAAAAAACATTTCATTATCTCAGATATTTCCCCATAATTAAGAATCATCTAAAAATTATATAAATGCATATGAATTTCATATACAAATGATGTTGGTCCTGGTGGTGTAGTGGTAACCATACTTGCCTTCTAAATCCAAGTTGCGGGTTCAAACCCGGCCAGGATCGATGGATTTTTTCGGGCGCAAAAATTCTAAGTATGGCTTTTCTCAGAAGGGAAGTAAAACCGTGAGTTCCATGTTGTACATTTATGGCACGAAAAAGAACCTCAAGCCTGAAAAAAGAAGTCTCAGAGCAAAATTTGCTGGCCGTTTCACGCCTGGAATTGAGTGGGACGCTGATGACCTGAGATGTTAAAGAGCGTCCTTCAATAAAACAAATCAACATACAAATGATTATATCATCTCATATGGTAGTAACATTATTATTGATCCAATAACCCCAACTCTGTAGTTTAGCAAATTCTGAAAGAATATAACCTAGTGCGGATGTACCCAAGGAAGATTTCTTTAATAATCTATCCAAATTTGCATCGATCATACCTACTAGACACCAAAAAAGACAAAAAAATTATAAAATGTATATTTTTTCTCTCTTGCTCCCTATGTGTGTGTCAATGCTGTAGCGATTGCAATTTTTGGTTTTTTTACAATGAAACTTGGCATATAATCATCAATTAATGAATGATTCATTGAGGTTGTTAACGAGCAAAATTGGACCATTGGAGGTAGGGTTAGCATAAAGCAAAAATTTTTAAAATAATTGAAAAATCGCTCTAACAGTTGCAATTTTTTCTTTATCTTAATGAAATTTAGTAAATTTGTTTAAAATAAATTTATAAAAGTAGCTTCCTAAAATCAGGGCAATCTAGTCATTAGAAGTGGGGGTTAAAGCAATATTTAAAAATCACTCTAGTGGCTTCAATTTTAAATGTTTTTAAAGGAAATTGTATATTCCATTGAATTAAAGTAGGAAAAATAGTATTCGAATATCAGTGAAATTGGACTATAGGGAGGTGTGGGGTTACTAAAAACTCAACATTTAAAAATCTCTTTAGTGGCATTAATATATTTTTTTCCATGACAAAACTCTGTATATACTATTTAAATAAAGTAAAAAAAATATGTATTAGGGAAATTGAGCCATTGTTGGGGTTAACCTGAAGCCTAAAATTTAAAAATTGCTCTAGCAGCTCCAATATTTGTTTTTTCACAACAAAATTCAACATATGCTGTTTAAATAAAATAATAAAATTAGTTTCTGAAAATCAGTGAAATCAGATTATTATGAGTGCAGAGTTACCTGAAAAGAGTGGGGGTCAAAGCTTAAAAAACTAAGTTATGACTTTGGGAGATTGTTAGAAATAAGCAGACACAAATTATTAAAGGACAAATAACTGAATTTTTAGAAGTGACAAGATCTAAGGCAAAGAGAAAAGTAAACTGGTTTGCAAACAGGAGGATTGGTATAGGATAACCAAACAAAGAATAGAAATTGGAGACAAATGGGAGAACAACAAGAGTACACTTTTAATTGAAAGTCAGAGCTACATATGTATTTTAAAGTTAAAAATAGAAAGAATGTAGAACAAAAATTAATGAGCATAAAGTATGATAGACAAATTAAAAAGAGAATGTATAAGAGAAATAAATAATGCATGATAAGAAAAGTAGTTAAAGTATTTTAATGGTTAAAAGTTTGAATGTTGAATAATCAAGAAATATGATTTATGGAGAATGTATATGTTCATCAATTAGATAGGCAGACTGATAAAAATTAAATCCAGGATCAAATCAAGAAACTAATAAAGCAAGCAGCATAGATGGTTCACCAGTGAATTGTCAGAATGAGAATAGATAATTTTTATTGATTACGAAATCAAAAAACAAAAGCAATAAAGCAAGTGGTACAAATGGTACAATAGGTTAACATAGAGAACTAGAGTCAGAATGAAAAAAGATTGCTTTATATTGATTAGGATATCTGAAGTTTGCAATGTACAAAATAATGGAGGAACATTAGTAGTAGTTCCAGTATATAAGGAGAAAGGAAATGTAAATGACCCAGCTAAGTATCAGTAATACGGAAAAATATATATATATACTGGAGTATTAATGGAAAAATTGCAAAAATGGGGGGAAAATGAAAGAAAAATACAAGAATACTGGGCAGAATGTAGGAAACATAAGAATAATTGACAATTGACAATTTTTTATGAAAACACGATGACAGATAAATGTACAAAAAGGAAGGTTATAAACATTACTTGTAAACGTGGAAAAAGCTTTCATTACAATAAATCATTAATCATTATGGATTAAATTCAGTACAAAAGGAGTAAGTAAAAGGTTTATAAGGACATTACATGTATTGATAATGAATTGTATATTAGATCTCTAATGATAACATAACAGACTATTTCAAATATCATAGGCTTAAGATAAGATTATAAGTTAAATAGTATATTATTTAATTTGCATATTGATGAGATTTTAGAAATAATTTATAAAACTAATGTGCATGTTCTAATAATCAGTAGCGAAGATATTCCAGATCTGCTCTGTGCACATAATGCAGTTAAACAATCTATGATTAATGGGAATTAATAAATAAAATTTAAGCAAAGAAAAGGATTGATGCAAATTGGTACATGGAAGGTAAGGAACTGTTTACAGCCAGAAGGTAGAAGAGCCCTAAAATAAAAATTGATTAAATATAAAATTGATATTATTGCGTTAAAAGCAATAAGATGGAGGATAGTGGACATGGTAAAATGTAAAGAACATGCTTTACTTAATAGTGGCAGCATAAAAATAAAATAGGCACAGACTTTATGATAAGATATTTATTTAGTAATGAGTTTTACACCAGTATACAAGGTGGTATCCAGAATATTCGGGACTGGAGCTGCTATCTGGTCAAAAACTTACTTTGAGACTAATGACCACTGTCAACATCGAAGTAGTTCCTTTCCACACATATACACTGGCGATTCTGCCATTTTCTAAGTGCACCTTGGAAGTCATGTTCTTTGAGGGTGTTTAGCACAGACAGCGTTTCTTCTTGAATCCTCTCAATTGTGTTGAACCGACGTCCTTTCAACTTGATTTTCAGTTTGGGGAATAGAGCAAAGTCACAGGGGGTCAAATCAGGCGGTACGGTCAATGGGAGACAACGTCATGTTGTTTTTCGTCAAACATTCCTGGTGAACAAGAATTGTGACAAGGGACATTATTGTGATGCAACAGCCAGTTCCCTTGTCGCCAAAGCTCGGGCCGTCGCAAAACGTCACAGTAGTACATGGAATTCACTGTTTTATTTGTTGGGACAAATTCTTTGTGCACAATCCCCTTGGTATCAAAGAAAACGAGGAGCATGCTCTTGACTTGTCTCGCTCATTTTTGGTCTTGGTGAGTTCGGGCTCTTTCACTGGGAAGATTGTTGTTTTGTCTCAGGGTCATAAGCGTACATCCAGTTCTCGTCGCCGGTGATGACCCTGGACAAGAAGGTTGGATCATCGGATACGGCCTGACGAAGCTCCGTGCAAACTTCAACATGTTGTGCCTTCTGATCAGCAGTCAGGATCCTTGGCACAAATTTTGCGGTGACACGATACATGTCCAATTCATCAGTTAAAATTCGTTGGCATGTCCCATAACCAATTTCCATTTCATAAGCAAGGCTTTCAATAGTTCGACGTCGATCCTCACGAACGAGGTGTTGAACTTTGGCAACAAGCATGATAACCTACAACAATAATTAAATGTACAATTATTCAAAACTCAATTTTGAAATCAAATGATTGATTAAACTGGTTCTACACACTAGTTCTGTTTTGTTTTCTATTTTTTGGCTGGAAATTTTGAATTTTAAGGTCAATTTTTCATGTCACATTTCTTCACTTGCCTGGCATGTTTATTATTGATATCTAGTACACACTTATTTTTGGGCCAAAGAATCTATAAGATATTTTAGTGTTCTGTTCTCATGAATTTGCTTAAAATCAATTGCATGTAGGTGGGATAAAATGAAAGTGATTAAATGGAAAACAATAAAATTGTGGCAATATGCAGCTGTGATTGGTTGGAATTGCTGATATTTTTATACTGGATTGGTTACTGATTCATGAATAAATGAATTAAATAGTATAAATACCATCAGCTTGTTCTAAAATTCTAATAGTTTATTTCTAATGACAACAAAAGTACCAAAATATCAGGATTCCTCAAGAAACACTTTTCTTTTCTTGCATAATTTGATTCATCTGCAGCCCCAAGAAAAATATGTTATACTTTACTAGATCATTGAGATCTTGAGTACATCTGAAAGTTGCTTCTTGGTGCTAACACAATTTTAGCAATAGAATTTTCTTTTGTTCTAAAACAGTGCATTATTTTGCCCACTTTGGAATCCAGAAATATATTTGCAAGTTTATACTACTGCTACTGTAACTGAATGTTTCACTTTATGATAAATCACTGTTAATTCGCATACTGCAGCTTTGTCATATTCACCACTATCACTTGAACAGTGAAAATAGCTGGAGATCTTAGAGGATGTTCAAATTCCTATAACTGTGCTTTTGTGTCTTTCGGTATTAATGTGATGTACACAGTCTGAATTATTGCCAAGAGCTTTGGTGAACTAATGCTTATAAAAAGAGCAATATGGTTTATAACATTTTTTTTACAGCTTTAATCCATGAATAACTTTCTTACTACTTTTTCTGGTAAGCGCATAAGTATTTTCCTTTCTTTTTAAGTGGATTTTGTGATCTATTCATTTGCATTACTGCAATTAAAACATATCCGAAAAACAAAATGCAGCATGCAAACAAAATTATATCACAAATAAGGAAATGCAGACTGGATTATAGCTCTTATTGAAATCATGCTATTGATATTACTTCAAAGTATGGATGGTGCAATGATTACTAGAAATGAAATTTTTAAAATATGCTGCAAATTTTAATTGTCAATCTGGAATCATTTTCTGAAATATAGGAAATACAACTCCCAATAAAAGTGGGAGAGGAGTTATGCTTAAAAATTCAAGAGAATAGAGTAGTTCATATATAATCTGCCTGTAAAATTATTTCACAAAAAATAAATTATCTAGTTGTGTATATGAATTGCCATGCTCACTTTTGGATCATTGTTAGCTATTATTCAGAAGTATATTCCAAATTTGCATCTTTATGGAAGTTATAGTTCAAAATTGCTTTCTCTAAGGATTGTTTCTCCAATTTTCAATATTTATGGTTAGTAATTAGTATTTTGCAAACTGTTGTGTTTTTTCTGAGTATTCATTTTGAGTACAGTTTTGCCATTATCCAGAATTATACATAATAATTTGTTTTGCTTAAAATATGGAGAAAAGTCATTAAATAACAGGCCCTCTATTCTAAAGTTCATGGAGATATATGCATAATGAAAAATCTTATTTGAGATATAATTATGAAGATTGATTATTCTTCAATCTTCAATGTATGTACATCATGTCTGCTGCACCATTTAAAGAGCATGTAAGAGCATCAAGTCAAAATTTTATTTTTTGGAGTCAGAGGCAAAGAAACATGAAATCTACAGCACAATGAATGTTCAGTATGGAAATAGTTAGGGGAGAGTGTATAAATAGATGGAAAGATATAAAAACAGAAAATACCCATGAGGAACACCAGAGTGGGAGACCAGTTTATGTTGCAACTGAGGCGGTTAAACAGCAAAACAATTAGTGAATCTATGACTAAAGGCAAATATTTGTTGATCAAATTGCCATAGAGTTCAACATGAATCACGGTTCAGTGTTCATTATCCTTTATGACCTCGGATTTAAGGTGTGCAGCAGATGCATCTTAAGGCTGTGTTCAGTAATCACAAATGCACAAGGCAAATGATTTGTCAGCAGCACTGGGATTATAATGCTCATGAAGGAAATGCTTTTTCCATTGCACTGTGGCAGAAAATGGGTCCTAAGTGGAACATTAGGAACTGAAAGGTAAGAGACAGTTATAGTGGAAACCCCTTTCATCTCTGGTAAAGAATTCCTGATGATCTCTTGGGATATCAAAGTCCATATTAATGGTGCACTTCCAGTAAAAGGATTAAACTGTGACTAGTGCTTGATAAAGTAGCATGCTGGTGAACAAGTTGAAATCTGCAATTCAATCAAAATGTTTGTGACCTCTTTCATTATGGTTTAATTTACCATACCTAAAATCATCCTCATGAGGGTACCCATAAGTCTAAATAGTGCACAAAATGTGTTGCAAATCAGTGTGACTATATTAAAAAATAAAGCATAAATAATTTTGTAAGTACCCTTGTAAAATACTTTTGTAAAATACCTATTATTTAATGTTTTTTCTTCATATTTGGAATACCTCTGAAATCAAATAAGTGTACTTACGAAGCTGTTGACAATGGAGTGGTATACATTGTTTATACCTCTGAAATGTTTACTAGTTACAAAGAAAGACTACTACAACCTTTCAATATTAATTCAATTTGGAATGGAACACAGTGAAACACCCATTAATAATCTCTTCTGAGTCTGATGTTTAAAACACTCTTTATGGTTTCACTTAAATGAGATTTACTCAGGACATATGTTTCATGGAACTATCATCCACATTATCAGCTGTTAAATGACTGTTGGATCATTCGTAGGAGCTGGGAAGGTAGGTATCCGGGTTGACTCTGGTCTAGTGATAAACTTAAATAAAGTGCTGTCTGCTTCCGGCATGTGAAAATACATAAGGTTATGCTCATGTTTTTTATACCCATATGTTTAGTTCTTTTGGTTGTTGAACAGGTTTTAATACCTTGATGCCTTTTGCTTTTACATGATTTTCATTCCAAAAATGTGTTGCCACAGCTGATTTATATATTTGTTTGTAACAAGAGTTTCTTCACTGTTCCTTTAACATCAAAAGATTCCAGATACAAAAAAGAATTAAACAAATAACAACTTTGAGTGATTTATCAGGGGAAGAAACATTTAAAACTTTCACTTACCGTCCATCAGCCAATAAGAAATTTCAAACAATTTTCAAGTAGTACTTCATCTTAGCACCTCAAAAATGTTACAGTTTAAAGAATTTATTGAAATTAAACCAAACAGATTCCAGGCCCAAAGAGAAAAAATCTGGTATTTAATTATGATTGTGAAAAAATATGCGTAGGGAAGATGAAGAGAAATATAAGCAATAGGTTGAAGGAACACTGGAGAAACATCCATTACAAACAAACAGATAAATCAGCTATTGGAGCACATTTTTGGAATGAAAACCATGAAATAGAAAAAGGCATCAAGTTATTAAAAACTCACTTTTGGACCAAAAACCATGAAATAAAACCGGGAATAAAACTGCTAAAACATCTTCACAACGCATTGAAGTTACCCACTTGGGAAAAAATTTTCATATTAAAAAATAGAGAAAACCTAATGAATTTCGAGTTTCCTCCTATGGATGAGCTCAGCAACTTCCTACTTCAACCAATAGAGGCCACCACAGGAACATCCATTTGTCCAGCCATAGTTTCAAGTAACGGCGGTTCAGTGAGCAACTGAAGATGGGAGAGATTCTCCCGAAACGCATCTTACTTTTGTGTACGTGAATGGAGTTTAGTGTAAAAAAAAAATGAATACCCAAGTAGAGGTTATTAAAAACTGTTTAGCAAAAAGAACTAAACATATGGGAAAGAATTTATATAAAAAACATGAGCATAACCTTATGAATTTTGACATTCTGGAAGCAGACAGCACTTCATTTAAGTTTATCGTTAGACCACCAGAGTCAACCCGGAAGCTACCTACCCAGCTCCTACAAATGAACCAACAGTTGTATATCGGCTGATGATGTGGATGATAGTTCTAAGAAACATGTCGTGAGTAAATCCCATGTAGATGAAATCATAAAGAATGTTTTAAACATCCGACTCATGGGAGATTACTACTACAATCTCTCTAATTGGCACTGTAAATAAAAGAAATTTGGTTTCTATAGCATTTACAGAGAGAAACTTGCAAATGTAGCATATTGTAAATGGTCAGGCAGCTTGTGATCATAAACATACATTAATTTTTTTCTCTTCCCTTCTTGATTATTCTTTAAGCATTTTTCATCATTTTTCAGCTACACCAGTTATATGTGTTATAATGACCACAATATTTATTTGTGTCATATTCAGTATAAGTACAAAGAAACTGCATATAGTGAAATTCCAAACATAGGTAAGAGCTGAAATATTGAATTTGGAAATAATGTAAGCTATGAATATTTTATTCATGATATATTTTTTTATCATAGATGCAAATTGTGTTAATTCTGTAACATTTTAATTAATATTTATGTTGAACAATGTAACAATGTTGTAATTAGAATTTATATTAATGTATTAAGGGGAAAACCCGAGATAATGAAGTTTGTGAAAGGCCTGTGTAAAATTCACTATGTTATGTTCTTTGATTTTTTTTCCAATAACTGCTTTTATTTTGTAGGGCCCTCCTACACAAAAGTATGGTCTTAATATATTACAAGTGTGTGGACATGTAACTTGTAGTTAGATATTCTGTTCCACAAAGGTTTCTGCTACACTTGTACTTTACAACTCCATACTTGCAAATGTACAATAATTTTTCGTTGTTCTATTCCACAGAAGTATTAGTATTAATCTGGCACCGGTAATTTGTATAAATTTATCTACAAGTATAGGAATTGGTAACTTCAAATACTAGCATAAAATTTATTACCTTTTTAATGATTTTGGGCATCAGTTGACTAAAATGTGCTAAATATTAGCGAAAGTGATGATAATGATGAGTAGGAATATGCATAAAAAAGAATAAATAAGTATTTGTGCACAGTAATAAAGTTATGTTAAGTGAAATTAGAGTATGGCTTATGACTTGATTTTGTCACATCCTGTTTCAAATGCATATTTCAGACCAGTATTTTAGTTAAAGAAGTTCTTGTTACAAAAATAATTTCTTTCATTCTTCATTTTTTAAAAAAATTCCATTTGACTCAATTTTCCCAGTTTTTGACTTATAATGAGAACACAATTGTCAAGCAACATTAACAAATTAATAAATATAATTGATCAAATGGACTAATAAAATAAATGACTGAGAGCAATCTCAAAACTCGATTCTTCTGGCATCTCTTGATGACTGAATTCGATGCTCCTAAATGTAATCTTATGGGACCATCATCTCAAAGTGGATTACACTGGTCTGCAAAAAAATATATATGAAAGTGTTTTAGGGGAGATTAATGATAAAGAATGTGCAGATATAAGAAGAAGGGTACAGAGGGAGCTAAAACGCTGGAGACAAACAGTAGAGGAGACAGATGGGGATACAGGTGCTTATTAAGGGTGAAAAAGGCAGAGTGGGGAGAGAAGCTTAGCCAGAAATTAAACGAGGCAGCGAAAAAGGATGACAAAAAAGCAATTTGGGCAATGATAGGTAAAATGCGCAAAAGAAAGGGAGATTATGTGGTACCACCAACAGATTGGTGTAAGTTTTTTCAGGGCCTTTTGGGAGTAAAAACTTTGGCTATTCAAGATAATTTGAATATTGATCATTTATGGAAAATAGACTTGTTAGATAGCAAAATAATTTCAAGTGAAGTTTTGGAACAAATTAAAAAGTTAAGACGTAACAAAGCATGTGGAATAGATGGAATACCAGGGGAATGTTGGAAAGCTTGGCTTCTTAACAGATTAAATATACTGCGGCGATTACTGAACATAATCTTTGAAGAAGGAAAAATACCAAAAAATTGGAGAGTGGGAATTGTAACACCAATTTATAAAGGTAAAGGTGATATTAGGAACCCAGCAAATTATACAGAAACTAGTTTACTTTTAATTATTGAGAAAGTTTTCACTGGAGTGGTAGCAAAAAGATTACGAGAATGGGCAGAGAAAAAAGAAAATTTCAGTATTTCAATCAGGTTTCAGGAAAGGTAAAAGATCAGTTGACAATATTTTTATAATCACAACATTAGTCAATAAATATCTTAGTAAAAAAAAGAAATAGAATCTATTTGTTGTTTCTGGACTTGGAAAAAGCTTTTGACACAATTTCTAGAGAAACAATTTGGGATAAACTGAGACAGAGAGGAATAAGCCAGAATTTTATAAAGGTAATTCAGAATATTTATAAGGAAAACAAATTTTGTGTTAAATGTGAGAGAGGGAGAGTTACAGGAGAAATATCAAACAATGTAGGTCTAAGACAAGGATGTAATTTAGTCTAGTTCTCTTCAATCTGTTTATTGATGATGTTCTAGAAGAAATTAGCAAAGGTAATGTACATTTGCCAACTATAAGTAATATAGAGATACCAGGTCTGCTCTTTGCAGATGATTTGGTAACAGGTTCTTTAACAAGTGTAGGATTAAAATGATCATTAGAAACTATAGGCACATTTTGTAGAGAATGGGGGCTCGAGATAAATAAAAACAAATCTAAGATTATGGTGATGAAAAAAGATCTCAAATTAAAAAGCAGGAAAAATTGTGGTGGGAGGGCACAGAAATTGAAGTTGTCAAGAAAATTGATTATTTAGGTGTTAGATTGTCTAGTAATGCGAAATGGAACAATCAAAAAAGGAAAGCAGTAGCAGAAGGAAAAGCAGCCATGAGTGTAATCAGATCATGTGTAAACAAAATACCAAATATGCAAGTAAAATGATTAGAGAGAATATATGGCTTAATAGTGGAGAACAGAATGATGTATGGAATAGAAATTTTGGGACCAGATGAAGAATGGAAAGGGATAAATATAATAAATAGATTATTTTGTAGAATTGTTCTAGGCTTGCCTAAATCTTCACCTAATGAGGTTGCTCTAATGGAATTAGGAAGATTGGGCTATAAAAGCAAGGTCATAGAAAGAGTATTGAAATATTGGTGTAGAATAGGAAGACTAGAGGAGGAGAATATAATTAATCAATGTTTGGTAGCACAAGGAAAAATTAAGGGGAGAGAAACTTAGTTATCTAAAATCCAAAATATCCTGCAAGTGGGCATGGGACTAATATGGTACAAGAGAGAAAGATTGGGTAAAGGATTTTGGAAAGAGATAACAATAAGAATTGAGGATATAGAAAAACAGGAAATATGGGCAAATCTTAACATCAAAAAATCTCTGAAATTATATAGTACACTAAAATGTGTGGGGAAGAGAAAGATATAGTGAAATTTATGATAAGGTAGGAAGGGAAGGGTTGGCATGGTTTAGAACAGTAGTAAAATATGTAAGTGGATTAAAAAATGGATACACTAAGGGGAAATGTCCTATGTGTGCCGAACCAGATAGTACTTGGCATTGTATACTAGAATGTAAACAAACCAAGTTTTGGAGGGAATAGTTTGTATTACGAAAATGGGAAAACCTACCAGATGAAATAAGAGGTAGAAGAATTTTAAATTTAAAATCAGATGAAAACATCAAGGAATTAGCAAAATACATAGGCGAGGTGAGACAAAAATGGTTATGGGTGTAAAATACTTAGGAAATGTGTATGAGAATAATATTGTCAGATAGTGAAAGAAGGATGAAATGAGTAGGGGAGGGTATGGGGCTAGTTATCTGATATTAGTTAAACAGGATGTTTGTGTGTATAAGGCCCTAAGGAATAAGCAACTCTCAAGGATGGAAATTTGGCCGAATAGGTTTAATTAAAAAAGAAGGAAGGTTTAGTATTGTAGAAACACAACTTAATATTGTATTGAATGTATAAATTATTTTCAATATTGTATTTTGTTTTTGGTTGGATCAAAGCTGGGTCCCCTGGATATTCCAGTTGATTGCTGCTTATGAACTGGGGACTGGGGGGCTGAGCCCATCAAATTGGAATAAATTTTGATTGGATTCATTGCCTTCTGGAATTGCTGAAGGCACTGTTATATTTAAAGGCACTAATTGTTATATTTAAAAATAATGTTTTTTTTTATTTGTGTCTATTTTGTATTTTAAAAAAATCTGAATTTGATGAATGAGAAATAAATACTAATATATATATATATTTTCTGCTGTTTCAAATGTAAATGGTCATTTTAACTAATTTTGGCCTGTTAAATTCAATACTAAAATCTGTTTTATCCTATCATATAAGGTTTTTAAACAAATCAAAAAAAAAAGTTAAAACAAGTCAATTTTTGTAAAATAAAGAGTATAATAAAATCAAAACTAAAATGCCATATTCCTATCTAATACACTAAGCAGGTGCACACTTACTTTTAAAAAGTTCCGTGTTTGAAGACCAGTACCTTTTCTTCGCTTGGAAGGAAGACTATGTTGACTTATGCTTATGTTTTGGTTGCGTACCTTCTCTCTTCAAGTGCCAGCAGTAGTCTGTCAGCATTACTTCGTTCCAAGCTCCATGATATAGCCTTTCCATCTCCTTAATTTATTGATGAAATCTTTCATCTTGCTTATCACTCATGAGTCCCAAATTAGATGCAAAGTAGTCAAGATGAGCGTTCAAGAAGTGAAGTTTCAAACTCATATTGCAGTCTTCGTAACATATTTCTTACAATTTCTTCATATTGCACGTCTTTTACATTTCCAAAGAATTTATTGATAACATCCTTCAAAGCACACCATGCCGGAAGTTCTAGGTCACTCATAGTGTTCAAAAAGTTGGTATCCTTCATTAGCTGTCTAATCTGAAGTCCATCAAATACACTCTCTTATTTTAGCCTTAGACAAAAGTGAAAATTTATAGTATAAATACTTGAAGTTCAAGCCATTCTTGTATTGCTTCGTCATATTTTTTCTCTTGGGCCATTCTTTCGTTGACCAGTGTTTGTCCTTATATCTGCTGTCACAATCGCACAAAAAGCAAGGACTTAGTTAGTCACTCTGCTGACTATGTAAGATACCATAAACTTTTAGTTCTCCACACAGTAGCCATTGATGTTTTGGGTATTTAATTTTTTCTACATTGGATTTCCAAGCTTAACTTTAAAATATGCAAAATATATTTTCTTAATCAAGGGAATAATATTATTCTTGTTTTTAACAAATATGAGCCACATATGAAACAGAAGTTATTTGGATTGTTCACACATTGCCGTCTTGATATTTCACAGCTTGGAGCTTATTGTTAGTTCTCTGACACTTTATATACAACACAAGTAAAACTGAAATATAGCACTAAACAACAAATACACTATCGACTATCATGGCTAATACATTTTAACTGACATCTTTGTGATTTTAGACACAGTCACTTCCTGACCACGCATTGATAAGCTCTAGTCATTTTGGAAACTTTAAACACATAACAGAGAAACTGATAAAAAAGTAAATAAGGGTTGCTGTGCTTTGCATTCTGCATTATATTCTATATAAGCATTTATATGTAGCTTGTGTGTGGTAAATGTATTCATTTACTACTTAAAAGTAAAGGCTATAAGTTGAACTTTAGCCTGGCTGAAGATGGGAACTAATCGTTCTCGAAACCATTTCCATACATTATGAAAAGTAAGTGAAGCTTTAAGAGTGTGTAGTTCAACTGAATCATACAAGGATATCAATTAAAATGTATTCATGTTGTGCTATTGTATCATTATCACTGAATGTATCATTATAATCAGTAGAATGTGAGATTACAAAAAATCTGTACGTGTTATGAAAAAACTGATATAATTTTCTAAATCAACAGGCCATTTTCCATGTAAATTATTTATTTTCATCAATAAGCAAAATCATCTCAGGCCAGTGTTGTTATGCTTGAATGTCAATTAATGGATAACAAAGTATGTAAATTATTATTATATTTGAGAAACAATACAAGACCCATTTAGCAGGAATGACAATATCCACTCACGAAATTAAAAACCGCTAAGAAGTGGACATAACCTAATTCAAGAGATGTCAACAAATGATAAATACTGTTCCTCCATCTTGCTCTTATATGACATTACTTGTAACTTTTTACTAATACTTTACAATTATTGCACTTCTTTCGTGGAACAGAAAATTACAAGACCATATTTATGAATATATTTTCCCACACTGTCAATTCTATTGGTTTTTGAAGAGCTTTTAAGATTTTTGGTTCCTTTTGGAATTCTCGGTTCTTTTGCCAGAAATAATCTGCTATTGCTGATTTTTCCATGTGTTTATATTTTACATGTCTCATGTGCTCCTTAAACCGTATGGAAATATTTCTTTTTGTTTTGCCTATATATTTCATATTGCAATCTTTGCAAGCAATTTCATAAATGCCTGATTGTTTTTCTGGAAGAATTTTGTCTTTTGTGTTCGTTTTTAGGAGGTTTTTTAAATTACATTTGTTTACTACATTTGATGAAGGCAACCGCCTTTGAAACATGTCCAAGTAAGTGGAACTAAATTAGTGAAATTTGAGTGTTTTCCTCAATAATAATTTGTTATATTACAAGACTATACTTTACAAGAACTTGTATTAATACACTTGTATGTATTAGACGGTACTTTTGTGGAATATGGGCCAGTTATATAGTCGGAATGTAGTATCAGTACTGATTAACTGCAGCCTTTCTTGGGATGACTTATTAACTGATTAAATTAACATTAGAAAGTTGTATTTTACTCTTGCCATAAATATAAAACTTATAGACATGACGGTAGTAATATAATTTCAAACATAGCTGAGCATTTACATAACATGAAAAAATCAATTGTAGAGCTTATGATAATTTCCAGGTTTTACAGTTTAGGCAACTTCTTTCCAGGATTTTTTAAAATATTTGTTGTGTAAAATACAGTTTCTAACATAATTTTCCCAACTTAAAAAGCAATGAAGTATGGAACAAAAATTTCTGAAAAGTACCTGTGAGGTAGCTGATGAATAAAAAATGATGAGCAAAACTTGAATGAAGACGGAAGAGGTAATTTTAGTGATATTGTTAGTTTGTAGGCATTGTATCTGGTTTGATTTCTGGTAATAATTTAAGTACCTTCCCATCTTTCTGTTATTTCCATTTTATACTCCCAAGTTAATTCTTGTAGTTAGCAGTACTGATGGGTATTGAAATATTGAAAACACCATTTCTTCTTTATGTATTTTCTAATGCTATGTGAATATAATGATGATAATTGTGATATGTTGAACTAAACTAAATAGTGATTTTTGCCAAGAATCTGCCACATAAACTCAGAAGAGAAAATGAAAAAAAATATTACAAAAATGCTAAATTTGTTATGTTCACTTGTTTACAAGTTTGTATTAAACACACACCAAAACAATATCCTGCAACAGGCAGGTACATAAAAGTGTCCTGTATCAAAATATACAGGATGTTAACGATACATCAAAGTATAAATTTATATATGGTGGGTAAATTTCTTACACACTTCACTTACTGTATTTAAGTTGGAATATGTTTCGGCAACCATGGTATTATATATAAATTAATATGTAATACCTTCAATGTAAACAGCTTCAAAGTTAAACAAATATGTTGCATCAAAATAATTTCAGAGTGTGTGGAGGTATCTTAGGCAAATAATTTGAGATAGAAAATGTATGGTCTATATGTCTAATTTCGAAGCTATGGCTATAAGTTTCTAAGGTGCAAACATGCCACTAGCTAATGAAGATGCCCCTCGAAAGTGTAACACATAACAAAAGAAAGTTTCAAAATGTATGATCCAATGGTTATGACTTTAGCTTTTGAGTGAGAGGTGGTAATTTTGTTTTCAAGTTTCTCGTTCATCACAATTTTTTATTTGTTTTCTGACAAGGACCTAATGATACAGTTTTTAGCTTTCAGTTTAAGTTGATGTTTCAACTTATACATTTAAATCTTAACATATTAATTCATATAATTATAACCCTTGTAGTTGTTATTGTATTTACCAGTCAGAATCGTGTTCTGAGTATGTATTAGGTAAAGTAAGTTTTAAGAATCATGGTAGTAGTAAGCTTATTAGTCATTGTATGTTGGTAATACATTCATTAAATATAACATTTAATTTTGTGCCACTATCATGTTCTTAATTATCTAGTGAGTCGATTTGATAATCTTATGCTCCACTTACTATGAATTATGCAAAACTAGTTCCGCAGGCTTTTGCCTGCATCCTCAGTTGGGAGTCAACTGTCAGCTTCATTGTTGGTTGGCTGGAGGACTTGATGTAGCTCTCGTGGACATTTTATGAACTTATGGATTAATTCTGGTAAATGGGTAAATGATGTAATTTTGCAATTATAGAGGTTACAGAATCTACTAGAGAAACAGGGCTTTACAGAAAATTTTGTTTCTCTTCTACAACAGTTTGGTGCTGTAATATATGCTATGCTAATAAAACATGCAGCTACTCAACAGAGCACACAAAGTGTGTGTACAAAAGCCATGGCATATACAGCAAATTTTCAAGTTTCTCTGCTGCAAGCATAACATTTAGTCAGTCCGGAAACTTACTCACTAAATCTCATATTTAATGGAAATGTAGCTCTCGTGGACATTTTATGAGCTTCTGGATTAATTTGTCTTCTGTTGGGATCTCAAAGTTCATAACCTTAAAATTCATATTTTTTTATATGAATTTTTTCCCATATTCCCAGCTCAATGGGTTGATCTATGAATTTCAATAATTTCACTCCCATTTCTATATCATGTTTTATCTCTCCAAAAGTGGTGTCCAACCGCTGATTTCTCTATCTGATTGTACCGTATGTTTCTCCAGTGTTCCTTCAGCCTGATTCCAATGCTTCTTTTTGTTTTTCAAATATATACTTTGTTACATTCTGAATAGTTGATTTTGTATATTCCTGGCTTCTTTCCCTCTGGTATTCTATCATTATCACCAGAATTGAGCAGATTTTTTAGGCTAAACTTGTTCACTGGGGACAAAGTAATCCCAAACTCTCTGAGTATTTTTCGGAATTTTTTGGTGGCCCAAGGATGATAAGTCAATTTCAAGTGGATGGTAGATTCTTTTATTCCTGTCGATGTTGTAACCTGCTTTAACCTCTTCTTTTGTTTGAATTTCTTGATTTTCTTATTTACAATTTCTTGGTCATACCCATTGAATTTTGTTGTTTGTATAACATGATGGTATTCTTTGTTGTATTCAAACTCATTCATAGGTATGTTGATGAGTCTATGTGCTAAGCTATTGATAACTGCATGTTTGTGTGCTGTAGGACTGAATCCACTTGCCTTTATGATTCTCAGTCTGCGTGTCCTTTCTGTATGTTCCAAATTCCAAATTGTTGCCTGTTCTTATAATCTTTTAAGTCGAGAAAGGGAATCATGTTGTTTTGTTCTGTTTCAGAAGTGAATTTAATTTCTTTATCTTGTAGGTTTAGCAATTTCAAAGCATCATCAAAGAGTTTCTTGTTGACCACTGCAAAGATATCATCCACATATCTGTACCATACTTTGAAAATGATTTGGTGATGTGCATTTCTAAACTACTCATATACAAATCAGCCAGAAAAGATGATAATGGATTCCTCATAACTAAACCCGCTTCTTGTTTGTAAAATTCACCATTGTACTTAAAGAAATTATGACTAATACATACTTCGGTTAGTTGAATGTATTCCTCAATCTCCTTGTTGCTCAGTTCCACCAACTGTAACCATTTTCGAAGACATATTGGAAGTTTGCATTTTGGTATGCAGGGAAAAAGTGACTTTACATCGAAAGACACTAAAAGATCATCCTTTTGGAGAGACAAACCTTTGGTTTTCTCCACCAACTCTTCAGAATTCTTTACACTTAAGCTATCAAATTTTGGAAATTTTTGAAATGTCTGGAGAGTCATCTTGCTAGTCGGTAGGAAGGTGTGTTTCTATAACTGATAATTGGTCTCATGGGATTTTCTGGTTTGTGTATTTTTGGTAGACCATGTATCTTTGCTAATGAGGTGTTATCTACTTTTAATTTTGGTTTCTTCTTGAATGGTATGATTGTGCATTTATTGACGGATTTGTTTATGATCTGTATGCATCCCTTTAAAGGATCTGCTTTTATTTTCATTATTCATTCCCCCTGAGAAGTTCCTCCATCTTTGATTTATACTCTGCTTTGTCCATTATTGCAATTTTATTTCCTTTGTCTGCTTTTTGGTATACTACCGGTCTTTTGTTGAGCGATTCCAAGAGTTGCTTTTGTGTGTTAAACCTAACCTTACTTTTGTCGATGTGATTCAGAATTTCTTCCCCTTTTATTCTAGCGATGTTTTTATCGTCGTTACTCGGCCTATTGATGGCCGCCTCCGGATCTACTAGATATTCTTCTACGTTGTTAGAATAATTTACACATGTTTCTAGACCTTTATTTAGAACCTTCATTTCTTCCTTACTGAAAATTTCTTTGGATAACTTCACTAACTGTTGTCCAGACGTTCGGGTGTATCCCGATTATTCTTCATGATTGTTTCTCGGTGCAGTTTCTCCAGCTGCTTTTCAGCTTTCTTTTTCGTGTTAAAATTGATGTGCCGAAAAGATGTGAACTCTAAATTATCCCAGATATAATTTTCCAACATTTTCGTTAGTATTAAATGTAACTCATACATTTTTAAATCTGTTTCCTATAGATTTTTATAGTGCTTGTGTTTCTCCCATGATATTCTTTTTCTTTCTGCTGCTGTTAGTTTCTTGCTGTTCCGGTTGGATTACACAATTTTTTTTGACGAATCTTGGTACAACGTTCTTTTTGAAGCAAGCTTTCAAAAGCTTTATGTCCATGGTGATTAATCTTCTTTTCAATTTCAGTTTCAAGAATTCTTTGATCATTTTCTTTGTCTCTCAATTGAAAGAAATGTGAGTTTTTTCTTTAATTCTTTTCTTGTTGTCGTCCATTTTGTTTATCTTTCCAGGTCGATGTTTGCCGACTTTGTTCGACTCACTAGATAATTAAGAAAATACGTTCGTTGTTGAGAAAGAGAACAAAACTGAAAACATTAAGTAAATTTCGTTCATAATTCTTTAGTGTGCGTATAACAGCAGTTCAATATTAAATAAGGTTAACATGACAAGAATTGAACCTGTGGCCTGTGAAACATCAGCTTTTGCGTTATGTATTATGCCACACCAAGCCATTAAAGAGCTTCCTTTAGAAGGGCTACCTCGAGATTGACTACATTTAGTTGTAAAATGTAGTTGGTCTTGGCTACATAATGCAAGAAGGCAGTTAATAGATATTCAGTGTCGCACTGTCAAATGATTAGTTTGAGATTTGAAAGATTTTTATGTCACTAATTCTTGAAAATGCTGATAAGGAGCTGCGGAAAGTTGATATTTCTATGCTCGCAAGGCAGCTTTAAAGACATTCAAAACCGATTTTTCATCTGGTTTGGCTTTAACACCGACTTATCAGCATTTGATGCCAAAATGTGTAACACCATAAAACTGTGTTATGTTTAGTTGCATTTCCTTCTCAAATTGCTTATATGCAACATCTCTACACTATCTGAAATTATTTCGGTGTAGTTCATTAGCTTTCTGTATATACGGTGAGGCATATTTAAAATATTCCATACTCAAACTGAACCCCCCTCCACTACACCATTGCCAGCATCCCCTCCTTCCAGTTGCAAGTTGTCTCCAATTAGATTAGTCTCAGTCCTGTGTTAGTAAGGTGTGTTATGTTGTGCAATGGTAAGGTATTCACTTGTAAGCATGAAGATATACATAAAGTGCAAGAAAACATGATGGAATGAGGCAAAAATTCAAAAGTAAATTTCCTAACCATCCAGTTCCATCAAATATGAGATTTAGTGAGTAAGTTTCTGGGCTGACTAAATGTTATGCTTGCAGCAGAGAAACTTGAAAATTTGCTGTATATGCCATGGCTTTTGTACACACACTTCATGTCCTCTGTTGAGTAGCTGGATGTTTTATTCGCATAGCATATATTACAGCACCAAAATGTTGTAGAAGAGAAACAACATTTTCTGTAAAGGCCATGTTTTTCTAGTAGATTCTGTAACCTCTATAATTGCAAAATTACATAATTTAGAAAGAGCATCCTGGAAAAAGAAATGCTTAATATTTTATTTAATGATTCTGGGTCAAAAGGGCAAAGAATGAACAATTTTATCTTCAATACTGAAGATAATTATGAAATATTAAGAGAATATATTCTTTATTAGCTAGTAAGCATATGCTCCACTCACCATTAAATTATACAGAATATGTTTCACAGGCTTTTGCCCATATCATTAGCTGTGAGTCAACTGCCAGATTCTTTGTTGGTTGGATGGCCTTGGTGTAGCTCTCATGGACATTTTATGAACTTTTGTATTAATTTGTCTTCTGTTGGGATCTGAAAGTTCATAACCTGAGCTTCATATTTTTTTTATAAAATTTTTCCCATATTCCCTGCTCCAAGGGTCTATCTATGGATTTCAGTAATTAGAATCCGATTTCTGTATCATGTGTATCTCTCCAAAAATGATTTGCAACCACTAACTTATCTATCGGACTGTACCTGATGTTTCTCCAATGCTCCTTTAGCCTAATTCCAATGTTTCTTTTTGCTTTGCCAAAATATAC
The DNA here is from genome assembly GCA_030762175.1 of Metallyticus violacea. Taxonomy (NCBI): domain Eukaryota; kingdom Metazoa; phylum Arthropoda; class Insecta; order Mantodea; family Metallyticidae; genus Metallyticus; species Metallyticus violacea. The sequence goes on along the minus strand of CM060842.1, from coordinate 123,542,907 downwards.
TTTGTTGCATTCTGAACAGTTGATTTGATATATTCTTTGCTTCTTCTCATCAGTATTCTATCATTATTACTGGAGTGGAGCAGATTATTTAGGCTGAATTTGTTCACTGGCGACAAAGTAATCTCAAACTCTCAGAGTATTTTCTGGAATTTTTTGGTGGTCCAAGAATGATAACTAAATTTCTTGTGAATGGAGTTTCTTTTCTTGCTGTAAATGTTGTAACTTGTTTTAACTTCTTCTCTTTTTGGATTTCTTGATTTTCTTGTCTACAATTTCTTGGTCATACCCATTGGCTTTTGCAGTTAGTATTATGTGAAAGTACTCTTCGCTCTATTCAAACTCATTCATGGGTATGTTAATGAGTCTATGTATTAAGCTGTTCATGTTTGTGTACTTGAGATTGAATCAGATACTATCAGATAGATAAATCAGTGTTGCACATCACTTTTGGAGAGATAAATGTGATATAGAAATGGAAATCAAATTATTGAAATTCGTAGATATTTCTTTGGAGCTGGGAATATGGGGAAAAAAAATTATAAAAAAATATCAAGATAAGATTATGAACTTTGAGATCCTAACAGAATACAAATTAAACCAAAAGTTCATAAGATGTCTATGAGAGCTACACCAAGTCCATCCAACCAACAAAGAATCTGGCAGTTGACTCACAGATGATGATGCAAGCAAAAGACTGTGAAACATGTTTTATATAAATAGTAAGTGGAGCTCAAGAGTATGAAATCGACTCACTAGCTAATTAAGAATACATTAGTTGTATTAGATTCAACACAAAATTAATTTTAAGTTATTAATGCAATATTTATTTAATAATACTTGGAAATTAGTAAGAATATGTATGTCTTGATCTAAATGAAAAAATTCTTGTTTTATGTGTGTTTTATGACTTTTAAGGCCTGCAGTGAAATAATCTATGACAGTTTATGTAATTAATACAAATTAAATATTTATTTTTATAAAATGGAGCATCAAGACCCCATATACAATGAGGAACCAAAAAAATGGGCTAGCAAGGGCTGTCCAATGTGTGATGTTCCACTCTGTGCCAAAATGCTTTAAATTATTATATGCAAGGGCCAATTATGTTTAGAATTATTTTATTGGATAAATAAATGAAGTTTTGCTTAGACTGTAATTATGTTTATGTATATCCTCTATAAATTTAGATTTATTACTTAAGATTTTTTTTAATTAAGAAATAATATACCTACAAGATACTAATATACATTGAACATTTTGAACATTATATTTGCATTCAAAGTGTAGTTTAATGTTAGAAATAAAAAAAATCATTAATTTATCTAAAACCATTCAAGAATTAAAGAGTTTATTAAAAGCCCATAAAAAGCCCAGTCTAGGAGTGAGAAATGCCATATAAAACAGCAGACTGGAAAGTGTTAATCAAACTGATTCTATGATGGACCATTAAGGAAATGAAGATGTTGTGCTCACATAAGAGCTTTCTTTGAATGTAGCCCTCGAAACATATAGAACAGCATACAGGAATTTCTAAAAAAAAAAAATCTGCAAGAGGAGCAACAAAATTGCTAAAGTTAAAGCCATACTTCAGTGCCAGACATTGGATTTTAGAGCAAATGCATATTTTGTTCCTTTAGGAGAAAGGAAAAAATAATTATTAATATTTATGTTTTATAAAAATTTAAAGCTATTCATAGAATTTGATAGTGTCCTAAAATGTCCCAAAATGATTGTTAGAGCTTAAATTGTTAATTTTCAGCTTAAAATGCCTAAGTCAATGTATAGTTTTGTTATTTAACTATTTATTCACATACTCATACATGTAAGCAATATTAATTTTTTTGCATAACCAGGAATGCAATAATAAGTGAAAAATTTTATTTTTGTCAAGTATCATTTCAACAACAATGTTATATAACTGTTAGTTTGAACTTTTCATAGCCTCTTTCCCTCTCCTTATTTGTCTTCAGGAATTAGAAGTAGCAGGACATTATCCTGAGCAGTTTAATATGCCAAAAGATAAAAGTCTATGCTGATCCAGCAATGACTAACAAAATTATCACACTTCACTTACGATGGAAAAATAATATTCTGGAAATTTATAGCAAACAGGTATGCAACTTAGTTGAACTAATGAGAAGGGCTATACATTTGACTGAGCAGAAATTCCATTAAAGACAGCTACACTTTAAGCTTTTAAATTTCAATAATTAAAGAGTCAATGATATTTTGGTTGCTTGAATCAATTTATCGCACTTTGTAATGCACTATGGCAGGCAATAGAATATTTAGAATTTTAATTCATTTAACTTCTACACAATTTAACAAGAAAAGAAGTGCAGCATGTGCAAGGACATAAGATAAAAGCTCAGCAAAAAAATAAAACAAACAAACTCTACTGACAAGTCTACTTCATCCAACCTTAGTAGCAATTTCTATACCGACTTAATCAGAACATTTGTTGCTGCCAACATTCCATGTAATGCAATTGAAAATCTGGTTTTAAGAGAATTTTTACAAAAATACTGCATACATATCTCTTCTGAATCTACCTTAAGAAAAAAATATTTAGACAATGTACAGAATGCGGCAGAAACAATGACCCATTTTAAATCGTGCCTATTGTTGGCCATTACTTCTCAGAGATTCAGATTTTCTGTATTAAACTAATGAGTGCCCTGGCCTACAAAGGACGGCCTTGAGGTACAAATTTTACATTTGTTTACATTTTTGAGGTTTGGTTAATATTTGCCTTTTCGGTTTCTTATTTGGTAAATACGTAAATGGAAAGGCATGGCCCAACCAAGAGGAACTATTTACCATTGTCATTGCTATAGTTTCCTTGTTTTGTGGTTGTAGTCATTTGTATATATATACATTACTATTACAAACAACCATGTACTTAGAAATCTAACCAAACTAGCCTACATATGACTGATCTAAAAGTGTTTATTTACACTATATACACATGGGCGACCTATGTCGCTTGCAATTTAAACAATTTAATTCGTTTGTGCTTGCGGTGTATTGGTTGACCACTACCAATATTTCGTACTATCATACTCGGGTGGACGTGGATTTTTGCCCATTGTCAATAAAGCCCGCCAGCGATTCGAGCCTCGTCTCTCGATTTATTGTAGCGTTTGTTGTCAACAATGGGGCGCACAGGAGCTTCCTGAGGCTGATATGCTGTATTGTTTGTAGGTTTTGTAGCGTCGTTTTTTTAGGCATATGTCAGGTAGCCTAGGACAAATGCTTTGTATAAAATTATTTTTGTTCGCAGCGTAACCTGTTTGCTTTTGAAGATGGGGGCGCTAAATTTCAGGCACTGCCGTCCACAGTTGGCACTGTTTTGAATGTGGTCCCGCCACGTCATTTTAGTGTCAAGTGTGACTCCCAGATGTTTTGTACGCCGTCGAAATGGTAGTATTTGTCCATCAACTGCAATTTCTAATTCGGGAATTTTTTATTTTTGTGAGAAATAGACCGGGATGCATTTTGAGGGTTAATTTTGTTTTTCTATTTTTCTAACCAGGCCAAAAATTGAGAGCTGACGTTTGTACCATTGTGTAGTCCAATTTAAAGCATTTTATGTACGCCATATTACATGATCTTGGCCCCCCGCTGCGCTGCACATACTTGGCAATGGAATGCAGGTCTAACGAACATTACGTTTGCAATTGAAACTTTTTTCAAATGTGACGATTGAGTTGTAAGAAAGCTGCCTTTGTTTCGGCAACAATAAGAGTTGCTTTAGAGCAAAGTCCAACGCCATCAGCTCATCGGCATTCATCCGATGCACACCAATATCCGAAGGGCTTGCGAATGCCGACGAACTGATCGCGTTAAATTTTGTTGTAAAGCAGCTCTTACTGTTGCCATGTTTATGGAGTGCGAACTGTATGCAAGTGACCTACCAGTTGGCTTCTTGTTTCAAGCAGATGTCATGAACTGCCTGACCCTTCTCTTAATCGCCCTCCATGATGGAACTTGTCCATTGCGACCGACGTCGAAATGTTGCTAAAACAAAAGATGCATTCTTACGGCACAATCACCACATTTGAAAAATGTTTCAATTGCAAACACACCATGTTCATTCGACCTGCACCCCTTACTAACTGCCATGTATGTGCAGGTGAGCGAGCAGCCAAGGTCATGCAATATGGCATAGAGAAAATGCTTTGAACTGCACTGCGCAATGATACAAACATCAGCTCTTTAAGAAGCCTTGACCAACAATAGCGCACGATTAAAGACGGGGCATTGTTTCTGCCTCATTCTGTACATATGCCTCACTATACAAATTTGCTTTACATTGGACCCACAATCTAATATTATATATTACTAAATATTTATATGTAAATATACAATATATGAAATTCTTTTATTTAAAGTTTTTATGTTCAAAATGTGTCTTGTCTTTCCCTTAAACCAGCATCTTGTCCCTCTTTCTTTTATACTTTTACTTTTAGATATAAATGTGCAATATACTAGTTTAATGTTTTATGCTTTCTTAACCATTTTCTTTATCTTTTCTCTCCCGCTCTATATATGCTTTTGATATAACTTTGAAAACTATGGAAAGTTTAATTTGTAGCTTTACGTTAATACATAAATGTTTCTTTGCATTTTGTTCTATCTTCTCTCTTTCAATTTATGTGTGTTTGTATGTAAATTTGCAATATGTGGAAAATATTTTGACTGAACGGTTATTATACAAAATATCTCTTTCCTCTGTTTCTACACCTTCTCTCTCTCTTTCTCTCTAGACATGCTTTTATATGTAAATTCACAATAGATTGAAACTGGATGTAATTAATAAGGCCTGCGTTTAATATTGCGATTTCTGTTTTAACCCATGACAGCCTTTTCCTCTGCCGGCAAATGGCCCGTTATTGGCCGCTGAGTTTGAATGCCCTGTAACTATAACTGTCAATCGTCTCAAAATTATGCATTGTCTGTCTGATCTAGGCCTTCTAATACAAAAAGTAGAACATGAGTAGACGCAGAAGGCATCATTCAACAGTATAACACAAACATTTTAGGAATTAACTCTATAACAATGGAGTAAAATGACAGAAACTGAACACGTTGTCTTATGGGAGTTACACACGGTTAGGCTCAAAATGGAGCATGCCCATACTTGTATAGAGAACTTTAATCTATACAAGATGCCAGAGAAATGTTTGACCAATCGGAGTTCAGTAGGAGCTGGCATTATCATATTGATGACGATTCTAGGCAGTAGGAAGAGGCTTCCGTCCAGCTGCAAGAGTGAAATCCTAACTGAAATAATGTATGGGAGGGAATGGAGGCAGCTATTTGTCATCGCCTAATCAGCCTCGTCCGGCAGGCACCATCGCACGCGTGTTCCAGAAGCTTAACACCTACTTATTATTTGTGTTAGGAAGGGGTTGGTAGCGTAATTTCCTCAAGTAAAGCAGACGAACCTTTTTAAAAAACAGTTGCAAAGTCAGTTTTACTTTGCAAGTTAGAGGAAAATCGCCGGAACATCGTCTACAGCTGTCTTAAGTTTCATCTGAAATCTCTCGCTACAGAAACTGCACGATAAAGTTAAAGTATTATATCACCAAATACTTGGCAAAATGGCTCATTGCGATTGGTAATTATTCATTGCCCTCAACTGACTAAGACCGCGGACTCGTCTGGGGTTCGAATCCCGCCAGGACTATCCCCCTGACAGTTTTTTTTTCCCAGGTTTTCCTCAGTTCTCATAAATGGCAAATGCTGGGGAGGTACCCTAAATTTAGGAACGTTTCCTTCCTTAAAAAAATCCTTTTCCAATTTATCATTTCATCTCATGTACAATCAGTGTCCACCTCATGTAGTAAACACGGGCGTTAAACATCATTCATTCAACTGACTGAGTGATTTCTCTTGTTACGTATGATTGATTTAAATACACTTTCGACGTTCCTTATTCTTGTTTGACCGCCTGTGGTGCCTCAGTAGTAAAAACGGGCGTTAAACACTATTCAAAAAAAAAAAATCTTGTTTGTTAGCGTAAGTTGTTGCACTTGAACTTCTTAAAAATCTCATTATTTTCATCGCCTTAAAGTTACAACTAAACAGCTTTCCCTCCTGCAGACAATTGTTAAGGAGCTTTTAAATATCTCTCTTCTGAAAACAAAGTATGTTTGATCAGTACACGATTTTTTATAGTTTGTAAATAGTGAAGCACTTCTTTACCGTCTTTTATTTACTGAAACGCTATTCGTATACCAAGTGTAAAAACGCTCTATGGAATGGTACCATGTGATCATATGTTGTTAATAAACCCCCATCTAGAGCCTCCGAAACGGGAGGGGAATTTTGAATGGTGTTTAACGCCCGTTTTTACTACTGAGGCACCACAGGCGGTGGACACTGATGATACATGAGATGAAATTATATATTGGGAAAGGATTTTTTAGGAAGGAAACGTTTAAGGCCTAAGTTTAGGGTACCTCCCCGGCATTTGTCATTTATGAGCAAAAATCTCAGTCAAGGAGGACGTTTCTGAAGGGATTCGAACCCCAGATCTCCCGCTCACGAGTCCGCACCTTAACGACCTCCGCCACCCGTGACGGTTGGAAGGGGTTTAAATAAATCATTAACCCCGGGACAAGGTGAAGAAGTTACATTCATTAGTTAAGGGTTGTTTATCAGTGGTACTATTTCAGCTGTTGCATGCTGCATAGCTGTCCTTCACCATATCCCAGTCGTGGTGGTTCCAGCATAATGGCTCTCCAGCACACTTCGATCAAGCGTTACATGGTCATTTAAATGACACTTTGGCAATAGGTGGATTGGACGTGGAGGCCCAATAGCCTTGTCCCCTCGCTCACCTGACCTGAGAACATTGGATTTCTTATTCTGGGAGTACGGTGGAGACACAACACAACTTCAAGTAATAGCTGGAGTCACCCGAGTCCCAGAGTTCGACATGACATAACCAGAAGTTGGTCTGTAGTTGAGAAACGTTGTTTATGGATTCAATCTGCTGTTTTACTTCTTTTGTGATCCGTGTTCTCTACGCCTGCTCCAGTTTCACGTGGTATCCCTCTACCTACGTTTTTACATTCAGTACATTGTTTCTAAGCGCACCTGTAACTAATGCACAGTCAAAGTTTGGAAAAAGTTGTTAAGGAAATATTATGACATTTCTTTTAATATAAAGGATGCGAAAAGTAAATGTACAACGAATTTACACGTGGAATGAGGACTTAACACTGAGTATTTTGAGGGTGGAAATGAGTGGTCTCATAAGCAGGTTTGTTCCTGAATCTAACTATAAGTTACTCATATTGATGAACAATTATTGTATTTCAACTTCAATTAATGTGTTATCCATTAAAGTAATGTTCTGTATTTTACATGATTAATTATTTGTTTAATGTAAACTACTGTACTTTCAATCCTCTTGACTGAACATAGGAGTTAAAGCCCGCAGCACCACAATGGAGCGTTCAAACGCATTTGTTTCTATTCTTGAGATGCCTTTCCAGTTTCAAATTCTTTGTAAATGTTTTTTCCTCAACCTGGTGCTTTTAATACGTTAACTGTCCGTTTCTGTTACGCCAAAATGATAAATATACACTCCCTCTTTTCAAAAGTCATCTTATCGCCACGGGTGGCCGAGATCATTAAGGCGTGGACTCGTGAGCGGGAGGTCTGGGGTTCGAATCCCGCCAGGATCGCCCTTCTTGACTGAGGGTTTTTTACAGGTTTTCCTCAGTCCTCATATATGGCAAATGCCGGGGTACCCTAAACTTAGGCCTGGAATGTTTTCTTCCGTAAAATGCCTTTCCCAATATATAATTTCACCTCATGTATCATCAGTGTCCACCCCGTGTGGTACCTCAGTAGTGAAAACGGGCGTTAAACACTATTAAAAAATATAGGCTATCGACCTAGTGCTCCTTCCACTGTTCAAAGGTCAAGTCTTTCAAAGACGACACCGTTTGCTGGCAGAGTCATGCTTGAAATAACTTTTCTGTTGTTAAGATGTGAAATATTCTGGGTTATCTGTGATTAAGATACTGAAAAGTGAAACAACCGTTAAATCATGGCACACAAATGCCTAATATTCTCCAAGTGTTAGCTTCGTGAATTGTAAGGTACGCTGGCAAAATCAGAAAATGAAACATGCCGAACAAATGTCCACAAAAGAGAGATCGGCACCTCAAATTCATTAAAATATTGCAGCTACTTGGGTACTAGGTTATTTTTACTATATAAAATACTTGTATCCTTTGAGTATGAAGCCCGTTAATGTTATTTAACTCTCGTTTTTACTACTGAAGCATCACAGACGGCGAATGCTGATGATACATGAGATGAAATGATAAATTAGGAAAGTTGCTTTATGAAGGAAGCATTTCAGACCTAAGTTAAGGTACCTTCCCTGACGAGGACCAAGCAAACCTCATTTGTCATTTAAGAGTAACCTCCCGTTCAATAGTCCGTGCCTTAGTGGTTCTGGTCACTTGGGTCAGAGCGATGATTTTTGGAAAATTGTCGCGATACAATAAAATATCAATATTGCGCAACCACTCACTACATTTCCTAAACTTTCTAACTTTTAACTATCGCGTGGTTGCAACGCTAAGACTATTTCATATTTGGTGCATTGGTTTTGCGCCAGATTTCTTGTTTGTTTGATATTGAGAAATATGTTTAGATTGAAGAGTATGGGCTTGACATTACGGCTCAATATGTTTTGTTTCTGTAAGGTTGGTAGCGCACGAAATCTGGAGACAGGCGCATCTATCTACTGAGTATGTTTCTCGGGTGGCGTGTTTGCATTGAATTGGCAGACGTAAACATTGTGAGGAAAATAAGTGACGGTTGTTATGGAGATAGGAACAGAGGAAAAGACTTACTTTTCGAGTTGGTTTCAAGTTTCGCAAATTGTACACATATATAGAAGGACTTATATATTGGCGTTGTGCAGCTAAGAATTGTTCTCCCAAAACATGGATACGAAAACTGTATTCGATCAGAATTATCAGAGCAATGAAAGAGACCTTGTACGTCAAAAATTTCGTAAAAGGTTAGCGGCTAGTGGCTTAAGTGAAAATCCAAGCACTGTAATATCCAAAAAATTTAATGTGAATCCCGAGATTTGTGCTAGTGTATTGTATTTTTGTGACAAACTATTACATGAAGCAATCTACAGAGAACGACGTCACCATGTGCCGAAACTACCAATAACCCCACGGAGCAGTAAGTTAACTCTATTAACGAAGATTTTATGCTAGTGAATGATCTCGAAAGCAATGTGATTACTGTCGAAGGTGAAAGCAATTTGCAATATTTCTTGGTGTTTCGTTTCATTAAAGTGCAAATGTTTAGGGTTAAAACTTCTACAGGAGAAAATATTTGCAGACTTCGCCGTTGCTATACATAAATCAACATGGACCGAGGCAACTCAACTGTTGGGGTTGTAGGTTTCACCTGGGCCAGGCATGGTGACGTAAACTACAAAGTATTGGGCTGGCAAGTGTGTTCCTGACGCTGGTAAGTGGCTTTAACATTGTTTTAGTTTGTCGTAATTACCTCCAGAGGAAGTAGGAGATTATTTTGTTCTTTTATATGACAGAGTAAGTCGTTATCTTGAAATATTGAACAGCTCAGCGCCTGCCTTGTTGGTTACTATATATTCCATACCATATTCAATCCTGCAATATGGTCCGAGCAGTCGCCTGAAGAGTCACTTCAAGTAAACTGAACGCTTTATTTTACTGCTTACACCCTGAAACTTTCAAAACAATTTCAGTTCTAAAAATATTCAAACAGCAACTTATTTGGATTAATGGCATGGCATGCACCTGCAGGCCCACAAAAGAAGAAAAATAGTAAACAAAGAACATAAGACTGAAAATTACGGTAAAAACTACAGAGAAGGCCGGATTTATCTTATTACTTTTGTGAAGTACGTTTATTATTTAAACGAACCCTTCATATGACAACCAGCACAATTTTTACAGTTTTTAAACATTTGTTACCAGCAAACATTTTCCTAACCTTTGTTAAAATCATACAAGCAAAAATTTTAACCACACCGCGCGCAAATTCGCTTCACAGTCTGTGAAAGTGGGACGGAAAACTGTGCCAAACGTCGTACCAACCTAAAACGAAAAATGTTACTTAATGAGTTTGAGTTATTGGCATAAACACATTATAGAACTAAAGCAAACATTTCTGGCGTACTTATAAGTGGTACAAACATGGCGGTTCGTTCTTATTTTAATCTATCATTATTACAGGAATCTTTATGGAAAAGGAAACAAGGGAGCAAACCTCAGTGGAAACACACATTTATGAGTAAAGTATACGGACAATTATTTATTATATCTGTATATTTTCACATTAAATTGCCACTTACGATGACTTCCCGCAGCTGGTGTATCGTTCACATCCTTCATACGGTTTTCTGGTGACTGACTCCGCGTATCATTCAACCGCCATTCCAGACAAACCCGTGTGTTTCTTGCCCAACTACCTAGGCTAACAATATATTGCAATAATGCATCGACAATGCTGTAATAATACAATGTTCTGTAATATTGTCAATGCATTATTACTGCCTATATTCGCCACATCATTGTGCATGGTTTAGTACTACAGATGTGTCATTATCACAGATGTTAAAGGAAAAATGTTTTCTCATATTACAGCGCATATAAAACACATTTTAACATTACACGACATGAAATAAAATAACTATAAGACAGGTTCCTCAAATTTTTACGCAACTAGCATTTGCTGGAATTTTTAGTAGTATTTAACGCCCGTTTTTACTACTGAGGCATCACAGGCGATAGACACTGATGATACACAGATGAAATGACAAATTAGGAAATATTTTTTTTAAGGAAGAAGCATTCCAGGCCTAAGTTTAAGGTACTTCTCCGGCATTTGCCATTTATGAGGACTGGGGAAAACCTGGGAAAAACTTAGTCAGGAGGACGGTCCTGACGGGATTCGAGTCCCAAACCTCCTGCTCACGAGTTCGCGCCTTAACGACCTCGGCTGGTAACTACCAATGTATTTTGCAGCGAACAAATACTCTTTTTCTCGAAATATCTGTGACTGGGTAAACTCATAAGGATTCATTATGATCATCAAATCTTAAAAAAACAAACAAACAAAATGGAAATGAAATGCATACAGATCTCGATTCTATAAGCTATACCTCAAGTATACTCTTAATCTTGTCCAAAATTCTCTGCCGACAGAGAAGTATAAAATACCGAAATTGTCATTCCTACTTCTATTTATGTAATCGCAGTTTCTTGGTGTAGTTACGTGCTGTATTCGGCTCGTCGTTTGTCAATGTGCATTATTTATGATAATATGCTAAACCGTAAGTCTTGAAAAAAGTTATTTATACTTGGGTGTGGATAAGGAACATGTACATCTTCCTACGGCTGCAAAAGTAGTTAACAGCAAGCAACTCCAAATATTCTTGCACACATATCAGACTTTTGCTCAATTTTATTCAAAAATGCAACAACTGCGCATCTTTACACATTTCAACAATTTTAAATAATGTAATACGGTCTTTCCTGTTTTTAATACAGATTTGCTTCTGCACGGGGCCAAGGTCGATGGCTGGCTAAGTTATCTTTGCATTTCTACTCTCACAACCTTGATCAGTTATAGCATGAACGCAGTATTAGTATTTTATAGTGAATATTCGCAACGAAACTCTGCATATAGAATTTAAATAAAATAAGAAAAATAATTTCTGAAAACCGGGGAAATGGGGCGATTAGGAGTGAGGGTTTACCTGAAACCCAAAATGTAAAAATCGCTCTAGCAGTACCAATATTTGTTTTTTCACAAACAAAATCCAGCATATATAATTTAAATCAAATAATAAAATAGTTTGCGAAAATGAGCGAAAATAGATTATTAGGAGTGGGGATTTACTTGTAAAACGAGTGCGTTAAAGCAAATTTTAAAATTTTTCGCAACGAAACTCCACATATATCTTTTAAATAAAGTAATAAAAATAATTTCTGAAAATCAGAGAAATCGGGCAATTAGGAGGAGAGATTTACCTCAAACCCAAAATTTAAAAATTGCTCTAGCAACACCAATATTTGTTTCTTCACAAAAAATGGGTATATATCATTTAAATAAAATAAAAAAATATATTCTGAAAAATCAGGGGAAATTGCACTATATGGAGTAAAGGTATACTTAAAAATCGACATTTAAAAAGCGCTCTTACGTTTAACTTTCTCTCTTTTGTTTTAAAATAAAAAGACAAATTTATTCAGCATATAAACTGTATTTATAACGTTGCATATGTTTTATATTTAACAAAAGTATCGTCGTGCAGATAGTAAATGTGAAATATTAATGTAATATGTATGTGAGAATTATATTTATATGTAAGAGCGCCCTGTAATAACCTTCAGAAAACGTTTACGTTACATTTTTTACTACAATAGCATTTAAATTAAATTACAAAACCAATGAAAATCGATGAAAATGTCGATTGTTTATTGTTGATTGTGTATATTTGCTTACTATATTGTAATTGTTTTTAAATAGTAACATGTTTTGAAACATGTACACATCTTAGATACAGAATGTAACTCGAAACTTTCTGTTATTTTTCTCCATTTTAGTGTATGTAAAGATGCTATCAAGGGCTCAGTAAACATGATTACATTAAAAAAAAAAAAACTCACAGTACAGTTGCTTTGTCTGTCATTGGTCATAAATTTCATTTAATTAATAATATACCATTGTTTCTGGTTTAATCTCAATATTATTATTATTATTATTATTATTATTATTAAAATGTGGTGTTTCTTTTGTGATACTTATAGGTTGCAAGAATTATACTTTTGTTCCTCTAATACCACACAGCAATGCCATAGCTAATTTCATTTCATTAATTAATGAGACCAGACCTTGTATTTTATATTATTTTTAAAAGTTACGAGAGATTCGCTTAGTTTGCGCAATTGCTGCGTGATGGACTTTTGCCTGTGTTATAGTAGTTGTTCGAAGTGGTCACATGCTTCTAAATTTGTGTTCACTAGCAATTTTGTAATTCTTCCAACTTTTGTGCTGATATTTTATTTCAATTCCTTCACAGTATTGCGGTTATTCCTGTAGACTTTATTTTTTTCTCTGTTCTTGTTGTAAACTTTTAATACATTCAATTCAGTTAAATTTACATTACTGAATACTACAATTAATAACGCTGGTATACCGATAGTCTGCAATAACACAAAGTGTTAGGTTATGTTGGTCTCTTGACTGCAAATTGAGTTGTAATAACACAGTAACAGAAATAATATATCTCGTAACAATAAACTGCGAGCGACTTTCCACGTGCAGCCATGAGCTTGGACACTCTGTGTTTATGAACTTATAAAATGAGAACGGCCCAAAAATAACTCTCCATACTTAGTTTCATTATTATAGTGTTTAAGTTTTTTAAAGATAAATTTGATATATACTACATTTTTTACTGCCTATCACGTTGCACTTTATGAATGTCTCAAAGTAGGATCATTAACAATGCTTCAACCTAGATTGCCACTGTAATTGTTAATATCGTAGATAAATGTAATCGTTATTTGTATGAGGCATTAGGGTTGCCAAGAACTGTTTGAAATTGTAAGAAATGGTGTTGAAGATATTAAAAGAGTAATTGTTTACCTCTACATTTAGCTTAAAGTTGACAAGACTACGACAGTTGTGAGCAGGTTTTATTCGGTGTGCAGTATGAACATGCACGCAGGCGTGCGATAGAATAAATTTAACATATCATTTAAAAATAATAAGTTTATAGTTTGTTGAGTATTATACGAATTTTGGAAATAAAACATGAGAAGTATTGCACGCTTATTTTACCAGTAATTTCTGATTTCATTGTTGACGACAATAATAAATGTTCATATCTAGTTGATGCGATTAACATTTGAATTTAGCACGTTAAAAACAGAATGATGTAAAATGTACACAATCAAATATCTTGTCGACGGTTTTCAACGTTTCCAGCACTGCATAAAATTCATTATTTCTTCATAGGGAGCAGTGTAGGGAGGAGCTGGCTGAGGAATAAATGTAACAGGTATGTGTTTGGCGTTTTTAATTATTAATACGTTCGGCCTAGATAGCGAATAAAGTTCGGAATCCGCACAGAAAACTTTAAGATGGATTTGCGTCATTAAAACGTTTTAATTCATTCGAAAACAGAAAAGTATAAATGCAGTGTAGGAAAATTGTTATTATAGGTTTTAAGATGTCGGACAGAAAAGTTAAACGTCTATCTGGAGCTTATTATTTCTAAAAGAAGAATGAGATCATACTGAAAATGGTGAAATTAGATGAAAATGATCCAGCTGCATACATCAATCATTTCGGAACTTTTTTCAGACAGTAATAACGAAAATGAAATGGAAGGGGGAAAACCAAATGGAAATTTTGAGGTTAACTTGAAATTGTGCCACGAGGAACGATCAGTGCATAAATCAAGTTGTGATTAATTTACAGGGTACTAATAATTGTGCAGAATGTGATTTAGGGGAACCCTAGTAGCTGGCCACCTATTGTTAATAATCGTTTATTACAACTCATAATTCAGAAGAGACCTCTAATACCTCAAAATATAAACTTTCCTAAATATGTTAATGGCAGATCATTTTCCACGTCCCAACTTGATACAATTTGGTTAATTAATTCCGAAAAATGTATTTTGCTTTTGTTGCAAGAAGTTTGCTTTGAAGAAAAAACAAATTAAGGACAGTCGGAGGTTTTCATATTGGCGGTATGGCCAAGGCATAAAAGAGTGCAAAACTGTAAAAAGTGGTGTGAATTGAAAACATCGTTAACAAGATATTCAATTGACAAATAAAGTTTTATTTTGAATAAAAGAAAACGGCGGGCTATTATTGCAATTGTACAGTTTTTACCTGGGCAGTACTTAGCTTCCAGAGAGTCACATGTTAAATTATATGAAACAAAAAATTGCAATTTTCAAAGGCTACAGACATGTTGGCCAAATTTGATTACAATATTTCACAACATGTCAATGAAATAACATTACTAAAAGTCGTATGCCTCGTTACTTATGCCACGCTTTTCAAAATGAATTTATATCTGTTTTAGCAAAGGGTATTAAATGAAAAATTAAGAAAATTTTAAAGAAAGCAAAATATTTTTCTGTAATTCTCTACTGCATACCAGTCACACTGAACAAATATGATTCATAGTAATTATTTCCGCAGTGAACTCTGAGCTGAATATGAGTTAGATATTCAAAATATTCATGGACAAGAGTATGGAAATGGGACAAATATGCGTGTTACGAGGGTAGATCTATAAGTTTCCGGCCTAACCATTTTCTAGGTATGATAAAGACAAAAACTATATTTCACTTTTCAATATAATTACCCTTTATTGCAATACACTTCTCACGTCTTTAAATTAACATTTCAGCGCCCCCCCCCCAAAGTCATAAATCTTATCTGCAAAATGGGCATAAACAGCATCCATCGCTTCCTCGTCACGCTTACATTTCTTTCCTCGAAGGTCCTTCTTGAGTTTTGAGAAGAGGAAATAGTTCCTGGGAACTTGATCTGGGCTGTAGAGTGAATAGTCGATCTCCCTGAAGCCACATTTCTTCACAGCTTCCTTTGCAACAAGAGCTGTGTGCACAGGCGCGTTGTCATGAAGAAGACGCACACCACCACTCAGCTTTCTTTGCCTTTTCTCTTTGATGGAAGCACGTAGTCTGTGCAGTAGGCCAGCATAGTACTCCCCATTTACTGTGGTGTTCCTCTCCTTGAAGTTAATGAAGAGTATTCCTACACAGTCCCAAAAGATTGTGGCCATGATCTTCTTGGTTGACTAAGTGACCTTGGCCTTTAGAGGCGGTGCTTCGTCAGGTTTACGCCACTCAATTGATTCTCTTTTGGTCAAGGGATCATAGTAGAAGACCATAATTTCATCTCCTGTAACAATGGTTTGCGAAACTTCTCTCTCTTTGCCACGGCAGATCTCCAAAAATGCCTGACAACAGATGACTCGTTGCTGCTTTTGAACTGAGGAAAGAAGTCTAGGCACTACCTTATTCATGTTTAAAAGTTCATGAATAATTCGAAGAGCTGTTGTTTTAGAAAGGCCCAACCTTGCTGTTATTTCTGTAACTTTGAGCCGCTGGTCTTCCATAATTTCTCCTTTCACAAGAGCGATCGATCTTTTCAACAGTGAGCACCTCCAAGGGCCGACCAGCACGCTCTTCATCTTCAATGCTTTCCCCACCCATTCGAAAAAGTTTGTCCCATTCTTTTACGGTAGAATATGAGGGTGAATGCTTCCCCATGTGCACCGTCCAATCGCTGTTTAATTTCATTTGGAGTAAGTCCTTCTTTTGAGAAGAACTGAATAATAGGCCGATACTCAATATTGAACATGTCACAATCTTCTATACGTAGCCTTCTTTACGAAACCTTATCTGATCAATTGAACACAGCAGAGCGAAAGTTACAGCTGCAATTGTTTACTTAACAGACAAGATATGACGCCAGATAAGGATTTGGTGAAGGCGATAACCCTTATCGGCGAGGCTGGAAACTTATGGACTTATGGACTCTTAAGCACGGTGGCCTGCTGAACAAAATGAAGAATTTCAATTCTAGCTAGAGTTTTTCTTTTGTGCCTTGTAAACAATACTGCCAAAGTAACATTGCAAACACATTTTTTAAGTTTATCCAAGCTTGTATACATTCTTCTCTGCACCCTCTTGTAGGTGAGACATGACCAGGTTAACTTTAAAGTCTGTAAGTGATACAAGATGGGAGAGTAGAATAAAGCATTACATCCTCTCAGAATGCAATTAACTGGAGTCTTGAAAAGTTTATATGACATAGTTAATTACTCTGGAGACTTGAAAACGAACTCATTTAATATATGGAATAATATTCTGTTAAAATGAATGTCGCAACAAAATGTTACAGTTCCCTTAATCCAACATTAATCTTAAAGTTTTCACTCAGCTTCAAATTTGTAAGTGAACCCAGGTGTAATTAAATGTAAGCATTTAATTCATATTTTAGTCATGCAGAAGTTAATACCCTACCCGACTTTCCAGTTGTAAGGAGCAGAACTAAAGATTTAATTACGAAAATGCGACAAAAAATAAAAGACCTAAAAGAAGTATATATTTAAAAAAAAGGCATTTAAATAACTTCACCTGTAATGCACAAAATTACTTGGAGTCATCATTTCCTAATTCAACAGCTTTGAGAATTTTTCAGAACTCATACTTATATTAAGAACAACAATGACTCAAAAAGGTTTAAAGATTTAGAATTGTTACCATAGAAAATGACTCGTGTGAAAAACTAAACTTATCAGATGTTATTTGATGAGCTTGCAAATAAGAAAGCAACAACTGTTAATACAATGATTAACATTTGCTTAGGTTTGATTCTTTGTATATATTTTTTACATTTATAAACTTGTCTGTACTGTATGTAAACTATTTTATTGATTTTTTCCATTGTCAATGATATGGCCTTGTCATAAAAACGTACTAATAATGGGGGAAGCTGTGAATGTGTTCGCCATCTGCATTGTTAGGTCAATCAATTATATCCAGCACATAAGCGCTAACAAAGCAGAACCGGCCCCGTAGCGAGAAATTATACTCCATTGAATCAAGCAGTAAAGCGAGATCACTGCACTGTCTTACACGTTCTTTGACCTGCAGAAGATAAGGATGACAAGCGTGCTGCCAACATGATTTAATTAAGATAAATCTCATCCCGATAACATTCAAGCCATCTATCTTGTATATGGTGTATGTCGCACCAAGAAATGATGGCAGGATTCTCTCTTTTAAAACGATATTTTTTAAAGCACACAAGGTTTTTACATTATTGATATCCGCCAGTGCCACGCAGCACAAATACCTTACACTTTTAAGAAATGTTCTGACGTAATAATCCTCCATGATTTGGTCGTGGACGGAAGGCTTTTTGTACCGAGCATCACGACACAAGAAGACTGTTCTTACATTTATTTAACAAGCTTCAAGTTATACTTTAACAAATGCGCTCTTTTCAAGAATTAGTTTTTAGGTTAAAGAGTAAGAACGCATATTTAATAAGCAAGATCACTGAAATGCTTATATTAAACGTAACACACAAAAACCAAAACATAATATGTTTGAACAAGTTTACTAAAAAACGAAACAGATTTTAATTGCACAAAAACTTTATTCCATAAAAATCAATTATTACATAACATATGTATCGCTAACCCTTGTTGGCGCATAGTAACAGTTACAACTTAGAAAGTAGGCTAAAGGAATTTTCCTCGATTTCAACACAGTGAGAAATATACATTTCTTATTTTACTTTTACTTTCTTCAAGACAACCCAACAGTAGCATAAAACAATATCCAAATTTACAGTAATATACGAGAGAAAATTCCGTAATTTTATCCAAAAATAAAAGAATTCCTCTTTACTTTCTTAAAATATGTCCGAATTAAAAGCAATTTAAACAAGGGCATTCTATGATTTACTTCATTTTACAAACGTATTATTAAAATAAACAATAATATCTGGATCATTGATAGTGAATTCAGAGATTGACTACCAAAACCCTGAAAGTAAGGATACCGAGCAGTAGCCATACTAAGTCAAATCGAGGCCCATCGCGGTATCAAAGCCAGCAGTCGAAAGGGTTTCTACCTTAGGCAGCCTGTGACCAATTCACGATTGACTCGGAAGACAATAATGACGCAATAAATGAGAGATAATCGCTGTCTTGAAGAAAGGAGAGGGTAAAGGAAGACGATGCGTGACATAACAGAACCTATCCGCATACTTCACAAGAGAATGTTGGGGTAATACCCACGATGACAGCAGTAAATCAGCCTGCACATATTCCAACATTTACCTGCTGCTATACAATTGAGTCTCTCTCTAAAGTGTTTTTCACAAGCGAAGCGATATGACCTTGAGATGTGCGGTAAATCGCCCAGTCAGGCTTAGTGCAATATTGCAACCAGGCAGAGAAAATGGAATTTATAAAACACATACACTACTTCAAAAATGTTACTATTTCACATGTGGATGGAAAGAGAGATAGGTAAAGCTTCAGGCGGTATATGCAAAGTAAATAAAACATATATGAGATTCAGTATCATAAATATAGAAATACTCTTCTCTTTCTTGGGACATGAACAGTTTGAAGTGGATTTAAATTCATTTCAGTTAAAGTTTGATAAATTTATAATAAACGTACCCATAATGACTAGCTTATTATAGAAATTTAAAAAATTAGGTATGGAGGAAAGAAAAATATACGACAAAGCTAGGTACAGTAATGATTTAATTATAAAAAAAACTTTATAAAACATTTAAGAACGCCCACAATGCTATGTCATCAAAAGCGTGTTGATCAGTCATAAAATGTGAGTGAATAGCAGACAAAAACGTTCGAGCTCAAGGTACCATTACATAACGATCTAGATGAAATATGAGTTTGATTACTTTTTCTGAAACATTACTGTAAACTGATCATAGACTTTGGGCATGAAAGGAAGCCCTGAATGTTTTGTAATCAGCTTATCTTGTTAATGTTCCTAATTCAAAATTAAAACTGTGACGTCCATTAGAAATAACTAAAAGTGTTCACCGTTTAAAGATAGAGAGGATATGATGAAATTAATACTACAGTTTCATAAACTGTTCTGCTTTTATAAGTGCACCATCATAGAATTCTGTGTTTTAGTCACTTAAGTGTTTGCCAATAACGACCTTCCCTTGGAGAGGCGAAACAACATAAAGCGCCCCTCAGTCTGCAGGAGAGCTATACCAGTGGAGTGGGTTGCCTCCATGCATAGAGTATTACACTTTGCGTTAATCATGAAATTTTATTACCATCCATGGAATAATAAATGAGCATCTTAGATAGTTCATGTGTATGTACCTGTTTAAAGCTAATAATTACCATCATGGTCGAATGGTATCATTTGTGACCCTAATCTGGACGTCCTGGGTTCGGATCCTGGCCAGGCCAAGCTGTCTGGCTGAAGTTTATTCGGAATTTTTCCTCGTCCTGACAACATAGGAAGGTAGGTCAATAAGTTTCCGGCCTAATCATTTTATAGGTATGGTAAACACAAAAACTATATTTCTCTTTTCAATATAGTTGCCATTTATTGCAATACACTTCTCACATCTTTGAATTAACATTTCAACCCAACCCCCCGCGGGAAAAGTCATAAGCCTTGTCTGCAAAATGGCTAAACAGCATCCATCACTTCTTCGCCACACTAAAATTTCCTTCCTCGAAGGTCCTTCTTGAGTTTTGAAAAGAGGAAACAATCACTGGGAGCTGGATCTGAGCTGTAGGGTGGATGATCGATCTCCTTGAAGCCACATTTCTTCATAACTTCCTTTGCAACAACAGCTGTGTACAAGGCGCGTTGTTGTGAAGAAGGCGCACACCACCGCTCAGCTTTCCTCGCCTTTTCTCTTTGATGAAAGCACGTAGTCTATGCAGTAAGCCAGCACAGTACTCCCCATTTACTGAGGTGTTCCTCTCCTTGAAGTCAATGAAGAGTATTCCTTCACAGTCCCAAAAGATCGTGGCCATGATCTTCTTGGTTGACCGAGTGACCTTGACCTTTAGAGGGTGCTTCGCCAGGTTTGCGCCACTCTTTTGGTCAAGGGATCATAGTAGAGGATCATAGTTTCATCTCCTGTAACAATAGTTTGCAGAACTTCTCTCTCGTTGCCACGGCAGAGATCCAAAAATGCCCGACAACAGATGACTCGTTGCAGCTTTTGGACTGAGGAAAGAAGTGTAGGCACTAACCATATTCAAGTTATAATGTTCTTGAATAATTCGAAATAATACTGTTGTTTTATAAAGGCCCAACCTTGCTGCTATTTCTGTAATTTTGAGCCACTGATCTTCCATAATTTCTCCTTCCACAAGAGCGACGTTTTCAGGAGCGAGTACCTCCAAGGACCTACCTGCATGCTCTTCGTCTTCAATGCATTAAAAGGTTTGACTCATTCTTTTTCGGTAGAATATGAGGGGAGAGCTATCCATTGACACCGTCCAATCTCTGTTTAATTTCATTTGGAGCAAGTCCTTCTTTTGTGAAGAACTTAATAACAGGTCGATACTCCATTTTGAACATGTCACAATCTTCTACACATAGTCTTCTTTATGCAACTATATCTGAACAACTGAACACAGCGGAGCGGAAGTTACAGCTGCAATTATTTACTTAACAGATAAAGTATGACGCCAGATAAGGATTTTGTGAAGGCGATAATCCTTATCGGCGAGGCCGGAAACGTATGGAGCTATCCTAGCTTTAATGCGCCAAGGACTCCGAGTCCATTTGCACCATCAGTAATTAATTCTCTCATCCCTACAGATAACACCAACACTATTCAAGTTCAAATTAGCGCGACAAGACCAATGCAATCAAAGCGACAGTTAATAAACAGCAAAACAGTTACATTAAAACGAAGGGTATAAAACTTACAGCATATATATAGGAACCAATCATGAATTGTTATGTAGAACAGGCCAAGGATATCGGCTTTCTAGGTTTCAAGTTGGTAACCAATTGGAAAGAACCAGTAAAATACATTTCCGCAAATCTAAAGTCTGCTACAAGCTTTTAGATCACTATCTCATTTTATTTCAAGATGTATTGTATATTATGCTTAGTTTTACTAAACTAATAAAAATGAATTAATATTTTCAGGCAATTCCATCGAAAGCAAGCAAGCTTTTATACTAAAAAGAGGAAATGCACACTAACAACGTCCTTAAATTCATATTTAAAAGATTAGTGTTTATATATTTCCTGTGTTAAAATGTAAAAATTTATGTTAAGTACAAATACCCACATCATACAGAGGGTGCCAAAAATGTAAACACACTTCAAGCAAAGAAAAAACTGTGTTAACGTAACAAAACTGAATTCACACAAACAGAAAACGATGCGCACTAATCATCTTAGACTTTTACAGTTGCTCAAAATGCCCACTATCGGCGTCGATACACTTCTGAGTACGTTGAACTACTGATTGAGCAACTTTTGCGAAAGTGTCCTCAGCGATTGCAGCACATGTCGTTTCAATTTCTTCCCGAAGTCCTGTCAGTGTAGCTGATTTTCTACGTACACAATATCCTTAAGAGTTCCCCATAGGTAGAAGTCAAACGGCCGTTCTGTTCTGTACACGTCTCCATTACCTTTGAACTTGAACAACATTCTCGGTTTTCCAATATCACTTCAAAATTGCTTTCCGCTGTTCAAACGATAATCTTGGCTCCATTTTGTCGTAGTAACGCTAGCATAACGTAATGTGAGTCACATCTGTTTACAGAACATCATACTACATATTACTATTGTTTTTCGGTCCGACTTTGAAATATATAAATAGATATCTACTGTGAAAGTGTTTATACATTTTGCCACCCTCTTTATAAATACTAATTGAATATATTCTTAACTCATTGCTAATTTATTTTTGTCAAAAAGGAGTTGTTATGAATGCGTTAGAATATTTAATACTTTCTAAAATAACTTCAAAATATTATTATTATTATTATTATTATTATTATTATTATTATTATTATTATTATTATTATTATTATTATATGAAAAACAAATTTTCACTTACAGAATGCTTATGTAATATATGGTATTGCTCCGTAGAAGAATTTATAAATGAGCAGTTATTATTTTCTTTGATAACATACCACCACGGGTGGCCGAGGTCGTTTAGTCGAGGACTCGTAGTGGGAGGTTTGTGTTCGAATACCGTCAGGACCGTCCTCCCTGACTGAGGTTTTTTCCAGGTTTTCTTTAGTCCTCATAAATGGCATATGCCGAGGAAGTACCATAAGCTTAGGCCTGGAATGTTTCCTTCCTTAAAAAAATCCTTTTCCAATGTATCATTTCATCTCATGCATCATCAATGTCCACCGCCTGTGGTGCATCAGTAGTTAAAACGGACGTTAAACACCATAAAAACTCATTAAAATATGAAAAATATTAATGTTTTGTGTAACATAGATATGTAATAGTAATGTTATAATATATGTAATGAACTATGTTCAAAGTAATTTTGTTCATTAATCTTTAAATCGCAAGTAAATTGTATGTCATGTTAGGAGAATCACAGTTTTGCGACTCAGAGTTGTGTGAAACTGTTTTATAAAACTGGGTTTTGGCATACGTTGTACTCACTCTATATCTCAAATGGAGTAAATAATCGATACAGCAGTGAGATTTGTTGTCACTCAAGTGTGAACAATATAAAACATGTTAAAACAGTTTTCCCCCTTCTCATAAGCTGATGCTTTTCCAATTCTAGTGCACGGGGAACCCGTTATTGTTTAGTTCGCGTTATTGTGACTTAAACAATGGACGACGTTGATGAAGAGGAGTGTTATAGCTTCGGTTGATGTAAGCAGTGCATGAAACATGCTTTTTGTTACGTCCCTAACTCCAGAATGTGTTCCGTGTTATATGCCAGCATGAAAGTTTAGCATTCTGGTGTTGGATATTTAATAATAAGTTCACTAATTTCTTGGAGCCATATTTGTAGCTATTTAGCAAAGAATAAGCTCTAATGTGCTTTATGTGTGGCACAAATTGCAGTATCATAAATTACACAAGTACATTCACGATTCAACTGCCTAATGGACAATACCAAAGCCCCTGTGGAAAGAAAACAATGAAGTTGTTTTATTACCATTAAGATCATGTTTTATTGAAATGTTTCATAGTTTGTTCTTTTTCTCCTATACCTGTATGCATGCCGGGTGACAAAAGATTTGAATCATTTCTTGAACGGAAAATTCTGTCAAGTTCCTACTCGATACAGCGCGCGGTTCGCAAGGTAACCAGCAAAGCTGTGCAGCAGTGTGTTATATGGCATGCACTAAAGACGTACGCGTTGTGTTAGCTCTGTGGCAGAGTGTGCAGCGATGTGGTTGAGAGCTCAGGTTCGCTTCCCAGCATGAACAATTTTTAATAAACCTATTATGAGAAATTGGTTTCCTCTGTTCCCTTTGCAGACGTTTATGATTTTGGTCGTTGTATTTTACAGACAAAGTGCTCAATGCAGTCACTGCATATAGGGATGACATTTTTTTAAGGGTATACCCTCTTCTGTTTACAGCGCTTACATCTCCTCGACATACCGCCAATGCCCGGGTCAGTCGCCAGTCCCAGAGCTATGTATACTAAGGGTAGAGTAAAATTGAAACTCATTGATAAAATAGAAGATGTGACAATCCGGCACCTGTCCTTGTTTAAAATAAACTGAAAGAAACCACGAAAAACTTCAGTTAGGTTAGTGGGCTGCAGGATTTGAACTTAGAACCTCCCGAATTCGCCTCCTGAGACAACCACTCCAGTTATGTTTTATGTAATCAGCTAAAATAAAAACTTTGCGAGGGTTTATGTTCATCGAATGCCGGTATAAATAATACTATCTCATTAAAAAAGTAAGTTTCCACACCCGATTTAATAATTGACCTTTTGATAGTTTAAAGAATATTGTTTACTGCTCTTAAGGAAACCGGGAGCATTCCCCCATTCTTGAACTATCTTTTCGAAAAGAGAAAAATCTATTAGTGTATTCACTTTGCCCTGTGAGGCACAAAAAACTGGGGAAATGTTTCATGCAAGAAGTTACAAATCTACGGTCTGCAAAGCAATATTAAGATTGTCTGGAGTGCCGATGTTCTGAAAATTTGATCTATAAATATCGTTGTTTATCGCAGGCCCGCTATCTTCATATCATTATTACTACCTAGGGTGCCAAAAATGTGTGCAAACTTTCACAGTAAATAACTATGTAGTATATATCAAAGTTGTACCGAAAAACAACAGTAATGTATAGTATGATGTTTTGTAAACAGATGTGACTCACATACATTATGCTTGTATAGCTACAACAAAATGGAGCCAAGATTATCGCTTGAACAGCGGAAAGCAATTTTAAAGTGATATTGGAAAACTGAGAATGTCTTTGAAGTTCAAAGGCAATGGAGATGTGTGTACAGAACAGAACCGCCAACGCAAGTAACAATTGCGCGCATTCGAGACAAATTTGAGACTCAAGGAGAGCTGGGAGACCTCACACAGCAACAAGCCCCACGCACTAGGTCAATGCACTATCCAAGGCACTGGAAAGGACGAAGAGGTCCGTTTGAGTTTCCACCGCGTTCTCCGGTTCTAACTCCGTTGGACTTCTACCTATGGGGAACTCTTAAGGATGTTGTATACCGTAGAAAACCCTGGCAGCACTTCGGGAAGAAATTGAAACGGCCTGTGCTGCAATCGCTGAGAACACTTTCGCAAACGTTGTTCAATCAGTAGTTTAACGTACTCAGAAGTGTATCGACGTCGATGGTGGGCATTTTGAGCAACTGTTGTAACTGTAAAAGTCTAAAATGATTAGTGCTCATCATTTTCTGTTTGTTTTGTTATGTTAACACAGTTTTTTCTTTGCTAGAAGTGTGTGTGCATTTTTGGCACCCTCTGTATTAATTATTATCACTACCCAAAATTACAAAATCTGCATAGTCACTAAATTTATCAAAAGGATAAAATATTTCACGATATTACTCTAACACAAAATAGTTTTTAATTAGATACCTAAAATTTATAGAAGAAAATATTGACACTCTAAGATTAAATATTACACGCTTTCACTCTGAATTAGAATTGAATTTTTAACAAATGCGAATTTTTAAAAAAGTGGAAAATCTTCTATGAGGAGCTCTTTAATGCACGTTTCTGGAATCCGATATGAATGTTCACTAACTGAAAGAGAGCGGTTTTATTAGAATATAATTTATATTATTATTGTTATCGGGAAAACTTAAACTGAAGTTACAAACGACGGCGCGGTGAGAGGACGAGCTTTAATATTGCTCAGGAAAAGTTGGACCATTCTTCGCTGGGTCATTTGTAAAAGATGCCCCGGCATTGCTACATCATCACGTCATTGCATGACTTAAAAAGGACCAAGGTGCAGAACTTGAACAACAACTGACAAAGCATGTGCTCTCTTATGAAATTATCCGTGTTGAGGTGCGGAACAAGTTTATGAGAGCTGCAGTCGTTTTTGAGGTAATAGAGTAATAATTACATATGTAAGGTATAAGTACTCTTATCGATCATCCAATAACAGTTAGGTATCAGGAAAGGGGCCAGTTTCTCTGGTACCTTTTCTCCGTTGCTGCTGTTGCCTGATGGAAATGTACCCAAACTTTTAACTAGACATTCGACAGTTATTAGGGAAAAAATAAGTGGAAATGGAGCATGTGTATCTTTATGAACATGTTGTATCCCAGGTTGTATTACGCAGACACGTTCTCAAACTGTTCGTTTTCGTTTTCTTGCCTGAATTACCGAGAAAGTTAGTCAACACCTAGGAAACATGTCCCAAGCTTCTTTCTCGACACCATGTAGCAAGCTATCAAATATTTTATCGCTGAAGAGCGTTCGAGTCTGACGACCCACAATAACTACCTCTTTAATTTTTAGTGGTAGGTACGAGGGCAGATTCATAGGTTTCCGGCCTCGCCGGTAAGGATTATCGCCTTCACAAAAGCCTTATCTGCAGTCATACCTTATCTGTTAAGTAAATAATTGCAGCTGTAACATCCGCCGTGTTCAGATATAGTTGCGTAAAGAAGGCTATGTGTAGAAGATTGTAACATGTTCAAAATGGAGTATCGAGCTGTTATTAAGTTCTTCACAAAAGGATTTACTCCAAATAAAATTAAACAGCGATTGGACGGTGTATATGGGGAAACATCACCCTCATATTACTACCGTAAAAGAATGGGACAAACATTTTCGAATGGGTCGAGAAAGCATTAAAGACGAAGAGCGTGCAGGTCGGCCCTTGGAGGTGCTCACTCCTGAATGAATGATTTATTTATGGACGCTCTTTAACAGCTCAGGTCATCAGCGTCCCATTCAACTCGGGGCGTGAAACGGCCGACATATTTTGCTCAGAGGCCTCTCTTTCAGGCTTGAGGTTCTTTTTCGTGCCGTAAATGTACGACACGGAACCCACAGCTTTGCTTTACTTCCCTTCCGAAGGAAGCCATACTTAGGATTTTTACGCCCCGAAAAAATCCATCGGTCCTGACCGGGTTCGAACCCGCGATCTTGGGTTTAGGAGGCAAGTATGGTAACCACTACATCACCAGGACCGACTGCTCACTCCTGAAATCAACGCTTTTGTGGAAGGAGAAATTGTGGAAGACCGGCGGCTCAAAGTTACAGAAATAGCAGCAAGGTTGAGCCTTTCTAAAACAACAGCCATTTGAATTGTTCATGAACATTTAAACATGAATAAGGTTAGTGCAAGATGGTGCCTAGACTTCTTTCCTCAGTCCAAAAGCAGCAACGAGAGAGAAGTTCTGCAAACCATTGTTACAGGAGATGAAACTATGATCATGTACTATGATCTCTTGTCCAAAAGAGAATCAATGGAGTGGCGTAAACCTGGCGAATCACCGCCTCTATTGAACAAGGTCACTCAATCAACCAAGAAGATCATGGCCACAATCTTTTGAGACTGTGAAGGAATAATCTTCATTGACTTCAAGGAGAGGAACACCACAGTAAATGGGGAGTACTATGCTGGCCTACTGCACAGACCACGTGCTTCCATCAAAGAGAAAAGGCGAGGAAAGCTGAGTGGTGGTGTGCGCCTTCTTCACGACAGTGGGTCTATGCACACAGCTCTTGTTGCAAAGGAACCCGTGAAGGAATGTGACTTCAAGTAGATCGACTATCCACCCTACAGCCCAGTGACTATTTCCTCTTCTCAGAATTCAAGAATGACCTTCGAGGAAGGAAATTTAAGTGTAACGAAGAAATGATGGATGCTGTTTATGCCCATTTTGCAGACACGACTTATGACTTTGGGGGGGGGTGACATTTTAATTCAAAGATGTGAGAAGTGTATGCAATAAATGGTAACTATATTGAAAAGTGAAATATAGTTTTTGTGTTTATCATACCTAGAAAAGGTTAGGCCGGAAACTTATGGATCTACCCTCGTATATTTTTCTTTTGCTAACAGAAAATTACATTGATTGAAAATGTTCGTTTGTGAATAAGGTGGTTCCAGGGCTACAGTGCACCTGCACATTATGATCATAAAGTGCGTATCCCGATCGCTGGATATAGGGAATGTTCCACATCCTAGTACGTACGTTTGCCATCTGACTGCTATGGAATTGTTTTATTTTGGCACATTTCAAGGTAGTTATACACGAGAAAGTACAGAACAGTAGTTAATAGCTAGAATTATAACTGCATTTGAAATTATTCGCGATACGCCATTCACTAAACTGTCACCATGAGCTCTGTACCGAGGCCAATGGTCGAACAACCTTTGTGAATTATGTCTATACTTTATACAGTTTATATTTAATGTACTTTCCTATTAATTAAATAAATGCGCAATACATTGAAATTCAGGCTACCTTCTAAAATGTAAATACAATCGCATGCCAGTGTTCTATAAATGATCAATTGCAGACGAGAAGTAAAAGCTAAATAGTTCCGGTCCGCAAATTAATGATGATGATTTTTGTGACTGATGAAGTAGTGGGTTAATGACGACATCCCTACATACTCGATGAATACGCTAGTGGCATGAATAATTTTACTTTCTATAACACTAGGACCACAATGGATACAACCATTTTCGGCTAGACGTCAGCGGACGTATATATTTGTATTAAAATTCTCGTATAAAACACCTGATTCAATGTACGTTACATATGTGTTATAACTTATTTCATTTCATAAATTAATAAGGATATAATTTGGATTTTATATTCTTTTTCAAAGTTACTAAAGACAAAATATTGTCAATAATGGGATTAAACTGACTATTCCTTACGCAACCCCTAAAGTCTGTAATGCTGTAAGAGATGTTTAAACGTATCGACAAGCGAAAGGATGGAGCTGAAACCAATTATAAAAGTTTCAGTGCGAGTTTTATACCTCAAAAACATTTTGAACGAAACAAAAAAAAAATAAATAAAATAAACTACATTAAACAAAGAATGACAATAAAACGAGTCAACCTTTTAGGATCCCTGCCTTAAATGTAAAGTACTGGTTTCCTGATAAGAGCAGATTAAAATAACCAAACCTTGCTTTAAACTGTGCTACAGCAAAGGAAAAATGGCAAAAGAATATTAGCGCTTTCGTATTTATTATCGTATGCTAATGTGTGTTCCAAATTTCCGGGCTATAAACTGGAACCTTCGTGATATCAGTTTAAAATCGCAAATTTATTCAGCTGGCTATATCACGAAGGTCGTTTAAAGGCTTTAGTGCCACCTTTTGGTTTATGTGGGCTGTTTCCATGGCTTCCTGCTTTTGGTTTTATTAGTGCGGGAGTACTGGATAACTTTAACGTACAGTTACATAGACATAAAAGAAACGCGTCCTGCCCACATTTAGTGCTTCAACATTGGCAACATTCTTGGTCTCCTCTGTTTTATAGCAATGATGCGATTTGCTTTTACTGCAGAAACGTGAGCCGCAGAATCGTTAGTTATACACAGCGTGAAGTGGTTAAAACTGTTTACAACAACTTCAGGATCCTTTTACTGCTGGTGTATTTGCCGCTATGCGCTACTTCTCTAGGGCAACACGTGTCACTGAAGATCTTTGGGTATATTTTAAAAGTGAAAACGCATTGCAATCATATAAAGATACGAGGCCCAGATGAATTTAAAATTCCGTCACGAAGGAGCTGCTTAAACTAAGCGAATTCCTCACCCAGTTGAATAACTTTTAACAAAAAGTAACAAAAATTCAATGAAAGCATTATTAATTAATTAATGTGTGGTATTATGGGAACAAAATTAGAATTCTTGCAACCTATAAGTGTTACAAAAGAGAAACCACATTTTTAGAATTATTATTGTTGTTGTTGTTGTTGTTGTTGTTGTTGTTAGTCGGCCCTGGAGGCGTAGTGCTAATCATACTTGTCTCCGAAACCCAAAATCGCGGATTCGATCCCGGCCAGGCCCGATGGATTTTTTCGGGCGTAAAAATCCTAAGTATGGCTTGCTTCGGAAGGGCAGTAAAGTCGTAGGTCCCGTGTCGTACATTTACAAAGAACCTCAAGCAACGCTACCATAACTTAATTTTGAGTCGGGTCTGTTTACAGAACATCATGCGATAAACTTGGCTTTATTTATTCATTGTTATTTAGCAACGCTCCCATAATGTATGTGAGTCGCATGTGTTTACAAAACATCATAACACATTACTGTTGTCCAACTTTGAAATATATTAAATAGATCTACTATGAAAGTGTGTATACATTTTTGACACCCTCGGTGTTTTATTATGTCTAAAATTTTCGCGTCCTCTGGTGTTTTGCGTACGATAGACTTAGCTACACCAATACAAACTTAGTTGCTGCGTGTGAAACTTAACAGATGAGTGCGGCGTCGCGTAAAACATCCCTATTGGCTACATCCTGAGCTTCTTCGCAGTTCTACTTTCACTTCATTTCTCAGCCTAAGCACTCGACAAGTCCTTTGTCCTTTAGGGCTCTAATTTCTCCAGCAATGAACCGGTTTTGAAAACATCCTCATTCTTGTATTCTTTGACTGGAATAAAAGCAACTCCTCCCATTGTAACTTTCAATGGGAAAAAATGATTACATTTTCGTATTTGTTGCCGGGAGTTTTGAGCAGTTGGGAATGACCCTTCATGGCAACTATAGTGTCTATCCAGATTTACTCAGGTTTTGTTTCATAAAGTATTCGCTTTGTTTTGCATTATCCAGTACTGTAGCAAGAAAGGAAAAACATTTAAACGCCACTCATACCTTGTCATTACATTCAAAGCAAGACTTCGATACCGCCAACAATCACTCTTTCAAGCGTTTTCCTTATTTGTTCTCAAAACGAATCAGAATTTGTCAATTGTTCAACCATGGAAAAAAATGAATGAATGAATAGTGTTTAACGCCCGTTTTTACTACAGATGCACCACAGGCGGGGGACACTGGTGATACATGAGATGAAATGATAAATTGGAAAAGGATTTTTTAAGGAAGGAAACATTCCAGGCCTAAGTTTAGGGTACCTCCCGGCATTTGCCATTTATGAGGAGTGAGGAAAATCTGGAAAAAGCCTCAGTCGGGGAGGACGGTTCTGGCGGGATTCGAACCCCAGACCTCCCGCTCACGAGTCCGCCCCTTAACGACCTCGGTCACCTGTGGCGGTATTGACCATGGAACCAGTCACGTTTTCGTTATCGATCAAGCTGAAAACATGGAACTCTATTGACAGTGCTAACCCAAACTTGTGATAAACGCATCGGGTGTACCATAAAATCTCAAATTGCTTAACATTTACGAAGAATCTACATACCAGAAATGAACAACTGGTGTCTTCACAGAAACAGAGACTATTTACACTAGTCATTTAATAGTGACTTTTGCATGCAAATGTTGGCAGCGAACATGTCTTGGAACAAACTTCAGATGCTGGATTTAAATGTTTCTTACAAAAAACAGCAAAGGACGAGTCAACCCTCAAGAGCAATTATTTGCATTCTTGTTATGTCGACATCTTAAAAAAACCCAGGGCTGACATAGGTAATTCATACATGTGGATTTCTGCTGATGAGGCGTAGGCTGTTTCATGGAGAAGTTTGACTCTGTGCCTGCATCCAAACCCTATTTAATTTCCTGTAAACCTTTGGAGGCAATAAATAGTTCAACAATTGCAGGATGGACCTAAAGCGATATGGCCAGCTGGGGTCGGTCCTATTGTTGTAACAGATGCAGTTGCGTGCATGTTGAAAGCACGGAAATCACATAGTGCATGGTACTTGTATGGCTCATGCGTTGCAACGAGTGGCAGAGACAATTACAGAGAGTAAATACATTGATAACCGCAATGAAAAATGTAGCTATTGTTGACAATGTTGCAAGCAGCAGCTACCTTTCTCCGCATGGACAGTAGCTGTGATTTTCTACAGTAAGCACTTTGAACTTTTCTTCTGGTTCTGCAATGAATCCTTGTCAGCACTCAACAGGTCTAAAGTGCTCAGTTCAGTGTCATACATCGCAAGTCACTTCGGTTGACTTCCCGACAACATCCAGAAACTGGAGACTTCAGATGTGCTTCTCCAAGAAAGCATGGGAAGATGTACCAGGTGAAGTTTACAC
The DNA here is from genome assembly GCA_030762175.1 of Metallyticus violacea. Taxonomy (NCBI): domain Eukaryota; kingdom Metazoa; phylum Arthropoda; class Insecta; order Mantodea; family Metallyticidae; genus Metallyticus; species Metallyticus violacea. Next base: position 123,510,634 of record CM060842.1, on the reverse strand, counting down.
TAAACTACATAAGAACCTGGCAACTCAACTCTCCTTGCTTTGTGAACTGTAGACCCACTTGAGAACACTATCTCTCTGTATAAATGTACAACAGCATAGTCAGACAGACCACTGTTCATAACATCAGAGCATTTGGGAAAACATATTACACTTAATTGTGCGTCCCCTTCCAACGTAACTTAAAAGCTTAATGGGGGACACTTGTATTTCAGAACCTTCGCATTCATTCCCAAGTTCAAAAATTAATTGTAATTTAATATTTGTAGCACAATCGAACTGATTAATATATCATAATTTGGCTAAGTATAACATTCTATCGAGGGTGCCATAAAATGTATGCACACTTTGACAGTAAATATCTATTTAATATATTTCAAAGTTGAACCGAAAAACAACAGTAGTGTGTAGTATGATGTTCTGTAAACAGATGTGACTCACATTACGTTATGATAGCGTTGCTACAATAAATCGGAGCCAAGATTATCGTTTGAACAACGGAAAGCAATTTCGAAGTGATATTGGAAAACCGAGAATGTTGTTGAAGTTCAAAGGCAATGGAGACGTGTGTACAGAACAGAACCGCGGTTGGACTTCTACCTATGGGGAACTCTTAAGGATGTTGTGTACCGTAGAAAACCAGCTACACTGACAGCACTTCGGGAAGAAATTGAAACGGCATATGCTGCAATCGCTGAGGACACTTTCCCAAACGTTGCTCAATCAGAAGTTCAGCGTACTCAGAAGTGTATTGATGTTAACACATTTTTTCTTTGCTTGAAGTGCGTATACATTTTTTTAGCATCGTTTGTATTTTCTAGCAAAGAAATTAATATTTGACTTTTTATTACTATTGTTTCATTACATATTTATCTGCATATTTAGTCAATTTTAGCCATATATTTGCGTACATAATGTTTAAATGGATGTTACACGAATTCCGGGCTCTAATCGTCATAAACGTTCAAGACATAGACATCATTGTTGCGTATGCAAGTTGATAGTTCGTGCGAGACGAGGACGGAAGGAGTTGAACACGCGTTGGTGATACGGCGTGGGAAATAATGCTTAGCGTTGCGTGTTCGGAAAGAAAGAAGGAAAAAAAAAACTTGAGAATTGAAAGAAACAAAACTCTATAAGAATGCTGGAATCCGTGAATTAAATATGTTATTCAAAATCGAAAAAATGTTTTCATGTTAAGTATGGTTTTCTGGGGCTGCTGAGCACATGCCGCCGCCCCCCTCGTTAGTTACGCTCCTGACGAGATATCTGCGGAACATCAAACCTGTAAACGTGCAGACTCATAGTATAAATGCTGGGTAAGCGGCTGACCCGTGATGCATAGTGTAATAAAGCAGAACCTGCTTGGCTCTGTCAAAGCCGGAAGAATTGTTGTAGAACAAATGTATATCACAATATTTATTTAAGACTGGGAAGTTATTCGACGGGTATGAAACGGTATGGGATCTGAATACCTTCTAAGGACTATTTACCAGACACCAATATGGAATGCGGTTATTACTGCCAAAAGCAAATACACAACTTTTACTTACAAGATAGTGTTATTCATCATTAGAAAATGTTTCGGTGGTTTTTAACAATCTTAAATTATTTACAAACAATATTTGTTATATGCAATGTGAATTAAAACTTCTCCGCAGGTAAGTACAGCCCTTTGTAACATTTCCCAAACTTCCAAATAACTGGACATTTTAAAACATAATTGGGACAGTATCATGTTTATCATCGCCTATTTTAAGTAAAAGGACACAGTCTTCCTTGGCAATAGTTATAAACGGCTATACCTATCTTATCTTAAACTCATTTGCAAAGAAGTCGAAACATAATATCCTGCTCACACCGTTCATTAAAACTCCCTTCATCTCGCTCCAGAACCAGATTCATTTGTATTTCCGGATCTTTTCTTTTCATTGACTCTCACTTCATATAAGGTACTAGATTAAGGAAAATTCCGCTAAGAAAATGTCCCTACTAACCAAAAATATTAGTAAGAAATGTTTAATACACACTACAGTTTCATCATTAATTTCAAAACTTGCATGATGTATAGTCTTTATCCACTCCTCCTTAAATACTGCTGTGCAAATGTGGTATTATGCGGCGTACTGCCATAATTAAGACATACAACAGCGACCCTTGTTGTACTAAACACTTACTATTAAACAAGTGTCTAGTATGATTTCACTAAATCAATATAAACTTAATAAAAAATTAAAGAACACGCTGTTGTTTATTTCCTTCCAACTATAAACTACTGAAATAGACCACGTAACTACAACGAACCAAATAAACAAACAAACCCATGTGTTTAATATAAGTAACACGAACGATTTTATTACCAGTATATCTGTCTCTACTTAACCTCACTTGCAAACCAGTCGAAACAGGCTCACAAAAACTCTCATCATCTCGCTCTAAACCCCGCTTCATATTTGTTTGTCTTCGATTTTTCTTTCTTTGCTAATCCACACCTTCACATTGATAGATTAGAGAAATTTGCTTGGAAAATGTCTTTCCTAACCACAAATTTGTACGATAGGTTTAGATATCAAGTTCATAATTTGCACGATGTATACTCTTTATCCACTCCTCTAATTACTGCTATTAGGAAATGCAAATATTGTTGATTAGTGTTTAACGCCCGTTTTTATTACTGATGCATCACAGGCGGTGGACACTGATGATACATGAAATGGAATGGTAAATTGGGAAAGGATTTTTTATTTTTTTAAAGGAAGGTAGCGTCCCAGGGTACCTCCCCGGCATTTGCCATTTATGAGGACTGAGGAAAACCTGAGCCAGGAAGTGTGGTCCTGGTGGGATTCGAACCCCAGACCTCCCGCTCTCGAGTTCGCGCCTTAACGACCTCGGCCACCCGTAAATGCAAACATGTTATTATACGGTGCACTGACATAATAAAGACACACAAGAACTTGTGGTAGTAACACTTTCTATTAAACAAGTTCCGGGTGTGATTTCACTAAATCAATATTAACTTAACAAAAACAAAAGAAGTAACACACTATTGTTGATTTACTTCCAACCTATAAACTACTATAATAATCGAAATAATTGCAAATTAATAACATGATGTAATTAACACACGGACCACATATTCCTCTATTTTGTCTACTATCGATACCTACCTTGGTGTCTGGTAAATATAGTGGGGTCGTGCATTGCAACTAAAGCAGCAACGGGGCTCGAATTGGCAACCCCCCTTAGCAAACGATTAGTGAAATATTTCGTTATCATATAAGAAGTAAATTCCTTTTGTGGTTGCCAGGCGGAATTATTTTCTTATTGAAAGCATCGTCACATCCAGTTAGAACTACAATAAAGAGTATTGGCAGCGGCGTCCATGGCAGAACATCTGTAAATAACAAGCGGCTCGCGCGCGTGCTCTCGCCCTGCCGGAAGAAACCCGAACTAAGCGAGGTGTGCGATGGTGGGGGCCGGTTGACAGGAGAAGAGAAACCGACCGCTGTGGCATGCGTGCAGCAGATGTACCGTAGCCTCTGCGGGGTCTGTAGCTGTGGTTGGGAAGTTCTCGTTGTCGTTTTACGTAAAAGCACGTACGCACGTGTTTTTTTTCCGTACGCTCGCTTTGCATCTGGGACTGTAAACCGCGTGACAGCTTCTGAGTTGCTTTGGCTATCAACATTTTTAGTTCTTGATAGTTTTATGTTTTATTTTTGCATCCGGGTGAGAGCATGCTAACAAGATTGGAAGAACAGTGACATAATATTACATCTTGACCATCTTCGAGCAGGACTGCGCCTTCTTCTTTTTGCTGTTGGAATTGGATCACTATGCACATTTAGGTAAGTTTACGACACTGGTCAAATGAAATATATTTGCCAATTTTCATAATTATCTTATATAATGCTAAGGGAATTTTCTGGCCTTGCGTGAAAGCGTAGCAGTCACTTGTCTGTCCAAGCAGTGGGCATGTTGTAATACTTTTCAGAATCTCAAAAAGTAAATAACAAATAAACGTTTCATTAAGTATGAGACGAGACTTATACGAAGAAAAATGTTATTTCTGTTGTTAACTAAACCATAAATAAAATGGTTCATTTTCCTACAGTTCAAATAAGGAAGTACGCCCCCATTTTACAATATTTATAGTTATCAAGGGTGGGAGTATTCTTTGAAAAGTAAATTTCACTATCAAATCTATCTTAAATCAAACTTATAGCAGTTTTAGCAACTATACACCAAGTGGAAACGCTTAACGCCTACAAATTTCTACTGACATAACTGCGCCATGTTAATTTTGGAACCAATTTGCTTGAATCGCGTCTGGATGTTAAGATGTACGATCAGTTTTGTTTTCCCTCGGAGTGTTTTGCCTACGGGCGGATGCTCGTTAGCCGGTTAGCAGGCCAACCGGGTCTTTATAATTAGCGGGAGAATAAAACACAAAAGAATTTAAGACACTCATTACTTACAAAATTATCATATGAGGTGTTGAAACTGCCCGTCTTCATTCTCCATACATTTCTGGCATCTTTTTGGGAAATTATCCATCACTCGCTGTAGTTCATTTTGAGAAATCCGGAAAATTTCCTAACTAATATGCTTTTGAGTTCTTGAGTGGCGTGCGGGTTCGTCATGTACACTAATTTTTAATTTATCCCAGAGATATTAATCACAGGCTGTTAAATCGGAAGACCGAGGGAGCCACAAATACCCAATAATAACTCTTGTCTTGTGGAAACATCGTGAATTGCTTGCTCTAATGGAATCATTTGCAGTGTCAACAGTGGCAGAATCTTTTTGCAAAAATGCATGATCACGCTCTCTGGCGGTTAATTCTTGGAAAAAATGGGCTGGTATGATAATCACATAAGAACAGTATCAACTGTATAAAAAAATGGTTCATCACTGAGTTAACACACGAATCGTACACAAATACACACTGTGCCTATGTAAACACACTTTATGTTTACCGTTGAATTAACAAACTAACAACACACACACATACCCGGGAATAACTGCACTACGACTACGACAGTGAGCAAAGTCAACAAGTAAGCAAGCAGGCTTGCTACCCGCTCCACGGCGCGGCTCGCTCATAGGAAAAAGCCCGCGCTGCGGGGAAAAGCATCCCTGATCGCACGGTACAAAGATCCTCTTCTTTCATGCTTTTGTCATGTTAAGCAAACACCGGATGGAAGGATGCAGGGTGCGTCCCTTTAAAAGGGTAAAATTTAAATTACAGACTGATAACTTGATAAGTAATGGGAGATGAGGCATATTTGCCGGAATTAATTAAACAGAAATGAAACACTCATCTGAAATGCCAAAGTAAGCTATTAATAAATAAAAGAAAGATGCTCTCATTAAGAATTTAAAATATTAAGATTGTCACTTTGAAGCATCTGATACAGAATGTGAAAATGAGGAGTAAAAGAACGCCATACATTATCGAAAATTGCTCAGAAATGCAGCAATGACCTGAGAAATTCACCTACCCCGAAATTAATTCTGTATAGGAAGGCATTTTTATCTTGACGCCGCGGCCGGAGAAATTGTAATTAATATAACTTGTCGATAAAGTATGTGGAGCAAAAATAGTAACTCAAAAGCGCACGGTGCAATTTTGGGACTCCTATTACTGAAAGTCAGGACGACGTCTCGATTTGCACAATTCTTTCAACTTAATACTGAAAGGGCCATAAATTGAACCCCCAAAATTAGAACTACAAGTTGAGATTCCTTTCCTTGATGTAATCACTTGAACTCTGGAGAAAAATACAGTGACGGTGATAAACTTACAAATTGCCATATTGAGGCGGGAAATGAAATATCTGATCAGCTGTATGATTTTATTTCACTACTAATCACAGTTCCGGCGCATTACTTAAGCCGTTTTCAGTTTTACGCGCTACAGCACTTATTTGTAAGTTTCACACACGGCAATTAAGTTTGTATTGGCGTAGCTAAGTCTACCGTACGCAAAACACCAGAGGACGCGAAAGATTTTAGACATAAAATATATACTATTTATATTGTTTGAAATGTTCCAATACATACTTTATTAATAGAATGAAATGTTTAAATTGGAAACTCTTCTACACTTTACTGCCTGTAGCTAGAACGTTTTACTTAGCTACTTATTTGGATTTAATGGCTGCAAAAATGACAAAAAGTGAACTCTTCTTTCAAGAAAGTAATTTCTGAAAATAACTATTGTGAGTGCCTGTATTTTACCATTTCTAGCTGGGGAATATATGCTTCAAATGCAAATGAAAAGTTTGCATGCCATGTTAAAATTTGCCGCTGAATATTGTGACTTCTTGAAAAAACACATAAATTATATAACACTCTAGAAAATGGGGAATGGAAATAATAGTGGAAGGACATTTGTAACGAATACGTTGATTTATCCTATTACGCAATGATGCAGAAAAATTAGGCTTACAAGTATTCATAGTCTGCAGACTATGTCATGTAATTTATTCTTATTAACGTAGATCCATGAAATTCAAATTCCAGTTGGAACTTTGTAAATTTTATCACATTTTGGATTTCTTGCAAAAATGAATGTGCGCTTTTCTCACTGTCAGTTTGAAGAAGAAAAGAAAAAAGTCCGTCACACAGTAGCTGCATAAACTAAGCGAATTCCTCATCTAGTTTTTTTTTTTTTTTTTTGATTGATTTTATTTATGAACGCTCTTTAACATCTCAGGTCATCAGCGTCCCATTCAACTCAGGGCGTGAAACGGCCGACAAATTTTGCTCAGAGGCCTCTTCTTTCATGCTTGAAGTTCTTTATCGTGCCGTAAATGTACGACACGGGACCCACAGCTTTACTTTCCTTCCGAAGGAAGCCATACTTAGAATTTTTACACCCGAAAAAATCCATTGGTCCTGGCCGAGTTCGAACCCGCGATCTTGGGTTTAGGAGGCAAGTATGGTAACCACTACACCACCAGGACCGACCCTCATCTAGTAGAGTAACATTAAAAAAGAATATGAATCCAAAAGTAACCTTATTAATTAATGAAATGAAATAAGTTAATGGTATTACTGTGTGGATTTAGGGGAATAAAATTAGAATTCTTGCAATCTGTATGTATCGCCAAAGAGAAACCAAAATTTTAGAATTATTAATATTTAATAAAAATTGAATAAAATTAATGGTATATTATTCATTAAATGAAATATCTGACCACTGATAGGCAAAACTATGCCGTGTGGGTATTTAATAAACCTTTTTAATTATAGCCGTATTTATGAACTGAGTCCTTGATATCATATTTACATTCATTAAACTTTCGAGTTACAAAAACAAAAAAAAAAAAAAAAAAAAAAAAAACATGTTACCATTTAAAAACAATTACAAAGTGCTATGCAAATATACACAATCAACAATAAACAATCGAAAGTTATTTCGATTTTCATTGGCTTTGAAATTTAATTTAAATGTTATTAATATGTAACGTAAACGTTTTCTGAAGGTTATTACAGAGCCCTCTTACATACAAATATAATTCTCAAACATATTAGATGAATATTTCACATTTGATATCTTCACGACGATACTTTTGTTAAATATAAAATATATGCATCATTACAAATACAGTTTATATGCTGAATTAATTTATCATTTTATTTTAAAACAATAAAGAGAAAATTAAACGCGAGAGAGCTTTTAAATGTCGGTTTTCAAGTATACCCCTACTCCTAATGGGTCAATTTCCCTAATATTCAGAAACGATTGTTCTAGTTTTATTTAAATGGTATATACCGAATTTTGTTCCGAAAAAGCAAATATTGGTGCCGCTATTTTTAAATTTTACTCATAGCAATCCGATTTCACCGATTTTCGGAAACTATTTTTCGTAATTTATTTCAGTGGTGTATACCAAGTTTTCTTAAAAAACATTTAAAATTGCCGGCGCTAGAGCAATTTTAAAATTTCACTTTAATGACCCAGCTGTCATAATTTTCGAAAACTGCTTCGCTTTAGGTTAACCCCCAATAGTCCAATTCTGCTGGTTAACGAACTCTACGAATCGTTTGTTAATTGATGGTTATATGCCGAGTGGGAGGGGGGGGGGGGAGTTTTCACTCTAATTAGTGTTATATATTGTTTTTTACCGTTAAATAAAGTTTCTTTCTGATTTAATGCTGATGAAAACAAATTATAGTGAAATTTTAAGCAAATGTTATTTTTTCTCAGTTAAACCCCGCCATAGTGTCAACATAGTATATTTGTAACTGCTATATGGGGTGCTTTAATCATTTTTACCAAGATTTGTATAAGGTTAGTGTTCATTTTGAGACCTTTAGTAACAATGCGGGAGCATCGGCAACTTAGTCCTGTGTTGTGTAGTGTGGTGGTGGCGTTGTTGTTGGCTACACTTTGGTGTGCCAACGTATGAAGCGGTTTGGTATGTTGTGGAAGGAGACCAGTAGTTTAAATAATCACAACCACACGATGCGACATAATATATATGGTATTTTATTATGCTCAAGATCTGTCGCGACCTCTGGTGTTTTGCGTACGATAGAATTTATCTACATTGAATATAAACTTAGCTGCCGTGAATTCCAGGGACATGAACTGAATCTAAGAACCGCGTCTGAAATTGAATTTATTATGAATGCTTCAGAATATGACGCATGTAATACTTATAGATGAGTGTCCCAGCCGAATGTAAAATTCAAAATGGGTCTCGCGGCGTTTAAATGCATCAAAAGTCTCGGAAGTGAAGTACTGATTTACCCGACTGATGACTAGGAACTAACTGCGTGCCCCAGCAAAGCAAACGCTTCTTTATACGTTAAATTGAAAACAAGCAATCGTTAGCTTGAAAACGCCATTGGGGTTAGCTCAAAATATACACATACCATTGTCTCGCTTAAACTCATATCCAGCACATGCCATTGATTATTATTTGAAAGTTAAAACTCTGCTGACATTGGCTAGTTTAAAAGCTAACTGTACAACCGCCTGTCGGATTCAAATCCATGACGAGTTTAAAATTCCTTGAGTTTATTAACCCTCCAACGGCTTCCTTTCAAATGTGGCATCACATTCGACCCTCGGGTTTACTTTTACCCTTTGTGTAGACTTTTATGGCCTCTTTGGGTTTCCAAGCTACCGTAAACTGAAAGAGCTTTCTCTTTTGTCGACATACAAGTCGCATGTTTCATATTATATGCATATATACATACACATTTGCATTTCCGTGGGGATGAGCCGTAAGTGCTGTTTCAGTTGGAAGAAGAACTTCGTTTTACTGAATGCGTACCGTACTTCGGAACGTTTTTCTTTTTTCTTCAAGTTCTTCTGCTGCTTTCTTTTCATGCCTCTAATGATATTCTTCTGTTCTGTTCCGCTACTACCCTATTCCCTTCTATTCTGCTTTCCTCCGAATTCTTACCCTTTTATTACTCTTTATCCTCCCTCTTTTCCATCGTTATTCCGTTCTGTTTTCTCCCCTTTCGAACTCCCCTTATTGTTCTTCTACTCTATACTTCTCCAGCTTAAATTCTCTTATACCTACGCTTCTGCTCCTCGTATATCAGCTCCAGATTGCATAATGGACAACCAGAAAGACGCTATTTGTAACATTCGCTTTAGCAATGAAAGTTAGCCATTATGCGAAACGCAATTCCTTTTATAGAAATAGTTTATGCTTCTGGCTTGTCTGCAGCGAATGGAGAATTTGTCTATACTTGCCAGATAAAATCCGCTTTACAACCACTGAATCAGTTAACAGTAAATAGAGACTTCCGGCAGGGAATATAAATTGTTCCTTTATGTTCTCAACGAGGATCTAGCGTGACGCATTCTAAAATAATATGCCAAATGGACTCGCTTCTTTTATGGACACATACCGCAATTAAAAACAAAAATGCTCTGAAAATATGTGGTAATTTTTTGTTGTTCCATTGAAAATTCCTTTGCACTTTCGTCGTTTAGAAGTTCAGTACTTTTCATATCATTTCAGTGCTCTCGTACATATAATATTAGCGCTTCCTTTAGGTGCAAAATTATATGTTTAAGAATAAAGGTATTGTGACAATAGTTCCTTGTTCTATTAGGTTAGCGTTGGTCCCGGTTCGATTCCCGATACCTACTAAGGAATTTTTCTAAGTTACGGACGTCTGTTGCGAAGTCAACCCTGCCTCGTGAGGACAATTGGGCAGCTGCCTGATGGAGAGGTGGCGTTCTTTGATTACGAGTGATAAGTGACCGGCGAGATACCGGCATGCCACATGTCCCTTGTAATACTGCCCTTTATCAATGATGTCGTAAGACGGAGGTAGAAGAAGCAGAGGTCGCTGCGGCAGACCAAGGCTTAACCCGGGCTGTAGCGTCAAATGAGAAGAAGAATATACAGTAATTGTATTTTAATTATTTTCTATCTTAAAAAAAATTTGAAAGTTGGAAATACGTTTTGGGTATAGATTAATTCACAATTATTTATAATAATTTATATCCTTAAAAAATCACCGATAATGTGTTTCATAATGATAACTGCTCCAAGTTCATCAAACATTGAATTTAGAAATTGTAAATGTATTAATTTCTAATTGTCGGCAAGTTTCGTTCTATTACCTTCACGTTCCGCAAATGAAACGCTTCCGTGATGTGAAGGAATCGTAGATTGCATAGGCGACTTTTCTCCTAAGAAAAACTGAAGAGGCTTACAATTTGAATAGTCGAAAAATTTACTTGTTTGCAACATGGCACCCGGAAAAATATCTTTTGTTTAGTATTTGCTGGTGCAGTTAATCTTACAATTTAGTCAACAAGAAATGAATGTTAACTATTTATGAAGATCTCTCTTTGTTCAGACTACAATAAATGCATGAACTCGCCTATTTATGTTGCTGTTGTTCCATCTTTACCAACAAAATGTTGATTCGATGTAGTTTTTGTTTCCACTTATTGACAGCCAGTCTCTCGGTTTTTACATAATTATTTTTGCTCTTGATGTACTGTATGAATTGACACTTATAATAATAACATTGTAAGGCCTCCACTGTGTGGTGTGCTTCTGATAAGAAATCGCTCTCCCTGTGTTCAGAACATGATCAGAGCTAAACTGATGGTCATATCACGATAAACAATCCGATTGTGTTGTTACTCGATGTGAAACGCTTTTTCGTTTAAGTGGGTACTCGTAACTATTTGCCTGTGTTTAAGAAAATCCTTAAGAATACATTAAACAGGTCCTAAAATCCAAATACCAATGAGTTTTCTAACAGCATGTACAAAGGTTTACCATGGAAACAGTTGAACTCTCTGTTTAACACGTCACAGCTTCCATAGGTGCGATATCGTGGGGGAAACCCCGGTTTAGAGCTGTAGCACTTGTTCCATTTCAAGGTTATTTCATCCTCGGCACCCTCAAAGAGGCGCGCGATCTCCTGGCTGATAAGCGTCACCATTCAGAGTAACCATCGAAAACTGCTTTGGTCATTGTAACATTCTGTCACACTTCACGTCTAATGCTTTAAACGTCATACGTACAATTTGTCACACATAAGACATTAAATTTAAATTTATCTTTCTTCTCACATGTAAGGCATGCCGTATATTTTGTTACCAATAATAACACTTTTAAGTGTATTAATTTAGTAGACTACAAATGTGCAGCAGCAAAGCAATGCTAAACTCATTTATCCAGCCTTTTTTTTAATTAATTAAATAATTTTGTAACCTCTTTTCAGCATGTAAACGTCCTCATGGATTTTGAAATCTAACTCTACAGGCGTTTCAACAAATTGGGAGTTTGGCGTGCACCAACCAGTTTGTTCATGTGGTTTTTCCGCTCTTCACAAGTTAAGTTTTGCTGACTGTTCGTGAGAGATTTAGCAAAAATTTAGGAATTCGTAGCAATTCCAGTAAAGCGGTGGGAAAATTTGCATGTGTCATGATGTCGCAAATAGCTTACAGTTCTCTGTGATGTTTCAAATATCTAAAGAGCATGGCCAGTTGAAACAAAAGCTAATGACAATGTTTGTGTAGAATTGTGTACATGTTTTGATATTTCACAAGACCTTCGGCCTGCACACGGCGCCACATGCACTGTGCGAAGTTGAAAAAACAACCTACAATTTTGTATAAGAGACATCGTCATGATATTCCTCAATGTTTCCTTCTAGTTCACTGTGTGCACTTCTTTATTTTTCCTACCTGTTAACATCAGAACAACAGGAAGTCATATGCTGTGTTGCAGTTTAGTGACACCATCATATATCCCATATTTTTCTTTTTGCAGTATTCGCAACTGCCAGTCAGTACAAAAATAAAAATAATTTATATCCAAAAGGACCAACGAACGTTCCCCTTTGCATTACCTTTGCCAAGTTCTGAACGTAAGTTTGCTCTGCTCAACATTCTTGTGCGTCGTTTAACCACCTCCTCCTCCTCCTCCTCCTCCTCCTCCTCCTCCTCCTCCTTCTTAAATTGTTTTAGCCTCATTCGATAGTTTGACATACGTCTCACTTCTTGTTTCTTGAATTACTACCATAAAATGAAAATAAAGCAACACTTTCAATAATGTAACTAAAATAACAAGAAATGGAAAAGCATAAATAGGAGGCTAGGTCCACAAGTTTCCGGCCTCACCGGTAAGGATTATCGCCCTCACACTACCCTTATCTGGTGCCATATCTGTTAAGTAAATACTTGCAGCTCAAACTTCCGCTCCGCTGTGTTCAGTTGTTCAGATATAATTGTATAAAGAAGGCTATGTGTAGAAGATTGTGACATGTTTAAAATGGAGTATCGAGATCTTATTAACTTCTTCACAAAAGTAGCACTTACTCCAAATGAAATTAAACAGCGATTGGACGGTGTAAATGGGGAAGCACCCCCCTCAAATTCTACCGTAAAAGAATGGAACAAACGTTTTCGAATGGGCCAATAAAGCATTGAAGACGAAGAGCTTGTAGGTCGGACCCTGGAAGTGCTCTCTCCTGAAAACACCGGCGGCTCAAAGTTACAGAAATAGCAGCAAAGTTGGGCTTTTATAAAACAACAGTCCTTCGAATTATTCATGAACATTTAAACATGAATAAGGTTAGTGCAAGATGGGTGACTATACTTCTTTCCTCAGTCCAAAAGCAGCAACGAGACATCTGTTGTCAGGTATTTTTGGAGCTCTGCCCGCGGCAACGACAGAAGTTCTGAAACCATTGTTGCAGTAGATGAAATTATGGTCCTCTACTATAATCCCTTGTCCAAAAGAGAATCAATGGAGTGGCGTAAACCTGGCGAAGCACCTCCTCTAAAGGCCAAGGTGACTCAAATCAACTAAGAAGATATTGTGCACAATCTTTTGGGACTGTGAAGGAATACTCTTCATTGACTTCAAGGAGAGGAACACCACAGTAAATGGGGAGTACTATGCTGGCATACTGCACAGACTACGTGCTTCCATCAAAGGGAAAAGGCGAGGAAAATTGAGTGGTGGTGTGCGCCTTTTTCACGACAGCGCGCCTGTGCACACAGCTCTTGTTGCAAACGAAGCTGTGAAAAAATGTGACTTTAAGGAGATTGACCATCCACCCTTCAGCCCAGATTTAGTTCCCAGTGACTATTTCCTCTTCTCAAAACTCAAGAAGGAACTTCGAGAAAGGACATTTAAGTGTGACGTAGAAGTGATGGATGCTGTTTATGCCCATTTTGGAGACAAGACTTCTGACTATTTTTGGTGGGGGGGGGGGGAGAGATTGAAATGTTAATGCAAAGATGTGAGAAGTATATTGCAATAAAGGGTAACTATATTGGAAAGTGAAATATAGTTTTTGTCTTTATCATACTTAGCAAATGATTAGGTCGGAAACTTATGGATCTAGATAAAACACTTAAATAATTAAATAAAATTTTAAATATTTCGAAAAATTTTCTTTCCATATTGGGATATTCTTAAAAACGGATATTTATGCGTTATATGACTGTTCGATCTTACATTGTTGTTTTCGTATATTTATCACTATCTGTAACAGAATGTTGTATCCTATGATACACAACAATTAGGGGTCTGCTTGTTAGTGCTATCTGAACATGCACCTAAAAATTACTTTATAGTATACTTATAAAGCGAAATATAAGATGTTGATGAACCACAGCGAAATAATTGCAAAGATGTCATGTGTATAAGCAATTTGAGATAGGTATGTATGGTCCACAACTAAACATAACGCAAGTTTATGTAGTTCAAACATTTTGGCATCAGTTGCTGATAAGTCCATGTTAAAGCCAACCCGGGTGCAAAATTGATTTAGAATGTTTTTAAAACTGCCTTGCGAACATTTTCCGCAGCTCGTTATCGGCGTTTTCAAGGTTTAGTGTCATAAATATCCCTTAAATCTGGAACTAATCCTTTGACAGTGCGACACTGAACATCTATTAATTACCCTCTTGCATTATGCAGCCAAGGCCGATTACTAAATGTCTCTCTTGATGTAGCCCACTCTAGAGGGAGCTCTCTAACTGTTCGTGGGTAACACATAACGCAGACTGCGGGTTTAACTCTTGCCATACTGTTACATTTTTTTTACTAAATATGAAGTACTGCGTTACGCATACTAAAGAATTACGTATGAAATATACTTAATGCTCTCAAGTTTTATTCTCTTTCTCAACAATGAATGTATTACCAACGTACATTGGCAAATAACATGATACTTAAAACTTAATTCACGTTAACACACACTGAGCTGATTGGTAAATACTTTAACAACTACAAGGGTTGTAATTATATAAATTGTTATGTTAAGAACTAAGTGTATAAATTGAAACATTAAAATAAAACGTAGGCTAAAAACTATTTTTAGGATGATGAACGAGGATTGAACTCGAAAACAAATGACCACCTCTTACTGGAAATCTGTTCACTCATAAGCATTGCGTCACAGTGATACGTTCACAAACCTGACATACTTATCGGGGAGCATCTTCATTAGCCAGTGGCGTACTGCCGCTTTAAAACTTCTAACCATAGCTTCGAAGTTTGAATAGACAGTTATACGCTTTCTATCTGAAATTATTCAAGACACCCCCACACTCTTTGAAATTATTTCAGTTTAGTTCATTAACTTCCTGTATATTGATTGCTTTGTGACAATTTGATCCCAGCTACAAAAATTAAAAGTGTGACAAATATTCCCTATGACAAAAAAATCTCTGATACATGACTTAGATACTATCGTACATAATCATGTGTTCTGTTTTAAGTATTTCATCTATATAGGGTGAGCCTCATTAACCACCGCAAAGACGGAACTTTCTTTGTTCATCTTTATCGCACATTTTACAGTTCGTTCCTGTGTTTATCCCGGACGGATTTAAATTCCCGATTATCAGTCATATTTGAAGCTACCGCTTTTTAGTAAAAAGTAAAAAGGTTCGTTAAAATTTGGTGCATATATTAAAGAGCAATCCTAGACTTTAAAATATAATTAAGATGTTATAATGACTTTGTAATTAAAATTTGTTTTCAATGGCAATATCTTTTTATTTCAGCCTAAATAAAATAATACAACTCTTCCTAGTAATAGGCATTGTAAAGACTAACGCAGAATGTAAACGCGGACTTGAAAAGGTTTCCATTCATTACAGTGCAGTAACTTTTACTGCTATGCAGAAATAAACAGAACACACTGCTGACAGTATGAGATATTTTGAATAATAACATTTTCTCACCCAAGGTCTGAAGCTATACACACGTTCAGCATTTTAAGTGTGATATGCTTTGAAATAGGAATATCTATCACAGCTCGCAGATTTTATTCTTATCATAACAAACTCAGAACGACAACTGGCCAATGTTTTAAATGCTTTGCTTCAAGGCGTGAGGTATTAGTTACTGTTGATGAAGGTTCAAATCCTGTGCATTCTGTATAAAAGTTATCAGACATTCTCTCAATGCCTTATAAGACAGATTTCCTCCACATTACATGCGAGTATGTAGGCATTCCATATAGAAATGTGTGAGTCCTGGTGGTGTAGTGGTAACCATACTTGCCTTCTAAATCCAAGATCGCGGATTCAAACCCTGTCAGGCCCGATGGATTTTTTTCGGGCGTAAAAATCCTAAGTATGGCTTCCCTCGGATGGGAAGTAAAGCCATGTCGTATATTTACGGCACGAAAAAGAACCTCAAGCCTGAAAGAGAGACCTCTGAGCAAAATTCGTCGGCCGTTTCACGCCCTGAGTTGAATGGGACGCTGATGACCTGACGTTAAAGAGCGTCCGTAAACAAACCAAGTAAATATATAACTGGTATTATCAGATCACTTTTGTTTTACTGCTACTGATGCCCTGGACGTCCCGAGTTTCAAACACACGGATGTCTACATCCATATTTTCATTAGAATCGGCATCCATGAGTGGCTCGGGCCTTTGTTCATCTATAAGCTCATTCTCATGAAACAAGCAAGTAATGCGTCTCCAAATATTTATATTCCGTCAGACATGCTTTGGAAGTTTGGAAAATTAACTGGTTGATCACTCACTACTTGCAGAATGGAGCAATTTCCCTTGAACCCTCACATAGCGAGTAGAAGTGTTCCATATATCGCATTGAGAACGCAAAAGCCAACCATTGGTAGACCGCATGCAGATGTGTTTGCAATCCCTGATTTCCTCCCGCTCTTACTGAGCTTGTCGCCTATTTATCTGAAACTATGTGCGTTGTATATTAAACCCAGATATCACCAATAAGCACACGTTTCTATCACAAGCGGATGCTACATAACATTACCCTAATATACTTTGTCCAGTTCGTATTATGTGTGCTTTCCGATACTTTAAATTGAATGCGCCTTGTAAGACTTTAAAAGTACTATAACGAAAAGCATATAAACATAATAAAGTGTATAAGTCCGTCACGCAGGAGTTGCATAAACTTAGCGAATTCCTCACCGAGTAAAGCAACTTTAAAAAATAATATATACTCTGAATTATGATCTTATTAATTAATGAAATAATACTGTGTGGTATTAGAGGAACAAAATTAGAATTTTTGCAATCTATAAGTATCAAAAAGAGAAACCACATTTTAAAACTATTATTATTATTATTATTATTATTATTATTATTATTAAACCACAAAAATTAATGGTATACTATTAATTAAATGAAACATATGACCATTGATAGGCAAAGCTATAGTGTGTGGATATTTTTTAAAAAAAATTAAATTTAACCATGATTATGAACCGAGCCTTTTGGCATATTTAGATTTGAAATGCAAATAAATGCTATAATCAAACAAAATAAGTTAGAATGTAGACCTCCTTTTAGAAAAAACAACAAATAGTCAAAAAAGAGCAACAAACTGTTGGATAGGAAAAAAGTCAATTTTAATAAAATAAAAAAAAATAGTATAGCAATCCACTGCAGTGTTAGCAATAGCCTTGGTTCATTTTGTCTTAAGGCAGAGAACAGAAGCCTGAGAAAAACAAAGCTACTGGGGCTGGTAAAACGTTTTCTGCACCGAGACTTGGTACTTGTGTGTTATGTTTCTCATTAATCAGTTGACTAGAGTAGTTTACCAACCTATAGACAGGATTGAACTGTATAAAATACGCCTTCAATATGCTAAAGAATCAATAAAAATGTCTCAAAAGCGATTAAAAACATTTCGACAAATTTACTGCAAAGTATTGCAGCACGCTTTTAGTGACTGTTTTCTTTTGTTATTATACTATTCTTTCTTTTTCTGTACCTGGCTTTGTGTAAGAACTGCTTTCTTTATTTCTTCATTAATAATCTCTTTTTTACGAGAAATGTAAAGGACTGTTAACAGCTTATATTCTAGGTATCTAGGTACATGCTGTTGGTTTAAATGTTTCATACTGAACATTAACTTATTTAAAATGTAAAAAAGGCCGTTCTAGGGATAAAGGCTTGTCGAACAATTGAAAGTGGGACTATAGTTGAATTGAGAGAAGATGAACCCCATAGTTGCTGACCAGCAAATCAATAACGGGAGGGAAAAAAAAAACACTCTATTTACGCCGATACGAGTCTACTGTGTCTAATTATTGTGTACATCTTCAGTCAAATACACTGAAGCCGAGAAATGACGATAAAATAGAAATATAACCGAAAAACGGAAGCTTATAAAACAGTTTGTTTTTCCAAAATTGAACACATTGATCTAACTGCATGGTTTATACTCATAGATTGGCAATTTCATGAAAGCTTTTAATTGTGAATAAATTGTTCCTTTAACACAAAGAATTTCATTTCTAATGTGTGAACAAATCTAAAATGTTTCTACGTAGCTCTGATAGGTCTGGAATGCTACAGTGATGAATTATTCATGATAAACATATCGATGTTGCTAATTGACCGTCTGAAGGTCAAATCTCGTAGCAACATTTACAAAGCTTTGGGATTTTGAAGTAATGCTAACTGTATACAATTGTTTAAAACTATTGTTGTGCTTGCTTGTTTTTATCAAATTTACTGTTATGGAAATGCTTTCAGTCATTCTGGGTATGTGTAGCGTTTCTAGCCTTACAAGAGGATGTAATTGCTTCATGTTCACTATAAGCAACAACTAATTAATAAACCTCTGCCAAGTTTGATAATATGTGTGGTTATTGATTATAAACTGTAGGTTCTTGTTATCTGTTGTACACTACAAATATGAAAAGAACTCTAAACTCACAAAGTTTTATTCTAACTGTACAAATTTTCTTATATTCCCCTGGAGTCACAGGACACACGTGGAGCTCGTTCTACACATTTTGTAGTATTATCGTAGTAGCAATGGTCATTTCTGCAGCATCGATGCGTTCCCTGAGCTCTGCTTGTGTTTTGTCATGGTCCTTAATGTACCCCAAAGGCGTTAGACCAGTGATCAAGCCACATCATCCTCACCAACACACATAAGGCAGCGGTGCAGAAGTTCATCGTTTAGGTAGCGACAAATGAGGGGCTGCCCCATCTTGTTGGAAGATAAAGATTCTCAAAATCAGCAGCAAGTTATGGAAACAACCACAATAGCAACATGTCCAGTAAGATTTACCAGTCTCAATCTTCTTACAGAAGAAAAACGGCCATACAGCTTTGCGTGTGACATTACACAGAAAACATTGACCTTTGGTGAATCTCAAGTGCTACAACTGCACGAGTGTCCCACAATCTCACGTGTGACGATTAACCTTCCCGGATATATAGAATGTTGTTATCAACTGGGCGGCGATCCTCCTGCATTGTGACATAAAATTCCTGATACCGGCTTTAATTGTTACAGGAGCTGCAGACGGTGCGGTTTGAAATGTACAGTGTGCAAGTTCGGGGCTTGCTCGGACCGTTGCCTGAAACTTTCCCTCGCTCTCTTCACAGTTTCATCTCCACTTTTAGTCGACCGATAGTTTTCCTTACACAGACAATCAGTGTCCTTAAATATCGGATATCACCGCAAAGTGTTTTGTTTACATGCCGGTTCTTTTCCGTACTCTTCTGAATGCACTGCTATAACAGACGAACATCTCGTATGCAAAAACTCTTTGTGTGAAATCTTATAATAAAAGCTCTTACAAGACAATAAGATGGTTTGTGTTGAAAATTCATTTAGCTAGCGATCTTCTGATGAAAAGGCCTTATGATAAGTTAGGTTTGCATTGTACCAGGACTTAGTTTGTGCTCACTTACAATTGCCAAAGGTATTGAAATCTGTAATTTATGCATAATTCTTAATTTTATAAATTCCTAAACCATTATTTGTTTCCTAAAATATTGCATTAGGCCTAAAATGACACTTTGGAAACGTAATTGGTACGTTTACTTTTTTTACTGATTGGCACTTGGTTAAAAGTTAGATGAAAACTTTTCCAGCATCCATAGGCTGTCGGCGTACATCTTAAAAATATTTGACAGAGAAAGATTGTCCGAGGTATTGTGCTATAAAAACGAGGAAAAATAATTTATGCTTTCTGGGGGCCTTCAGCTTAAGTTTTTTTTTTTTTTTTTTTTTTTTTTGAGTAGTGTTTAACGCCCATTGTTACTACTGAGGCACCACAGGCGGTGGACACTCATGATACATGAGATGAAATGATAAATTGGGAAAGGATTTTTTTTTTAAGGAAGGAAGATTTCCAGGCCTAAGTTAGGTACCTCCCCGGCATTTGCCAGTTATGAAGACTGAGGAAAACCTGGAAAAAACCCCAGTCAGGAAGGACGGTCCTGGCGGGATTCGAACCGCAGACCTCCCGCTCACGAGTCCGTGCCTTAACGACCTCGGCCACCCGTGGCGGTTTCAGCTTAAGTGGAAGTAACACTACACTGCTTACTGAAAATGACACCCATTTTAACATGTTGTTATAACTAAAACAAGCACTCTTGCAAAAATAGAAGAAGATTGATAACCAAATTGGCGAATATTATTAATTCCAAACACAAGATCATGCTATTCTAAACACCATTATTGATTAAACTTTTCTGCGTGTTAAACATACTGACGGTCTGAAATGTTTTATTTACGATAGAATTGATAGTTCCTAAATTTATTAATTTTAGTTTTGATGGTCTCAATGTAAGAAAAATCCTTAGTGGTAGCTCTGGATGCCCGAGAGAAAGAACTTAAACGTGACATTAGGATTTTCGAAAATTTCGGGGAATGTGAATACAAACAAAATGTTTCTAGTTCCTAATTGGCGACAGCGCTTGAAAACAAAGGCAGTAGCTACACACAGCTATTAGACGTGGCCGCCTTCAATCGTATCATAAACCGCGTATATCACAAAAGCGGCCCGTAAATTAACGGTGAAAATAGTCAACCAATAGCTGAGAATCAAAGGTGGGACATAACTGAACTTTCTCAGGGATGTGCGCCTAATTCTCCTGGTGAATTTCATTTTCCAAAAGTAGAAGCAAAGTGACGTTTTTCTCTGATGGTGAACCTTGGACTATGAACATGTGAAAGAGAAGAAAGACGTTTTTTTAAGTGGTTCGTGAGAATTAATAAATATTAACGGAGAGAGGTGAAAGTGGTCCAAATTGTTGGGACATGCTGTAGTCACCATCACGATATCCACTGCCCAGGAGCTGATCATTAAACCGAATCTTTCTTTTTCCTCTATCTCCTCCAGCCGTTTGTCAAAAGTGTAGTCTTCTTTCATGCGAGACTAAATATGTCATTTTGAATAAAATAAACTAATTAGGGCGTAAGCGAACACGAATGCTATGTACAGTGCACAGTTTACTTTTGAGTGATGCGAGGCAAAACGATTCTCTCATATTAAATTTCCTGCTCAGCATGATAAATTGTTTGCGGTTTGTCGGATGGCTAATGAGTTTGGATGGAAAAAAGCACGTGATGCATGCACTTAGCTCCCTTAACGTTATATCCCTTAAATACTAAATCCCCTCCCTTTTCTGATCCTCCTGCCCGTCATTGGGAAAGTTAAAGGCTGTCCAAAGAGTGAAAGAGCGAATGATGTCTATCTAAGTGCATCTCCAAAGTGCAGTAATGCTAAATGTGGGTCATAGTGATTGAATTTTTGTGCTTCAATCAACCCATGAATAAGAAACAGTACGGAATATAGAGGTAGGTTCTGATGTCATCCAGCAACGCGGCCTGCTGAAGTTGATGTAACTCTGATGTTCCCCCCAATAATTGCTGCAACCGTGTTAGTTTTAATAGAAAAGTAGCTTTTTAATAAGATTACAGAAAAGTTACTTTTACGGTAGTTTAAAGATATCTAACCAAACAGACAAACATTCGCGATTAATATCGTCCGTTTTACATTCTTAGACGTATCGCTTTCGCTAACATCACCTGAGGGTTGTCACTTTGAACACAGATGTTTTGTTAAGGAAGCAGCTTTTTATTTTTCTCTGCACTTTTTTGTTTTCTTAATTTAGAACAATAAATTTGTACGGAAGTATCTAATGTGGGTACCTTTCGAAATGACCGTTATTAAACAATTTAAAACTATATTGAGTATCTCATTTAAAATAAGAGAGTTGGAGTTACTTCAGGTAAAAGTCGAAGTGAGTAATGTGATTTTTGAGTTCTCAGTATACGGCTATCCTCACACGCCGAGTTTTAAGTCACTGAAGATTTAGAACTATGCGGGACTATAGCTGTGGACAGACTGCAGCACACCAGCTGTTGTTATCTTTCTCTTTAAGAGAAAGATGAAAAATACAGGAATGGGTAACATCTGAATTGCAGAGCTTGAGGGACATTAATAGGCGGTGACTCTTTCGGAGTGTTCAGACAAAGTTTCGCCGGAGATACAACCAGAGCTGATAATCGGATGGGGGATGAAGTATTTTATCCAAACAGGGACCAAACTCTGCAATCGGGGGCTCTTTTAGGTTAGGTGCGTGGCGCATAACTAAAGTAACAGATGAAAGTGTACAGGACTTTGCATATATTGGGAACATATTCTGGCGAATTGCAAGGGGACGGAAGAGGGTAATGGCAGTGCTGGCAGATAGGAAGGAGGAGGAGGGAGTAGAGACATTTTTAAACAAAGTGAGACAGTTCATATCGCAAGTAGTGTAGGGGAATATGAGTCATGATATATATTTTTTCAACTAATTATGCATATATGTGAGAGAATGTATGTTCTTTTGCACGGTTTTATTTTCTTTCCTGTTTGTTTTATTTATGTTTTTAGAAGTTAAACGTTGCGTTTTGCAATTTCGGGTTTTTCGTAGTGTATTGGAAAATCACTTACGGTCCTGCAACATATATATTTTATAAATAAATACACTACTATTACTACTACTATTACTACTACTATTACTACTACTACTACTATTACTACTACTATTACTACTACTATTACTACTACTACTATTACTACTACTATTACTATTGCTACTACTAATACTACTACTACTATTACTACTACTACTACTATTACTACTACTATTACTATTGCTACTACTAATACTACTACTACTATTACTACTACTACTACTACTACTATTACTACTACTATTACTACTACTACTATTACTACTACTACTACTATTACTACTACTACTACTATTACTATTACTACTACTACTATTACTACTACTACTACTACTACTATTACTACTACCACTACTATTACTACTACTATTACTACTACTATTACTACTACTACTACTACTACTATTACTATTACTATTACTACTACTACTATTACTACTACTACTACTACTATTACTACTACCACTACTATTACTACTACTATTACTACTACTATTACTACTACTATTACTACTACTACTACTACTATTACTACTATTACTACTATTACTACTACTACTACTATTACTACTACTATTACTACTACTATTACTATTACTACTACTACTACTACTACTACTACTATTACTACTACTACTACTACTATTACTACTACTACTACTACTACTACTACTACTATTACTACTACTACTACTACTACTACTACTACTACTATTACTACTACTACTACTATTACTACTACTATTACTATTATTACTACTACTATTATTACTACTAAAGTTGATAACAGTTCATAATGACATCGTCTTTGGTCACTGTTCAAAAATTTGCTCAAAAGGTTTTTCCACTTTAATGTACCTCCTCCGTACATTTTGTGCATTCTGACGAATAATAATAATAATAATAATAATAATAATATATTATGAAATAAATAAATAAATGCCAGGTAGAAATATCAGGTTTATAATAAAATTATTAGATGCTTTGAAATTATCAAAGAAAGAGCTCCATTGCTTACATACGAATGTGTCGTATCTGTAGTGAATTAGACATTGTTTTGAATTCGTTAATGTTATAATGCCTATTTCGTTTTAGGACAGAACTCTGACCTGTTTCTTATGATCACAGAGTCTATCATTTACATTCGATTTAATTGACTTAAACGCTAAACGAGTGTTTTTTAACAGAAGTTATAATAGTCTTTAAGATATTTTGCAACAAGTTTTCTATTGGAGGTGATGGTTCGCACTCGCTTCACTTGAAGTTCAGTAATGCTGGAATTGTTAAAAGCATTTCTGATCACTACATCTACGTTGTTGTCTGAATTATAGAGTTGTTCTGCTCTTCTCATATGACCGGGGTGAGCCTCGGCCTTCCGCATCCTCTACCTCCCTCTTGTATTGCAGGGGGATCTGTGATCAGCTTTCGTGATCGAAGAACGCCACCTCTCCATCAGGCAGCTTCCCAGAGACTGGGTGGACCCCATTCCAGATCTCCCTTACTTAGAAAAATTCCTAAGCAGGTACCAGGAATCGAAGATTGTGGCGTTATACATATAATTACGTTCCGTACCTTCCATGCATTTGCTTAATTAGCATATCCACATTAACTCCCAACCAGTCATTCCAAAGACACAACTGCATAACATAGAGAAGTTTAAACAATATGGATCACATTTCTGTTCTAGTTTTGGGCGTTATATGTGGAGAGGAATAGTTATATTTATACTAGAGGAGCCGGAAGAAATGTTCTTACATCTAATGTTTTCATGATTCGAGTGTTGATGCGTCCCTTGTTAGTGGATCATAAGTATAGCAGGACAAACAGTACCTTTAAAACGTGCCTTACAAAGAACACGCACTTAAATGCGGATTACCTTACATGTAAAGAGAATATGCAGTCCTGTGCTTTTATTTCGTCCGTTTTATGTAACTTTATAAAGAACTTTTCACATAATTAATTTAAACTTTTTTTAATGATGTTTAACACCCGTTTTTACTACTGAAGCACCCACCACAGGCGGTGGACACTGATGATACATGAAATGATACGATACATTGGGAAAGGGTTTTTTTTTAAGGAAGGAAACGTTCCAGGTCTAAGTTTAGAGTACCTCCCGGGCATTTGTCATTTATGAGGACTGAGGAGAACCTGGAAAAAACCTCAGTCAGAGAGGTCCTTGCGGGATTCGAACCTTAGACCTCCCGCTCGCGAGTCCGCACCTTAACGACCTCGGTCACCCGTGGCGGTAATTTAAACTTAATTTACAATGAAATCTAATTCACATTTCTAACCCTGCGAATAAACGCGTAGATGAATCGTGACGGCACAGTGCGTCTGCACTCTACAATGCTATGCCGTAATTGCTCCGGTTGTTCTGCTTTTGTGAGGATACAAAGTGTTCATTCCCTCGTTGATAGAGTTCAGACGGGGGAAACTCGGAAGTAAACAATGGAACGTATTCTAATTTGAAGAACTGCGATTAAATGTACTCAATCTGTAAAAAGAAATGTAGAGACTTTCGAGAAATAGAGCCCGGAAGTTAGGGAAAACTACTCTTCATTCTTGGTGGATATATTTAAGAGTCAAGTTTCCTGTATATTTGAGGTCAGTAGGGCCAGTTGTTATTTTACCTATTTGGCTTCTGTCGCCTATTTTAAGGTTTAAAACTTATTTTTTTCTTTGCGTGTTTGGGGAATCTTTTTCTGCAATTATTTACGCATGTTAAAAAGCACATAAAGAAGTTCAATATATGGAAGCGAAAAACGTTATAAAAATTAAATGGCATGTTCACCCCACAAAAATATTTAATGAGAATCTTGTTATAAATTCATTTCTTTTCAAGCAGCCAAAATCTTTCTGCTCAACCCATTCACTTAAGCTTTATAAATAGCAGATTCTTCAGAATGACCTTGTATCGATCTGCGCAAGACAATTCTACGAAATTTGTGGTGGGAGATAACTTCTCAGCTGCATAAATGTAACAAACAATTGCAGGCGAGAAAGATGAGAGAGCTGCAACAAACCGTTCCTACAATGTGCTCAGTACGGAAGTAACAGAGATACTAACCTGATTCATTTATCGTTCCAAACAGGGCTGAAAGCACTAGGCTGCTAGTGGAATCGTCCTGAGCGACAATGGAGAGAGCCGAAGTAGTGACTTGCACAGTTATAACTAGATAATAAGGCTTCAAAAACAATGACACTATAGCTCAGGCGGTTAGAGCGTCATGCCATAGTTGTCAAGATGGCGGTTTGAATCCTACCATTTCAGTGCTTTTATACATACACACACACACACACACACACACACACACACACATTATATATATATTAGTTGCGTTGGAATAAGAGCACACTTCCCACCCGCCTAACAATCCCCTCATTACCCTGGCTAGTTCCTCAGCAGTTACAAGCAGTAAGATATTCCATGATCCCACTAGCACTCCCCTATAAACACATAAACGGAAAATGAACTCGACGAGAAACCACTGCGCATCTTTTGCTCATTCGCCAGGACTATTCAAAACTACTATACTTTGTCTTGATCAACATTTCCATGATGTCCTGAAAGGTGAATGTTCTGTTGTAACTGGTATGAGTCCTTCCGAAATAATTCGTTTTAAATCTCTGCAGTGGAAGTAGAACGTGCTTTTTCAATGATGAAAAATGTTCTGTATGACAAGCGGCTGAACTATGACAGTTGATACCTTGAAAAAACATCTTGTTGTTGCTCGTAACCAAGAATAGTAAACTTAAATGGTAAAGACATTATTAAGTATCTTAAATACATATTTCCATTAATAATGAGTGTTATTACTCTTTTCACTTTTAATAAATAACTATTTTAATTGTATTACTGCCTATTTTCAATATTTAAGTGTCTTTTTACCTTCACATTTGAACCAAAATAAACGCCTGAACATCCGGACTATGATTAAAAATATGCTGCGGGAAGTTTCTACTAACATTATTACTTTTTGGATAAAATGAGAAATGCTAGATGTCCACAAATTTAAGTATTGCTTTTGTAGAAACGGGGAATTTAGGGGTAGTGTTTGTATGCCAGTGCATTGCACATGTATTGTAGATTGCTGCTGGGGTCGGTGAATTGGCTCCGTGACTGCAGTTCAACGTGAGTTCTGCTTTCACAGATAATGAACGTGCATGATGTTATAGTGAGATTCCATAACCGTGAACCTACAGACAAGTTCAAGCGCACTGGAACTGTTAAGAACGACAAGGCAATTCTTCAACCTTAGATAACAGAATTGGAGCCATTAGGGAATCCATTGAACGCGGTCCAAAATGGGTACGGAGTTTGTCATGTGAAACTGAACATTCCAGCTTGACGGTACATAACACGCTCAAGAAAATGCTGTACCAGGTTGTGCA
The DNA here is from genome assembly GCA_030762175.1 of Metallyticus violacea. Classification (NCBI taxonomy): domain Eukaryota; kingdom Metazoa; phylum Arthropoda; class Insecta; order Mantodea; family Metallyticidae; genus Metallyticus; species Metallyticus violacea. The sequence goes on along the minus strand of CM060842.1, from coordinate 123,483,515 downwards.
ACATTTATATGACGAGGATTTGGCAGAGCCTGTTAACGTGTGCGTGGATTTGCTTGCAGCAAACGAAGATAGCAACATCTTCGAGCCTGCCTTATTTAGCGATGAAGGAATCTTCACATTTGTAGAAAAGTTAACAGACATAAATGCATCATCTGGGCTGATGCACCTCGAATTACAGCGAGAGTTAATGTGTGGATGGGAATAACCATTAACAAAATTTACTGTCCGTTCTTTTTCGCCATAAACACCATTACCTGGAAATGCTGCAACAGTTTCTGGTACCACAGCTTGTCCAGGATGAACGTGTGAACACTGATTTCCAGCAGGATGGATTTCATAGATGTTCGCACTTTTTTGAATGACATGTTTCCTGAAAGATTGGTTGGCTTACAGGACGTTCTGCGCGTTTTCCTGACGTCACACCAATGGATTTTTTTTTTTGTGTGGGGATTTATCAGGGACGTGTGTTCCGACAACTCATTACATTGGCGCAGCTCCGAGACTGAATTAGACAAGCTGTTGCAAACGTAACTCCAGATGGGAGGTGTGTCGTGATGTGAATGTGTTCATATTGAACGTAACATGTGATAAACATTTACAATTTCGTCACTATTTCAATAAAATGTGTACTTAACTACTGGACATCCTGTACTTAACAAGTCACTGATTAGTAATTAATTCATTTTAATTTGTTATGTGCATTATTTGGTGAGACAATGTTGCAACAGAATGCACAATTACTGTGAGTACATCTCATCTATCTCATATGGAACAACTGTCTCTGTTGAACGCTGTAAAACAGTCAGCGATGTCTGGAACTTTTCAGACCTCTGTCCAGGCAACTACAGCTGAAGAAAGCAAAGCTGATAAGTAGAGGATTGAGAAAGTGTTATCGGCAATGTATAGTAAACAAGGTCTATTACGTTCTTATAAACGTTAAGTAAGGGGGTAGATACATAAGTTTCCGGCCTCGTCGATAAGGAATATCGCCTCAAAACCCTTATCTGTTAAGTAAATAATTACACCTGTAACTTCCACTGTCTTGTGTTCAGCTGTTCAGATATAGTTGCACAAAGAAGGCTGTGTGTAGAAGATTGTGACATGTTCAAAATGGAGTTTCGAGCTGTTATTGAGTTTTTCACAAAAGAAGCACTTACTACAAATGAAATTAAACAGCGATTGGACGGTGTATATGGGGAAGCATCCCCCTCATATTCTACCGTAAAAGAATGGGCCAAACTTGAATGAGTCGAGAAAGCATTGAAGACGAACAGTATGCACGTTGGCCCTAGGAGGTGCTCCTGAAGACATCGCGCTTGTGGAAGCAGAAATTGTGGAAAACCGGCGGCTCAAAGTTACAGAAATATCAGCAAGGTTGGGCCTTTCTAAAACACCAATCCTTCGAATTATTCATGAACATTTAAACATAAATAAGGTTAGTGCAAGATGGATGCCTAGACTTCTTTCCTCAGTCCAAAAGCAGCAACGAGTCATCTGTTGTCAGGCATTTTTGGAGTTTTGCCGTGGCAACGAGAGAGAAATTCTACAAACCATTGTCACAGGAGATGAAACTGTGGTTCTCTACTATGATTCCTTGTCCAAAAGAGAATCAATGGCGTGGCGTAAACCTGTGAAAGCACCGCCTCTAATAGCCAAGGTCACTCAGCCAACCAAGAAGATCATGGCCACAATCTTTTGGACTATGAAGGAATACTCTTCATTGACTTCAAGTAGAGGAACACCACAGTAAATGGGGAGTACTATGCTGGCCTACTGCACAGACTACGTGCTTCCATCAAAGAGAAAAGGCGAGGAAAGCTGAATGGTGGTGTGCGATTTCTTCACGACAACGCACCTGTGCATACAGCTCTTGTTGCAAATGAAACTGTGAAGAAATGTGGCTTCAAGGAGATCGACCACCCCACGCTACAGCCTAGATCTAACTTCCATTGATTATTTCCTCTTCTCAAAACTCAAGAAGGGTCTTCGAGGGAGGAACTTTAAGTGTGACGAAGAAGTGATACTATGCTGTTTATGCCCATTTGGCAGACAAGACTTATGATTATTTTGTGGGGGGGGGGGTTGAAATGTTAACTCAAAGATGCCACAAGTGTATTGCAGTAAAGGGTAACTATATTGAAAATTGAAATATAGTTTTTGTCTTTAACATCCTAGAAAATGGTTAGGCCGGAAACCTGTGGATCTATCTTCGTATATATTAAAAGCCTGATCTAAACACACAGCAGGTGCGATTGTCTCAAGAATAAGCGAGGAGTAGGGTGTATAAGTGAGCAGATGCATAGACTTCATTGGGGGGGGGGGGTCCTTCACAAATTTAATGTGGTTGATTTATGATATTGAAACAGCACTCTTTAGTTATGGTTTAATCCTGCTGAAGATGATATATTAGTGTCTCAAAAGACTTCGATGACATATTTTAATAACGAACCGGGTTACGTCCCCTATTCCGACTCATGTTGGGTCCAAATCTCAAGCACAGTTACTACAACTGTTGCTGATAAAACGGTCCAAACACTGTTGCGATAGTTTTGTACGAATGTGATTATGATTTCCTAGTTAGCACCCATTTCATGTAAAATATAACTCCTTAGAAATGCCGGCACAATGATATATGCTGTTGCACTTTTTGGGTGTGTTTACGTGGACAATCTTCAAGCTGGTATGGCCGGCCATGTTTAAATTTAGCAGCCATTTTTTGAAAATGAATGAGAAAAGAGTCAAAAACCTTTATAAATTTAGTATTGACTTCGTTTTATGTTGAAGCTCTTTTCTAAAGAATTTTCTCAGTGCTTGATACTCAATATTCATTATTTTATGGAATATGCATAACAAAGGTATATAACTTGATATTTCAAATGTAGTAAGTAAAGGCAGAATTATCTTGCCAATTGTATGACAGTTTTTCATTCCGCTTTCATATAACAAAGTGTAAACATAATCAATTTACTATAAGCGTTATTTACCAAAACAAGTTTTCCTCAAATGCTTTCTACCTCCACCATTTATGTAATTATTTCTTCCTTTTCTTTGCCTTTAAAGCGTGTTTGCTATTTTACTTCCTTTATTCCCCTTTTCTTTCCTTTATTCCAATTCTGTTCTCCCTACCCATTCTGTTCTTGCGTTCGTGTTATCAGATTTTACCTCCCTTTGCGTTCCCTCTTTTCAGAAAGCTTATCAAGAGGAACGCAATAATTCACGTGCCAGATGCACAAACCAGCAACCTATCGAGCGCTTTATCATTTTGTACAGCGTATTAGTCACGGGCTAAGAGAGACTGATTGAAAGTATGTAAATATGTGGAAAATGCCTTTCTAATCTTGATGCCCTATGACCGGCGCATTGTAGCAAAGTGAATGGCCCACGACTGACCTTGGAAGTAGATGCAGTGTGAGCAACAAACTCGGCCATGTACGGAGGGAATTGCAGCGTACTTGCCCATGGTTACTCAAGGCAAGCGAGTTAATGCTGCGGGCACAAGCCCAGGTGATACTTTCACAAGGAGGTAAAACACTCCTGTTATAGATCGGAACAACAGTTAGAACATTGTTTCTAAGTTATATATATATATATATTGAATGGTGTTTAACGCACATTTTTACTACTAAGGCATCACAGGCGGTGGACACTGATAATACTCGAGATGAAATGATAATATAGGAAGGATTTTTAAGGAAGGAATCATTGCAGGTCTAAGTTTAGGGCACCTCCCCCCGGCATTTGCCATTTATGAGCACTGAGGAAAACCTGGAAAAAACCTGAGTCAGGGAGGACGGTACTGGCGGGATTCGAACCCCGACCGTCCGCCCACTAGTCCGCATCTTAACGACCTCGGCCATCCGTGGCGGTTGTTTCTAAGTATAGAATACTTGCTACATTGTTTCAATAAGGAAAAGTTGACAAGTTACACGCATATGGTTTGTAAAGAGCTTTTATTTGAAAAGCGTCGGCATTAAATTTAAAAAGTTTTTTTTTTTTTGATAAATGTGCATTTTGTTAGAAAAAATATTGTTAGGTGCATAATAGAACCAACTTCATAATTTAAGCTAAACTATCCCTTATTCTACCCCCTCTCCCTCATTTTTGCACCAGCACGAATTGTAGGTATTCATCTTGAATATATATTTATTTATTTTGTGAACATCACAGATTTCCCAATTACAATGTTCACTTCATCAGGTACAATCCTTACAATTATAAGGCAATGAAAAAACAAAACAAAACATAAACAGAATACAATAAATCAAATATGCCAAAAAAGTTACAAACACAAAACAAAACATTTGGTTTTGTTGTTACATGATAAGTTAATCAATGCATACTTTGTAATAAATGATCACAGGATAAAGCGAAAGTATAAAAATTCATATTGAATATATCAATAGTTAAATAATGTAATTTATAACACAATGTTTGTATTCTAAGCATAGAAGAATATTTATACGCATCAGTATTAATCCTTGGAATAAAAAAGATGTTATGAAATCGGTTTGGTGTGATATTTGGAACATGTCATATGTTTGAATCATCAACCTTATTGTGTGATAGTTTGTAAAAGAAATGTAACAAGTGACGTGAGATAAGCTTTGGTATTGAAATAATTGAAGTAAAGTGTCATGTGTTACTCTTCCTTGCCATTCGCTGTTTTTTTCATTGCAAATTTAATCTCATGATTAAATTAAAAAAAAAGAGAGAATATTTAACCTTCCTTGTAACTGTATTTGTCATTGTTTGGCTCTAAGTCTAGCATATGAAATGTTTATGCCATTCAAAAAATGCTTTGTAAAACATTTCGGAAAAGGTGTATAGCTGAAATCAGCTTAAAGAATAAGCTGCACTGTTTCGAGACTTTCCTCATTCAAAATATACCGGCAATGGAAATCGTCCTGACAGCGTGGGGTGCTGCTCAATCTGGACGTTTTTCATTTGCGCTGATTGGTAGGTAGGTAGTCGCTTTGGCTTGGATAACAGAATAGAGGAAGCGTGTATTTTGAAGATCTTGAGAGCAACTGCAAAGCAACGAATAATGCATGACCTATGCCGGTAGCCAGTGTTTTGAAGAGTGCGCCCGGTCACAATGTGTAAGTTGTCAGACTTAGATTGGAGTGCTTTTATTTTTATGCCAAATTTGACTGAATGGCTCAAGTCATGACAAGGATGCCAATTTGCCATACGGGGAACCTGGCAGTCTGTAATGCGAGGTTACTGATAAAGCAAGTCTCCGAAAGGTTGTATGACGACAGTCAGAAGAAGGTAAATGGCTGAAGACAATCAGTTCGGCACCTAAATTAATTCTGCATATGTGAACAAAATAAGACAATTTTCAAAATATTTGTTCCAAAGTGCTCGATCCTACTCCCTAATCCACCCACCAAGCTTCTGTTGCCTGCCATATGACAGTTCTCGAATCATCCTGAGTTAGACAATATTATTTTATCAGTTGTAATGTTGAAAGATGGAGCAGTAGAGAACAGCGACCCTAGAAGGTACTGCCACTCGACCTTTCATGACAACAAGAGCAGCTTATCGTTCTTACTGAACATGAAGACGGGCCTTTTCATCGTATTAAGTGACGTGTTCCTGCTCCTGCATCGTTCTTTGGTATCTTTGTGAGGAAATGAGCTCGTCTGTGTTTTACAGCAGGCGTACTTGGCAATTTATTAGGAAACTAATCAGAAACATGACGAACAGAATGAGGGAAAGAACAGAGTCTTAGTGGTTGTGTTTATATAAATAAACACTTGCTTTATGTTCAAGGTGAATCAGTTAGTAAGATGTTCAGGGAGGAGATCTAACTCAACCTAATGGAAGGAAGCATAGATAAATGGTATTCCCTTAACATTATTGAGAGAACGAAAAGAAGATAATAGATTGGCAGGGTGAATTCGGCTATTCTTAGACTTCAAAATTCAAGTCTTGGTAAATATTGCAAAGATGTAGGCTTTGGCTAGAAAGAGGATGGAATGGAATGGAGAAATACAGAAAACGAGGTTTTGCTGATGAAGCTGTCCCTGGCTCCTCGTCACAGTTACAGAGTAGTTGAAATAATCAATATTTGTAATTTTAGAATCAGCAACTCAGAAATTATGTGCATTTTCTTTCAGGAGAGGAAGTTTAATGACATAACTCGTACATGTAGAATTATTATTTGTGTAGTGTTGAAATGCATTCACAAAGTGCAATTTTTGTGATGTTTAAAAATGTAACAAGGTAAGGAAAAACTCTCGTCTTTCTCTGAACACAGAAAGACATGCAAGGTAATAATTTCTGGTATACAGCTGGGCTTGAACAAAATTGTCCAGTGAATTGAAATGAAATTCGGCGACATAAGCACTGGCCTATGAGACACGTTAACACAAAAATTAGCGGGAGTATTTCGCGCCGTTACCCATGGATAGCGTCATTTTGTATTGTGTATTAAAGGGATAGATTTTGTCCAAAAGTCGAGCAGTCAGGCACCCAGGTAAGTGTGGCTGCCGTCGCTCGGAGATCAACGGAAGAGCGGCCTAAGTACCAAGTACCAGTTCGGGCGACAGCGAAGCTTGAGTGCCAGTCACCATGCTAATTACCGACACAACATTGAGATGCAGTAATAATTCAGTTAAATCAACAGTTTCTTCGTAACTTATACACTCGCCAAGATTACTTTGCCCGTGATTGGACAAGAGACGTGATTTTCCCAAATATTCACGTTGGAGGAATAAACGACATCAGCAAGTAAATAACGAAGACTTATTTGTCGTCACCTTCGGAGTCCCGTTCACCCAGGCCTGGCTGGCTCACAGCCGCCAAAATCCAGCGAAACGCCCTCGAGAGAGTCTCATCGAAGAAGAGTGGGGTAGTCTGCAGCAGCCGTGGCGAAACCTGCGATCAGTGGGCATAAATTATTTACCGTAGCAACCAAACGGCTCCATTCCCATCCCCCGCCTATCAAATCTGTTTCAAACTGCAGCCCAAAGTGGGACCAATACATCCTCCCCACGATCAATCTGGTTTCACTAATTAGCCGCTGGGGAGACTTCACTGGAAAGGAGCACGGGAACAGAAGCTTGGGTTATGAATTGATGTTTACTTTTGTTTGGAGCTGGGCTTTCTCCTTGTTCTCTTTGACTATATAGAATAGTTTGTCATTCCAAACACTGCGCAACATGATCGAAGAAGATCCACATAGAGGCATATCGAAGACTGCAGTACATTCGATTTTGCATGAACATTTAGCTGTGAAAAAGTTCTGTTCATGATGAATTCCGCATAATTTGACCGAGATTAATGGTGTAATGAAATGCTCAAAAAACCCCACCGAGGAACTGCAAAATCTATACAACATTGTAACAGGTGACGAAATTTGGATGTGTTTGTCTGGACCAGAAATTAAACAACAATCCATTGTTTGGGTGTTCCAAGATGTACCGAATCCCACAACAGTTGTTCCTACACGAAGCACTTCCAAGAAAATGATCGTATGTTTCTTCGCTTGTACTGGACATGTCGCAATCATTTCTTTACATGATCGAAGAACAGTTAATGCTGAATGGTATACATATTTTTGGTCAGAAGTCATCGACGAAATCAGGAAAAACAACCGGAAAACGTTGCATCGTTCTTCATCATGACAATGAGTAGTGTTTAAGGCCCGTTTTTACTACAGAGGCACCACAGGCGGTGAACACTGATGATACACGAGATGAAACAATAAACTGGGAAAAGATTTTTAAGGAATGAAACGTTCCAGGCCTAAGTTTAGGGTACCTCCCCGTCACTTTCCATTTATGAGGACTGAGGAAAACTCCGTGAGGGAGGACGGTCGTGGCGGGATTCGAACCCCAGACCCAGACTCACCAGTCCGCGCCTTAACGACCTCGGCCACGCGTGGCGGTCTCATCATGACAATGCCAGCTCTCATACAGTACGTCAAACAATTGATCATTTGAAGAAGAAGAAAAACATGGAATTAATGTTTCATTGCCCATATTCACCTGATTTATCTAACGGCTTCTTTTTGTTGCCGAATGTCACACAAAACGTGTGGACAGCGATTTTCATTATCTCAAGAAGCTGTTGAAGCATTTAAAAGCCACGTTTTTGAGATAACACCTTCAGAGTGGAAAAAATGTTTCGAAAATTGGTTTTAATGCAAGCAAAAGTGTATGTAAAACTTAAACGCAATAAAACATTTTATTCTTTCTAGTTTTGTAACAACTTATAAGGTAGCCCGTACATACATATGGCTGAAATGGCAACCGGGTGTCTTCTGTTATCAGTATCAGTTACTAATAGCATTGGGAATAAGATGCAGTGATAAAACACGTAATAATTGTGGGTAGAAACTACGGGTGTGATAAATTAGCAAATAATAATCATACCCGCAATATTGCGACTAAAGTGGCGTTTCTATTTGCAACGGCTGTTGTTTGCCTGGCAGCACGTTAAGCATAAATATTGCTGTCTGTAATCTGTTAAAAGTTCGACCTTGTTACACGGCGTTATTCCTGTTTACAGCTGGAAAATTTGTTAAAGATAACAGTAAGAACAGGTAAAAATAGCGTAACAGTAGCTGGTTTTGATAGGCAAGCTATTTGGAATGTAAAAGAAACTTTATACAGAACACAGCTCTACCTCTGCTCCGATGATGGAGGTATATGTCGAATTAAATAGTCTCTATGCTAGTTGCATTTTTTCTTGTTTTTCTCTTCGTCTAATAGAAAACATGCATTGGTCTGCTCTGCATCTTACAATTTCCCTGCTAATCTTAACAATATTAAACTTATGAAATTGGTGGATCTTCGCAAATGATTGCAATTGTCACCTGTTTACTGCGCAACGCAGTTATTGAGTTATTATTACTTTATTCTTTTGGCTGAGCTATATTTACTATAAAAGTAAAATTTTTAATGATTAAAATACCACTGTTCTTCTTCAAGCAGTATATAAAATATATACAAAAATAATTTCTTTAAAATTTAATGTTGTTAATAATTTCTTGGGAGTCATTGATGATGATCAACATCATGTAGACTATGTTTGTAACAAAGTGAATACGTGTACATATTTATTAAGGAAAGTATCACAATATTTAATTTAGTGTAAACATGAAAAGACTACTAATCCTGCAAAAAAGTCGTTTGAGATGTATATTTAAGTTAGACAGGAGAGCATTATGTAGAAAAAAAATCTAAAATGTTAACTATAATATGTGTATGAGGTAGTTGTATTTGTTGTTAACAATAAATAAGACAAGATCCTAAACAAGGACTGCCATAACTATAACACTCGAACTGAAAACAATTATTATTATCTAAATGAAAACAAAAAGGCAAGTGAAAGAGATCCAAGACTAACAATTAAAAATCAAATAGGGAAAAAAGTTTCAATCAGAATTGGAAGAAAAAAAAAACCACTCTTTTTGATGAATAAATACAGTATAATATAAATAAATTGTAAATATGTATATAAAATAAGTTAAATGTAATTGTTTATAGTATAAATGGAAATATCCTATTGTTATGTGAGATAACTCTGCCTCTTGCAGAAGAAAACATGTTTTTAATACTGGCTGAAAGCAGGAAGTGTTGAGTGAATGACCTGCAATGCAAATGCCATATGAAATTCAAACAGCTGGAAGCACGGCTATGTAAGAACAGTAATCGATGACGATGCTCTTATGAACTATCCAGGAACAGCTTATGCCAAGCTTATGTCTGCACAAAGAGATTGACAGTAGTGTTTGAACGATAACATAACAGTATTTTCGGAAATGGTTAGATCATTTTCTAATGCAAGGGCGCCAGGAAACCCCAAATGGGTTTCAATTATATTGCATCGTTTATTGTAGCACTTTTGGTGATTATTATCACATCTACGCTCTTACTTTTTTGAAGGCGCTGTTGATGGTGAGATATATTATTAATTTTTAGTTTTGGACTCTTGTAAAAACTATCAGAAATACCGAGAGTGCCAAAAAAATATATATACACACTTTCACAGCAGATATTTGTTTAATATACAACAAAGTTGGACGAAAAACAACGGTAATGTGTAGTATGATGTTTTGTCAACAGATGTGACTCACATTACGTTATGCTAACGTTGCTACAACAAAATGGAGCCAAGATTATCGTTTGAACAGCGGAAAGCAATTTTGAAGTGGTATTGGAAAACCGAGAATGTTGTTGAAGTTCAAAGACAATGGAGGGAGACGTGTGTACAGAACAGAACCGCCGTTGCATTCTACCTATGGGGAACTCTTAAGGATGTTGTATACCGTAGAAAACCAGCTACACTGGCAGCACTTCGGGAAGAAATTAAACGGTATGTGCTGCAATCGCTGAGGACACTTTCACAAACGTTGCTCAATCAGTAGTTCAACGTACTCAGACGTGTATCGACGCCGATTTTGAGCAACTTTGTAACTGTAAAAGTCTAAAATGATTAGTACTCATCATTTTCTGTTTGTGTGAATTCAGTTTTGTTATGTTAACACAGTTTTTCTTTGCTTGAAGTGTGTATACATTTTTTGGCACTCTCTGTATAGCAGATATGTGAGGCATGTTGCATTACCACCTGATCTGAAGTATTTAAATTACTTTTTATGGAGGGTACGTAAAACAAAATATATCGATAGGAAGTGTCCTAAGTATGGCTTCCTTCGGAAGGGAAGTAAAGCCGTGGGTCCCGTGTCGTACATTTACGGCACGAAAAAGAACCTCAAGCCTGAAAGAGAGGCCTCTGAGCAAAATTTGTCGGCCGTTTCACGCCCTGAGTTGATGACCTGAGATGTTAAAGAGCGTCCTTAAATAAATCAATAATAATAATGTGTGGAATGTAATTTGGAAAGCATTGCAAGCCATGTGTGTAACCTAGGTCGAAGTTTCTAGGATTTAAAAAAAAAATGTATGCTTGTAATATTAACGACAACTAAACAATTTCTAACTTTTAAGCAAGAATATTGTAGGAAGTGACAAAACTTCTTGAGAAATATTTTCAAGTGCTTCATTTTTAAATATAATATTATTTTAAAATTTTATGTGAGCTTTTTCCTTAAACCTATAAAAGGAACATTTAAAAGTATTATATTCAAGAGCTCAGTCCTCTGATTGATAAGCAATCTGGTATTTACTTTTTAGGTCTTTCCTTGCCATTAAAAGGAAAACACTGTAACAAGAAATTCCGGGTTAATTTGCCTCATTATTTCACTTTTATGTAGATCGTCTCGGAAAACCTAAATTAGGTGAATAATGGGACGATAAAAGATGCAAAAGACAGGAAAAAGTAAGAAGGAAACGAGAAAATACATGAAGAAACATAAAATCTTTAAAGATACTTTATAACCAATCTCTTGACTCCGTTCTGTGTTCCCAACTGTTCCGATTTAAGTCCCCCCCCCCAAAAAAAAATCGTGTATATTTACTATCTTTTAAACTAGGTATTTTAAAAGAGGTAGGCTCCCCTTCAGTACGATGGAAAGGTATCTAAGCATAGAACACGTATTTGTGCTACATCAGAGCAGAGCGAGGCTGGAGCAGACGACCTGATTAGAGGGAAAATTACCTACATATATTGATATGATAAACACACGAAAATGTATTTGCATTACTGCATGTTTATTTTAGTGAACATTATTAAACAGAAGCGTATTCTTATTATATTTAAATGGTATATACCGAATTTTGTTGTGAAGAAACAAATATTAATGCCACTAGAGCGATTTTTAAATTTTGGTTTTCGGATAAACCCCCACTCATAATGGCCGTATTTCCCTGATTTTCAGAAAGTATATTTTTTGTTTTATGTAAATAGTATATATGGAGTTACGTTGCGAAGAAACAAATATTAATGCCGCTAGGGCGATTTTTTAATTTTGTGTTTCAGGTAAACCCTCCCCTCTAATAGTCTGATTCCAATGATTTTCGTAAATTATTTTTTTAATTAATTTCATTGGTATATACCGAGTTTTCCTTAAAAAAAAGAAAGAAAGACAGACAGACAGACAGAAAGAAAGAAAGAAAGAAAGAAAGAAAGAAAGAAAGAAAGAAAGAAAGAAAGAAAGAAAATTGTGGCGGCCAGAGTGATTTTAAAATTTCGCTTTAACTTTAACTGCTAATGGCCCGAGTTCCATGATTTTCTAAAATTACCTTTATCAATTTATTTTAATCTACCAAGTTTCGTTAAAAATAAAAATTTGCTGCTGCTTATACGATTTGTCAATTTTTTACATTTTCGGTTTAGATGGACCCACACCCCCAATTGTCTAATTTTACTGTTAGTATTGATACTACACGATTTGCAGAGAAACTTAAAAGCAATTCTTCTAAGAGGACTGTCAATGAAATTGTTACGAAAAGAGTTACATGAGCTAAAGTTATTAATGTTAGAATTCAAATATCTGCATCAAATTCCTTTAACGGAAATGAATGGTGATATATAAGCAATTATGAAGAAACCTTAAAACTTAATCAAAACACAGCAAAAATGTCTTAGCAGTAACAACGGATATGCAGCATTGTGTCGAAACCAGCATTGAAACATGGCGATAAAAGTGAGTGATGTAAATAGAAGGGAAATTGAAATGTTTAGGAGTAATGCTAGTAAGTAGTTCGCTAGGCGTGACATTAGCAAACAGACAACGCCAATATGCAGTTTCAACATTGTCATATTTCGGTATATCTCTACAGGGTTATTTCAGGACTGTGATGTTCCATTTATTCCTACAAATGCTGCTGTATTTATGAGAATAATACCATTAATTATCACACTAGGAGATTTATAAGTTAAATACATATGAACCACTACATTCTTCAAGCGGTCACTGCTGCAGACCGATATGCTTGAGCGACTGTACGCCGGGCAAACGCTACTTCATCCCACTGACTAAAACGTGAGGGTATATGTTTTACAGTAAGACAAACATTTGCAAACAGAATCTGGCGGGTAAGTGTTCAAGGTCACGGCCAAAATTCAAACCACGGATTTTATGGCCACATTTGTTAAGCCCTTCCAGTAAGCCAAAAGCACTCGAACATTGAGGCAACGAACTATCTCATTTATTGCGAGAGCTGCAGAGACGCGACCGGGAAGGGCATGGTAGTTGAGTGGCAAAACTCTTGACACAAGTCCAAAATCGTAGCCGTATTTTCCTTTCTGAATCCCCTTACAATTTCCTTGTAGAAGCTAAAAGAACATGCCGAATATATCGAATTAGAAACACTTAGATAAGAAAAGAAAATATTTAAGAATTTACTAAGGAAACGACGAGAAATAGTGATTAAAATACGTTATTCTAGCGGCCCTTTAAAAAAACATTTGTAAATTCATGGCCTAAGAGATGCGAGACAAAATTATCAAAGATAGTTATTTTTTCTTTCTCCACTGAGACCTAATCTCTGCTAGAAAGTTAATAAATTAGTTATTTCAGTATATAATCAGAATGTCAGTGCTTCAAGTGATTAAAATAAGTGGGAATACCGTATTGTGTTGGGCATTATACGTAGTTTGCATATTAATTCAAACCGCTTACTACAATAGTGTTGTACATTTCATAAACACTTCTCACTCAGATTATTATATTGTACACAAAACTTTTGAAATAACCGTGATTAGATCTCAATTTGTTACAATGTTACAACCATCTCGTCAAACTGCTGCAAGGGTAGGTTCATAAGTTGCCGGCCTAACCATTTTCAAGGTATAATAAAGACAAAAACTATATTTCACTTTGCAATATAGTTACCCCTTATTGCAATGTAGACTTCTCACATCTTTCAATTAACATTTCAATTCCTCCCCAAAAGAAGTCCGAAGTCTTATCTGCAAAATGGGCATAAACATATCCATCACTTCTTCGTCACACTTAAATTTCCTTCCTCGAAAGTCCTTCTTGAGTTTTGGGAAGACGAAATAGTCACTGGGAGGCAGATCTGGCTGTAGGGTGGATGGTCGATCTCCTTGAAGTCACATTTCTTCACACCTTCCTTTGCAACAAGAGCTGTGTGCACAGGCGCGTTGTCGGGAAGAAGGCGCACACCACCACTCAACTTTCCTCGCCTTTTCTCTTTGATGGAAGCACATAGTCTGTGCAGTAGGCCAGCATAGTACTTCTCATTTACTGTGGTGTTCCTCTTCTTGAAGTCAATGAAGAGTATTCCTTCACAGTTCCAAAAGATTGTGGTCATGATCTTCTTGGATGACTAAGTGATCTTGGCCTTTAGAGGCGGTGCTTCGCCAGGTTTACGCCATTCCATTGATTCTTTTTTGGACAAGGTATCATAGTAGAGAACCATAGTTTCATCTCCTGTAACAATGGTTTGCAGAACTTCTCTCTCGTTACCACGGCAGAGCTCCAAAAATGCCTGACAACAGATGACTCGTTTCTGCTTTTGGACTGAGGAAAGAAGTCTAGGCACCCATCTTGCACTAACCTTATTCATGTTTAAATGTTCAGGAATAATTCGAAGGACTGTTGTTTTAGAAAGACCCAATCTTGCTACTATTTCTGTAACTTTGAGCCATCGGTCTTTCATAATTTCTCCTTCCACAAGAGCGATGTTTTCAGGAGTGAGCACTTCCAAGGGCCGACCTACACGCTCTTCGTCTTCAATGCTTTCTCGACCCATTCGAAAACGTTTGACTCATTCTTTTACGGTAGAATATGAGGGGGTGCTTCCCCATATACAGCGTCCAATCGCTGTTTAATTTCATTTGGAGTAAGTCCTTTTGTGAAGAACTTATGACAGCTCGATACATAGCCTTCTTTATACAACTTTATGTAAGCAACTGAACACAGAGAAGCGGAAGTTACAGCTGCAATTATTTACTTAACAGATAAAGTATGACACCAGATAAGGCCTTTGTGAAGGCGATAATCCTTATTGGTGAAGCCGGAAACTTATGGACCTACCCTCGTACCTTTGATGTCTGTATGGGAATTTGCATTTTGCATGATGAAGCAATGCTACTGTTTAAAATAACGCGAAGTTAAAGAATGTGTTGGGTAACACAAGTTAGCTGGTCCGCAGTAGGCTGAAGTGATCCGGAGACGAGATGGCGTACTTTTCCACTGTCGGTTTGGACACCCCTGGGGAATTCTGAAGTGGAAGCGTGTGGCACCTGTTGGGGAGGGCTGGCTTGTTTGCATGGAGGGGTGGGTGTTGCCGGGGGCTAAACACAACAGTTGTGTGTGCATACCATCTGGCCTAGGGCCGCCGGCCTGCCTGCATGTACCTCGTCAAGGGCAAGGGTACAAAGTTTTGAAGTTGTCCCAGCTTAATTGAGACGCATCGTAAATTATTACACTTTAACACGCCACTTTCATTCCTTGTTTTAGAGTAATAAAGTGGCGAAGCACCCTCGAAACCGCTGCGGATGCTGTAGTTCCACATTCCTTGTGTTTCTACATTTTCTTTCATAGGCTAGCAAGTGTGAGCGAACAGTAAAAGTGCCGCAAAACAAATTGATTCCTGGATTTTTAAAGTTAGCGTACAGTTTGCTGAACAACAAGCTGCTCTCCGCTCGGTACCTTAACCAAAACAAAGAAATTCTGTCAACCTTGAGATTACAGGCAGTTCACAGTATCCTGCGTGTGTACATATAATGAGAAATATGCAGCCTGCAACAATGCATACCTGATTATCGGAAAGACGACATGAGAAGGCAAAACAATGCGAAGGATAGTTCAGCAGCAACAGAGAATTGTTAGGGAACAGGAAAAAGCGGCACTTCTTTTGACCCCTGAAAAAACGCGCAATGTCCCAAAACGTGCGACAGATCTGCACGATTTACATAAGCAAGCTTTCGGGCGCTTTGTATTTAAATAAAGACCCAGTCCACCACAATTTCATAAATTCTTATTAAAGAAAAACACCCATTTAAGGTTGGGAGCACACGCGTGAAAACGTGATAAAGAAAATTAGGTTAAAATGGATTAAGCAAATAACAAACTTGTAATGTTGGAAAAACACGAGATAGGAATACGCCGAGCATTACGCCTAACAGTAGAAGAAATGCAGAAGTTCCAAATATAGCGAGATATAATCTGAGTGTCTTATCCTTTTTCTGCTTCTTTAGCTATTGTTCTTTTAATTATATTGTTCATAGTGTTTTTTTTATTTTTCATGTGTGTGTGCGTGTGCGTGTTAAAGTTCGGTTAAAGCCATCAATTAACAAACAATTCGTCGAGTTCGTTAACCAACACCATTGTACCAATTGGTGTGGGGCATAACCTAAAGTGAAAATTAAAAAAAAAAAAATCGGAAAATCGCTCTAGCGGCCACAATTTTTGTTTATTCTCAACGAAATTAAATACTTTTCTTTTAAAAAAATGATAAAAATAGTTTTCGAAAGTCAAGGCAATCAGCCTATTAGGAGTGGGGGATTAAAGCAAAATTTAAAAAGCGCTCTGCGGCGGCATTTTAAAATGTTAGCAAATTCGACATGTGCCATTGAAATAAATTAGTAAAATACTTTCTGAAAATCAGTAAACTAGAACTATTAGGAGAGGGGTTTAGCTAAAACCCAAACTTTAAAAATCGCTCCAGCGTTATTAATATACCTTTTTAGCAACCAAGTCCATATATATCATTTAAATAAAATAGTTGCTGAAACTAGGGGAAACAGGGTGATTAGGAGTGGGGTTAACCTGAAATCTTAATTCTAAATCGCTGTAACAGCATTAATATATACCATTGGAATCAAATAAGAAAAACAGTTTCTAAAAGTCAGTGAAATCAGATTATTAGAAGTCGGGGGTTTAACTGAAAAACCAGTGGGAATTAAAGCGAAATTTAAAAATCGTTCTAGGGGCCGCATTTGAAAGAAACTCTATATAATGCAATGAAATAAAATAAGGAAAATAGTTCTCGGAAATCTATTTGGAAGGGGTTTAACCTAAAACCCAAATTTTAAAAATCGCTCTAGTGACACCGATTTTTGTTCCTTCACTACAAAATTCGGTATATATCATTTAAATAAAATACTTAGTTTCTAAAACTTAGGGAGATTGGACCATTAGGATTAGAGGTATACTTGAAAACCGAAATTTAAAAAACTCTCCAACTTTAATTTTCTCTATATTGTTTTAAAATAAAAGAACAAATTAATTCATCATATGAACTTTATAACTTTATCTATATGTGTTTTATATTTAACAAAAGTATCGTCATGAAGATAGTGAAATATTAATGTAATATGTGTTTGAGAATTATATTTTTATGTAAGAGCGCTCTGTAATAACCTTCAGAAAACGTTTGCGTTACATGTTAATAACATTTAAATTAAATTTCAAAGCCACTGAAAATCGATATAACTTTCTATTGTTTTTATTTTCTTAGTACATTGGAATTGTTTCTGAATAGTAACCTTTGTTTTATTGAAACATATGAACATCATCTTAAATACACAACGTAACTCGAAACTTTATGTTATTGCTCTCTATTTTATTGAATGTAAAGTGATATCAAGGGCTGAGTTCATAACCATGATTACATTTAAAAATGTTTAAAAATACCCACACAGTATAACTTTGTTTATCAATGGTCATATATTTAATTTAATTTGTAGTATACCATTAATTTTATGTAGTTTAATATAATTCTAAAAATTGTAATACTTGTAGATTGCAAGATTTATCATTTTGTTCCTTTCATACCACATAATAATATTATAACTTATTTCATGAATTAATGAGGCCTAATTTTCATTTTTATTAAAAGTTATTGAACTCAGTAAGGGATTCGCTTAGTTTGCGCAGCTGCTGCGTGACGCAATTTATTTTCTCTCTTTATTTAGACGCTCATTTGTTTGGCGGCATTTTTGTTTATGGTATGTGTTATATTAAAACAATTTCACAAACGTTAGGGATTTGTTCAAAATGCAACTATTTTGTTTTTAGTTCATTTTTTCGCCCTTTGGTTAAAGCAAAGCTGCAGAGCTAACATGGTGCGAATTGTCGAGATGTCATCGCCTCTCCACTTCTAAATGCAGTTGGATGTTAGAAACAAAGACATCTTATTGCAGGAAAGAACATATTACTTAACAGCATACTATTAACATTAAAATAAAGCAATCAAAAAGAAATAACTAATGCTATGCTTTGTGATTATTCTTCCTGTAAACAATTAAGAAGTATCAGCAAATTGGATTATCCATCCCATAGCCTGTAGTGAGTTCCGTTAGAGCTCCTGGCTCCCTTAAGGAAATATGAGACGGACTTGTTATGATCAGCAGTAGAAGGCATGATGCACTTCCGCATGTTTCGTGCTGACAAAACCATTCATCCAGGAGAGCATGTAAACACAGGTTTGAACTTGTTTAATAACTACTTACTTGTGCAGTAGCTGCAGAAAGACCAGATTCATTGAGCAAGTGTTGATTGAGGTTCTCATTAAATAACCGACAAAAATATTATAATATACTCTTACAATTGTCCAAATCCAAGGTCTAGTGATAGCGTGTGAACTACCTAGCCGGATATCCTGGGTTCGATTCTCAGTCAGGTCCAGCAGTATTGGTAATATTGTTTTTTTCCTGAGTTTTTCTTACCGGAAAATTTAAAAATAAATCAGAAGGTACTGCCAGATAGCTTTTAAGGTGCCAAGGGCCCGATCACATTTGTCCCATAATTAATTGATTTCATTCATCCTTACAGACCTACGCATACAAAGGGTACCAAAAGATGTAAACACACTTCAAGCAAAGAAAAACTGTGTTAACAAAACTGAATTCACACAAACAGAAAATGATGAGCACTAATTATCTTACACTTTTACAGTTACGACAGTTGTTCAAAAAACCCACCATACACTTCTGAGTACGTTGAACTACTGATTGAGCAACGTTTGCGAAAGTGTCCTCAGTGATTGCAGCACATGCCGTTTCAATTTCTTCCCGAAGTGCTGTCAGTGTAGCTGGTTTTCTACATCCTTAAGAGTTCCCCATAGGTAGAAGTACAACGGCGGTTCTGTTCTGTACACACGTCTCCATTGCCTTTGAACTTCAACAACATTCTCGGTTTTCCAATATCACTTCAAAATTGCTTTCGGCTGTTCAGACGATAATCTTGGCTCCATTTTGTTGTAACAACGCTATCATAATGTAATGCGAGTCACATCTGTTTACAAAACATCATACGATAATATTGGCTACATTTGTTCATTGTTAATTTACCTGTCACATAACAACGCAATCATAATGTACATGAGTCACATCTGTTTACAGAACATCATACTACACATTACTGTTGTTTTTCGGTTCAACTTTGAAATATATTAAATAGATATCTACTGTGAAAGTGGCACTCTCGGTATATTTACAGAATTCAACAGATATCACGGTAAACCAATTTAGTATGTTGATGTACACATGTCATATCATGCTCATCCCTTGCTATTTGCATTCACTTCGTTTTCTTGTCAACAGCGACACTTGACGAACCCCGTAATACAGTAAATAGTTTGTAGTATTATATAAAGTTCTGGTATCTATATGGCAGCATGCATTGTTTATACTATAAAGTATTAAAGAAGGCTATAACTGTAATAATATCTTTCTTTTTAACGTAATAAAAGACAAAACTCCAGGCTAACTAGAAGGAACGGCCCAGGTATAGCTGACGTATGATAACTGCACTCAGCCCACGTCATACAGCCGGAGGAAGCTTCTCTACTACTTCTCGGGAACACTGCCGCAACATTATGTATACTAAATAGAACTTTATTATGTCTTTTCTGACTATATTTATTAATGTCCGTTTGCACCTTTTTTTAAAAAAAGCTATTCAATTTTATTTTGAATATTTATTTCTCTTGTCTACAGAAATGAACTTTTAAACGTTTAAAATTATTCTCATGTTCATACATCTTAATATTTAATGCAAATACATTTAAATTCCGCACACTTTATTGTGCTGATGGAAATAATCACAATTATAGTGCAGGCTATTTTGTTGAGAGCGTACCTTTACGTTGTAAATGCTGGGCGATATGCAGTCGATTCATATATTTATCTTATTAACATACCCTCACTCATATTTAAGATGCGTTACCAATCCATGATCACTTGCAAATACTACGAGTATTAACTGCATTGCCGTTGCAGCCTGCAACACTTGCTCTCAAGGCCAACAGCGTAATAAATTACGATACATAAAAATTGTAAACACTACATGTAACTGTGAGCAGATGTAAAGAACATGCTTCAGCCTTTGATCTTTAATTACTGAAAAAGAAAAAGTGCAATATAAGAATATACCGAACTTGTGCGAATCTAATGCGCCATCGAATGTAATGCGCACCCCAATTTTTTTTCGCATATTGCACGGATTGCTAGAGATAAACCCGTCCGCTTTATAAACAGAATTTATAAGTGGGCTATTGTTACATCTTGGAACACGCAGAACAAAATCCATCACTCATGCTGTTGCCAGGACAGTTGGCGTAGGTTAAAGAAGAAAAAATTATTTCTTATGATGTCACTAGTCACAGGTATCCCGTTCTTTCTCCTTTCATGTACGAATTCCAAAACTTTTTCTTCAATGTCAGAATGTCTTGCTTTGCGAGCACCACTGAATTTCTTCCTACTGGCTTTAGTTGCAAATAATTGCCCTCAGCTACATTGAACTCTCTTCCTGCCTTTCTGTTAACATTTTTTTCAGCATACAGTACACTTTACACTTGAAAGTAACATCATTAGATATTCTTCTGTTTGCCCGCCATTTCGTCACTACCTACTATTTAAACGCTCTATGCCAACAATGAACGTAAAGAAGTCGAGAATCGCAGCAATGCATTATGACGTAATAAATGATAAATTGAAACCGGTGAACTACGGAAAGGATTTTCACTCGAATCTAATACGCCATCGAACTCCACATTTGGACATTAGATTCGCTTAAGTACGGAAACTCCTGTCCCCTATAAATGGAAGTTTATTATATTTGCTTTCATTAATAACACATGGTTTTGTGAAAACTTGTCAACTGAAGGATCTCAACCAAGGAATGAACCAGGCCTTCTGGTTGCGAAGTAGATACCCAGTCATAGCAATGGACAAAAAGTTATTGAACAGCCAGATGCATTTATTACCGTAATAATATGTAGAAGACTTGACTGCACATATAAACACAATACAATACCGTAAAACGCGTACATTTTATAAGAACATTGAGCAATCTATTCAAAATAGTCCGAGTATTTATATTTGTAAGAATTAAGTTGAAAAACATGAGACATCGATTCCACGCCCTTCGTTTTACCAACTTTTTACATGCAGTCAAAGATATTTGATCTGTTAGTGATGTCACAAGTGAACCATAAATCTGCATAGCTCTAAGAAAATATTACTGAGGTATTGATTTATTTTAATCGCCTGCAGAACCCGCCGTTTTGTGTATGTGGAAAGCAGAATTCTATCAGTAAGTGACAATATGATTGAAACTGCGTTTTTAACCTTCTATGCTAATAATAAACTAGAAAAAATCGGATTTGATTTTCTCTTATACACAAAAATATCGTGCCACATATAAATCATATCAATGCCATGCTCAGCAGTCTGGATAAATGGCGTTGACAACAGATGTTATGTCCTGCAGGTAAGTGAAACCGCGCTGTCGGTACAAAAGCCAGGAGTGGGAGGGCTTTCGCCATACCTGCAGTGTGGGAAGACCGCACTGTTGCTATGACACCAGAGGCGCAAGGTAACATGTGTATCCCTCGCTTGCTGTTTGTGGCTATCTGATCCTGTGCTACTGTTCGGGTTGAGGGGGGGAGGAAAGAATCATCGCCTACTTCACGAATTAGACCTAAGGCTAGTTCCGAATTCAACCGCTTTACACACAGCGAAAGAACATATCTCCGCGGATTCCACAAGACAGTGATGTTTCGTATTTCTGAACCCAGGTCTTTATAGCATGAGTTAACAAATTCGAATCATTATGCCGAAATTGAAAGTGGGATCTTGCAGCTTAGAAACTTTCATTTTTGTAATTTTTTTTTTTGAAAAAATCCTCAGTCGACCATGTTTACAAAATGAGATTTTTGCGGGAACAAAATAGCATCGTTACAGCGTGCCAATGAACAATGTTTTTGAAATATGCAACTCAAATTACCCCTTCCCGCAAGTCACCATTTATCGTCTTACCAAAGCAAGAAAAAGAAACCGGCCAAGCTGTGTGTTTGGTGTCATGTCAACGCAGGCTAGTGAACACTTTTTAACTTTTTCAAAATAAACTAAGATGAAAAAAATATTTATACATATATTTTGGATTTTTTTTAAAAAACGCAAAATTTCACTTTTCCAAAAACGTTTTTCAAGCACTTAAACTAATGCTTAGAACATTAATTACAGTGCTATATTTATCTTATAGATTGCAGTACAAATTCAGAGCATTAAAGCAAGTCAATGGTGATATTGAATGTTCTTAAATGAACCGAGCATGAACAAAATAAAAATAAAACATAATGTTCTTGTTGAAATTAAGTGAGGTAAAACATTTGAACTTAGCAAACAAAATTAAGAATGGACCTTGTTTCAAGAATTGATGAGATATTAATAACGGAATCTCAACACCTAGTTATTTATGTAAATAAGCTTAGTATGTAAATAATATTCTGAAATTGCAAACTAAGCAATCCGGTTTTACTCACATTTAAAATGAATAAACCACGTGGGCGTAAAACAAGTAAACATGAAGTTGAAGGAGGAGAAATATTAGGGAAACATGTCTAAATTCTGGCAAACCTTATTTCAGTGGAAAATGAAATGCTTGATAAAATACAAGAGTACCAAAAAAATGTATACACATTTGAAGCAAAGAAAAAACTGTGTTAACATAACACAACTGAAAATGATGAGCACTAATCATCTTAGACTTTTACAGTTACAACAGTTGCCAAAATGCCCGTCGATACACTTCTGAGTACGTTGAACTACTGATTGAGCAACGTTTGCGAAAGTGTCCTCAGCGATTACAGCACATGCCGTTTGTTTCAATTTCTTCCCGAAGTGCTGTCAGTGTAGCTGGTTTTCTACGGTATACAACATCCTTAAGAGTTCCCCATAGGTAGAAGTCCAACTGCAGTTCTGTTCTGTACACACGTCTCCATTGCCTTTGAACTTCAACAACATTCTCGGTTTTCCAATACCACTTCAAAATTGCTTTCCGCTGTTCAAACGATAATCTTGGCTCCATTTTGTTGTAGCAACGCTAGCATAACGTAATGCGAGTCACTTCTGTTTACAGAACATCACACGATAATCTTGTCTTCATTTGTTCATTGTGATTTTACATTTCACATAACAACGCTATCATAATGTAGTCATATCTGTTTACAGAACATCATACTACACATTACTGTTGTTTTTCGATGCTCCGAAGCTGACGCGTTTTTATATCTCCTGTGGTACAAGACATAATTGTGAGGGTGTGTAAGATATATTTTTAATATTTTTCAAATTATGATGAACGTGTTTACCGATGAAATGCATGCTATTTGCGATTTCCAGTGGACTCCAGGTCTCTGGTAGTAAAATTGACGACTTTTACGTTGTTGGGCATATAACATGTGCATGCTATCAAAGCCACTACGCTATGGCTAACAATTCTGATTAAGTTGATCGCCAAAAATATTGACATCCTACCTCCTGTAAAGGAGCAGTGCTACTACAGTGTCTTGAGGTTCTAAGTTCAAACTGATACACCTAAAACTGTGAAAAATTGCAGCACTTATTGACCTGGAACAAGAAAGGAGTTTGAAATACAGAAAGAATCAGAGAGAAAGCAAGAGACAGTTTATTTTATTAGTCTTTGTGAGCAAGAGAAGAAGGTCTGAAAGTAAGTGTTACCAACTGCACTGAACCGGGTACAATAAAAATAAATAGCAGGATTGAGCAAAATTAAATTTCCTCGTAAGTTTGCAAATCCATATGAATTATTGCACAATTCGAAGAAAATTTCAGGAATATTTGAAAAAGAAATTCAAATATTGGGAAAGCTATTAAAAAATTCTGCAGGAAAGAAATTCTTCTTCTTTCTAGTGAAATACAAGCTTTTCTCGAATTTCATCTTATATTTTATAATTGCCAATGTAGTAGATGCTTATTTTATATATTTATCCAATGTTTAAC
Source organism: Metallyticus violacea (assembly GCA_030762175.1). Lineage (NCBI taxonomy): Eukaryota > Metazoa > Arthropoda > Insecta > Mantodea > Metallyticidae > Metallyticus > Metallyticus violacea. The sequence goes on along the minus strand of CM060842.1, from coordinate 123,459,386 downwards.
ATTTTTTTCTAACATACTCAATTCGTTTTTTGGTCATCGATACTGATAAATATTTGCTATTGTTTTTAAAAATGTGCTAAAAGTTCGACATTCTTAAACTAATAAGAGTTGATGCTGCTATTAGTTTTAAGATTACATTATCCTAGACGTTCGTGCTTTGTTGATTTTTTCGAATATTAAAACAATAATCTCTATTATAGTAGCTTAATTATATTCTACATACATAGAGTTACTCATCTTGCAATTTTACCGTTGAGTTGTAACTTAAGTTAATGATGTTAGATCTGTATAAAAACTGTGTAAATGAAACTTAAGTTCTAAGATACAAGCAGGATTTGAACTTGCGGAGATATCGTTATTTGTAGTTATAAGTTTCCTGCTTAAGCAGGAAAAAAAACCATAAAACCACTTTTAAAGGCAGTCTAGGAGTTAAATCACGTACGGAACGGTTTCAAATGACATTTGGAGCGTATTCTGAATGCTCCAACAATGCAATTAAAATAGATGAATGTAAGCCATTCAGAATGATTGTGCAGGGGTAGCAGAGTACAGACATTCTGAAGTTTGGCCAAGGGCAAGAACAGATTAGGAAGGGAAGAATTTGGGATTTCTTTCAAAAGCAAGCACTCTTTCTACGTTGAGATGTACGCGATTATAGCTAGATAGAAGATAAATCAAAAATCAACTTTTTGGATTCGAAAAAATATAAGATTAAATGAATATATTGAAATTGGAATATATTTATTGCTAATTTGTAAACGCGGAAATAATGCTCAATCCAAAATTCGTAATAATGATGACAATGTAGACATTAATTAATAGAAAAAGCATTTTCTTCTTGCCTGATACCTTCCCTTGATCCTGCTAATGATTTTGTGATCATGTCCCAGTTTTTGCATGTTTATTATAATACCATTATGGTCATGTTTTGTACTGAATCGCAGGTTCTACATTTTGCAGGATTCTGGGCTGAGTATGGTTCATCACAAAATATTTTCAATAACAGAATTTAGAATGTTACGAAGATCTGAACGATCTCGTGTCTGGCATGGGAAGCACTGCTCGCGTATCTCTTGTTTCGAAATGTACGCAATACTGTATAACGCCATAATATTCACACACTTGTGGACCGCGCATCTCTAATTAATGATGATGTGGGTAGAGTCAACCGGCAGATGGCAGGGTGTTACAAACTTTATAAAGGATTGTGTCCTTATTAAAAGAAATTGCCCGTCTCCGTCTCGGAGTAGGCGTTCTCGAGAAGCCCCAATCTCTTCAACACTTAAGTAATTGGCAGTAAACTCTGCGAAGGAGGTGGTAATGGGCTTATCAGCTTCCTAGCTACGGAAATCTTCCGCCAAGGTGCTAACGAGTAAATTGGAGCAGCTAACCACGTGACAAATATCCCACGAGATATTGAACATTTAAAATATTTTCGGTTTGAATTAACTATGAAAAAGTCACAAGAGAGGGGGGAGGAGATAAAAACACAAGTAAAAAGTCCGTCACACAGGAACTAAGCGAATTCCTCAACAAGTTGAATAACTTTTAATACAAATGAATGTAAAATCCAAATTAGGCCATATTAATTAATAAAATGAAATAAGTTATGGTATTACTGTGTAGTATTAGGGGAACAAAATTAGAATTCTTGCAATCTGTGTGTCACAAAAGAGAAATCATATTTTTAGAATTATTATTATTATTATTATTATTATTATTATTGATATTAAACCACAAAAATTAGTGGTATACTATTAATTAAATGAAATGACGACTGATAGACAAAGCTATATTGTGTGGGTATTTTTAAACATAACCATGTTTATGAACTGAACCCTTGATGTCATCTTTACATTCACTCAAATAGGGAAAAATAACAAAGTTTCGAGTTACATTGTGTATTTAAGATGTTCATATGTTTCAATAAAACAAAAACATGATACTATTTAAAAATAATCACAAAATATACTTAATGTTGCACTGTGGCGAAGAAAGCGGATTTGTTACAATACGATAAATGGTGTTATTATGGAGAAAACTTTTATTTTATTTTATATTCTATTATTTTTCTGTTAAACTAAACGCGGGAGATACGGGGTTCAAATCCCACCAAAACCGTCCTCCCTGACTGCGGTTTTTCCCAGGTTTTCCTTAGTCCTCATAAACGGCAAATGCCGTGGAAGTACCCTAAACTAAGGCATGGAACGATTCCTTCCTTAAAAAAAAAAATCCTTTCCCAATATATCATTTTATCTCATGTATCATCAGTGTCCATTACCTGTGGTGCCTCTGTAGCAAAAACGGGCGTTAAACACAATTCATTCATTTTTTGTTAAACTAAACTAACCTAACTTATGAAAAAAATAACATTTATGGAATTAAGTGTATTATACAAAGATTATTAAAGATTAAAAGAAAAGTAGCGTTTATTTGTTCTGGCAGAGAAAAAAAAAGATTACAAATACGAAAAAAAAAATACCCATGGAGAATCGAACCCACGACCTTCACACCAATAGCACGATGCTCTAACCTACCGAGCCATAAAGGCTTCATTTGCGGTGTGCAAATTATAATTGCTAGTACTAAAATCGTAATCAGTCGGCTTTCTTCCCTACTGTTCGGGACTGCAGCCTAGAGTTGCTTACAGCTTGTAAGGATAAATCAAGGTACTAAGTACAATTGAAAGTTTCATAAAATTTCATTGACTATGAAATTCAATTTAAATATTATTGTAGTTAAAATATGTAGCGAAAAGATTTCTGAAGGTTATTACAGAGCGCTCTTACATACAAATATAATTCTCAAACACAGATTAGATTAATATTTTACGTTTGATATCTTCACGACGATACTTTTGTTAAATAAAAAACATATGCATTGTTATAGATACAGTTTATGTGCCAATTAATTTGTCCTTTTATTTTAAAACTTTATAGGGAAAGTTAAACGCAATAGCGCTTTTAAATTTCGGTTTTCAAGTATACCCTTACTCCTAATGGTCTAATTTTTTCGGAAACTGATTTTCTTACTGTATTTAAATTTTATACACCGAATTTTGTTGTGAAGAAACAAAATTGATGCCGCTAGGGCAATTTTTAATTTTGTTTTTCAAGTAAAGCCCGCTCCTAATACTCCAATTTCACTGATTTTCGGAAACATGCTGTTATTTTATTTCAATGGTATATACCGAGTCGATTACCCGCCCCGGTCAACGAAGCCTTTGTACTGCAATAATGAGGTTGTGATGCTGCATATGAATATTTTATTTCTACTACGACCGTAGAGCTGTCGTTGTAAATGTAAGGAAGAAGTAAAGCATGACGACTGCATTTGCAAAGCCGTTGAAAGCACTCGCCTCTATTTTCTTAACTGTGCGTTATCAAACTAATGAATGCCTTCTGTCTGTGACGCTCAAAGAGGAATTCAAGGCAGGCGTCAACCTACTCAATCATAATGTCAAGCCAAGGCACCAGCTTCGATTACCATTGATGTCAAAGTCATGTCCAGTGAGCGCCTTATTTACGGTACAGTGTGAACTACTGCGGCTTTGCTCTCCCTTTTGACATTTAATTTCCTGTTCCTCCATTTATTTACAACGTGTATAACATTGTTGGTTAATTACACTGGTCTATAAAATTGAAACTTTTGTTTGTTAAAGGGGACACCCAAGGATTTTGAGTAATCTCATGAAAAAAATTTCTCGTATCTGTACAAGAGTAGGTCCATAAGTTTCCGGCTTAACCATTTTCTAGGTGTGATAAAGACAAAAACTATATTTCAATTTTCAATATACTTACCCTTTATTGCAATACACTTCTCACATCTCTGAATTAACATTTCTCTTCCCCCCCCCCCAAAAAGTCATAAGTCTTGTCTGCAAAATGGGCATAAACAGCATCCATCACTTCTACGTCACACTTAAATTTCCTTCCCCGAATATCCTTCTTGAGTTTTCAGAAGTGGAAATAGTCACTGGGAGCTAGATCTAGGCTGTAGGGTGAATAGTCGATCTCCTTGAAGTCGCATTTCTTCACATCTTCCTTTGCAACAAGAGCTGTGTACACAGACACGCTGTCGTGAAGAATCACCACATCACCACTCAGCTTTCCTCGCCTTTTCTCTTTGATGTAAGCACGTAGTCTATGCAGTAGGCCAGCATAGTACTCCCCATTTACTGTGGTGTTCCTCTCCTTGAAGTCAATGAAGAGTATTCCTTCACAGTCCCAAAAGATTGTAGCCATGATCTCCTAGGTTAGCTGAGTGACTTTGGTCTTCAGAGGCGGTGCTTCGCCAGGTTTACGCAACTCCATTGATTCTCTTTTGGACCAGTGATCATAGTAGAGGACAACAGTTTCATCTCCTATAGCAATAGTTTAAGAATATCTCTCTCATTGCCACGGCAAAACTCCAAAAATCCCTGACAACAGATGACTCGTGGCTGCTTTTGGACTGAGGAAAGAAGTCCAGGCTCCCATCTTGCACTGACCTTATTCATATTTAAATGTTCATGAATAATTCGAAGGACTGTTGTTTTAGAAAGGCCCAACCTTGCTGCCATTTCTGTAACTTTGAACGGCCATTCTTCCATAATTTCTCCTTCCACAAGAGGGATGTCTTCAGGAGTGAGCACCTCCAAGGGCCGACCTGCATGCTCTTCTTCTTCAATGCTTTCTCGACCCTTTCGAAAAATTTTGGCTCATTCTTTTACGGTAGAATATGAGGGGGATGTTTCCCCATATACAATCAATTCGATGTTTTATGTCATTTGGAGTAAGTCCTTCTTTTGTTAAGAACTTAATAATAGCTCGAAACTTCATTTTGAACATGTCACAATCTTCTGCACACAGTCTTCTTTATGCAACTATATCTGAACAACTGAACACAGTGGAGCGGAAGTTACAGCCGCAATTATTTACTTAACAGATAAGGTTTGACATAAGGTAAGGGTTTTGTGAAGACGATAATCCTTATCGATGAGGCCCAAAACTTATGTACCTTCCCTCGTACCTTAGAATAATCTTAGCCGAAATTAAATTTACTCACTTAAAATGTATGTGACGTAGATTTTCTGCTATACTTCTCTTGAGGACCATCTCTCTTCAGTGTCCAACAGTCTGCCAACATATTTGGGCAGCATTTACGCTGGTAGCGCCTTTCCATTACCGTGATAAAATCTGGTAGTAAAGCTCCCCGTGTCCATCGCTCACAGCCCCCAGATTTTGGGAAAAAATGAAGATGGGAGTGCAGAAAGTGTATTTTTAAAGACATATTGCATCCTCCCCATGATCTTGTACTTTTAAATCCTCTCGCCTACAAGTTCTCAGATGTCAAGTTTCCCAGAAAGTTTGTGACATCCATGCAACTGCTTCTTGCATTTTAACAGGTTTTCAAATTGTCCATCTTTCATCAGTTTCCATATTCCTTCTTTATGTTTAGCTTCGCCGATTCTTGGTATCTTATTTTCCACGAAGAGAGATACTGTGCCTATGATGTTTTCAAACACGTTTCGGTGTTGGCGAAAGAAACCTACTTTGGATTCCCCCTGCAATTTCCAGCCTTTCAATCTTGAGGCGAGTAATTCTGTTTTGCTTTTACTTAAACCAAGACCCCAAATCCTCCTGTGTTAGAAAGTGAAGTTCATTTACAGTCACATCTTCCACAAAATCGGGATCATTATGTAATTCATTCTGATCCTCAGGAACACTTTGAGTTACTTCAGTCAAAGTTATATCACCTAGTGGAGTTGGTATGGAAAATCGTGGCCCATGAAGCATTGGAACTTATTTGAGATATATTTTTCAAGTAGAAGTACCAGTCTGTCAAATGATCCTTAGGTACGCGCCGAATGATAGAGACTGCAAAAGCATGTGACGGGATCCCTTTAATAGTGCTATACATTTGATACAACAGATTTCTGGTGTATTTTGTTGTCAAAATAACATGCACGCGTTCTTCTAACTAGAGAAGTAACATTTTGTCTCTACACTTTTAAAGTGAGCTCTGCACACACGTAACAGAAGCTGTTTCTACCTTTAAGACACTTGAGACATGTTTCTTATACACTACACACTTGTAATACACTATTAGGTACGGTATGATACATTCCTATGACAACGGAAGAGAGAACAGGATTAGCTTCTTTCTTTAAAGAAAGCGTCTATTCATCTGGCAACTGTCACATTTTTATAAGGGAAAGGTAATTGAGGCTAATTGTGAATTCACAGGATCAATAGGTCAATTGTTGACAATGTAATGAAATATAAATATAATATTCCCCTTCTAATCAACTTGTTATATACCACAAACGCTAATAAACAAAAAACCAGTATTTTCAAATCACAAATTGGGAAATTTGATGAAAAAAAATGACTTCATTTTTGGAATCAGCAGATGGAAATACATGAGAAACAGATCAAATGATTTATTTAGCAAAATCATTGTTGAGCAGGTTCTTTACAATTAATGACGATTTCCCAGGAAATTAGCCACCGGAGGTCGCATTGTTCTCCAAGATTTCGACCATCATATCTACGCACTCTTCTTTGTACTCCAGTCGCTGAGTACCGTGAAGAAGGCCACAGAGATCTTCATTTGGTTTTTATCCCATGAAATCATCATAAACTGTTCAGCTGTTTAATAACAACACAATTATTCATCTTGTTGAACCTCTTCATCTGTAGACGTAAACCAAATGTAGGTAGTTTTGCTGAAGTGCCGTTCGTCTATCGGATCGACCTTATAGTTGTTGCTGAGAATCACTCCAGCGAATTGAAATATTGTATTTGACAGTCGCACCGAATATTAGTTTACTAACAGTCGTTTGTTTGCAGATCCTTCAGTCGGTCCTGGTGGTGTAGTGGTAACCATACTTGCCTCCTAAACTCAAGATCGCGGTATCAATCCCGGTCAGGACCGCTGGATTTTTCGGGTGTAAAAAACCTTAAGTATGGCTTCCTTCGGAAGGGAAGTAAAACCGTGGGTCCCGTGTCGTACATTTACGGCGCGATAAAGAACCTCAAGCCTGAAAAAAGAGACCATTGAGCAAAATTTGTTGGCCGTTTCACGCTCTGAATTGAATGGGACGCTGAAGACCTGAGATGTTAAAGAGCGTCCATATATAAACCAAACCAAACCAGATCCTTCAGAGTAAACAACGCACGGGCGCACAGTCGTGTGCATATATATATATATATATATATATATATATATATATATATATATACACACATATAATTCTCGCAGTTCACCTCAGTACAAGGTTGCCATGTCGATTTAATTGAAAAGATATAACAGCTGTTCATCTGAAAATTCATATTACTAGGGAGAACATGACTGTAGAGTGACCGGATATTATATGAAACAGTCTTCAGTAAATATACTATTTTCCAATCAAGCTCAAAGTAATGTTGCTTTCCCAAGCGCCTGTTTGCAGTTTGTGTTTACCATAGGAGCTCGACATGCCAGGATGTGAGAATGCCATACTACAGAGATGAAAACCTGGGGCTGCAGTCTCCACCACACTCAACAGCCGTTAAACAGTAAAATGCCCAGGACATAGATGGGGTGGGATGGCTTCAATGTGTTCAATAAAGGGGACGAACGAATGAGTAGGAGACAGAGGAGGGGTCTAAAGCTTGAAGGGGGTACCGGATCTTTCACTGGTTTCAAAATGCAGAGCTTCTTTCCATTTTCGTGCACATGTTGAAGACTTTGGTAATGATGAGCAAAATTGAATGGAAGGTTGCGGAGCATAAGGGGTGTTATCTCGTCAGATCCGGCAGTTTTGTTTTGAGACGCTGGAGTGTGCTGTAAACTTTGCTAGGGTGAGAGATGGGAATGTAACGGCGAACGTGACTTGAAGTTTAGAGGCCTTGGGCTATCATTTCTAGGCCTGAAATAAACGTTCCAAGTACTCAGCGAGAGCATTTGCCTTGGCCTAGGGATCAAAGACTAAACCTGTAGTGCAGTGAAGGGAGTAGGTGTTCTTGTCTCGTTGACCTCGGTGGTTTTTATCGATCTTCCACACTTCACCATCATCCAACTTCCGTTTGGCTATAGTGGCCTTCCGTGCTCCAGTGGGCGGACACGAACCTTATCCAACTCGCGGGTGATCACTGGCTGCCTAGTGTTGCTTTTTACCAACAGCGGATTATTGTCTGAATATTATACATTGAGTAATGGGAAATGAGTTGAAAGGGCAATTGCTTGATTATTGCCAGGTCGATGACAGAAGGGTGTTCTCTGCCGTGCCAGGGACCCTCTACTCGAAGCTGAGGTTCTTGATCGATGAGGCGAGTTATTATTACCTTTGGTATTGTCCTTTTGAGTGCACAATACCACGCAGGTGTTCGGCATTGAAATGACACCGAAGATTGCGCTGGTCTAGGCTGGATTGATACAACAAAAGTTCTGGTTGGAGGATGGTATGCAGATACCATACATGTCCCCAATTCAAGACACGCAGCTATGGCCTCGTAAGGTTAAGAAGTGGGATTTGGATTGGGCGGTGAACCGCCTTTCTTCCGCCTCATTGTTCAAAGCGATTGCAGGATTTAAAACTTTAGCCTGTAATTTACCAACTGAGTTGTGGAGACTGCCACTGTGTGTGTACTGTAGCAGCGCGAAAACAGACTATGGCAGTTCAGCATTAGCGTGATCAGAGTACTCGTCTCTGAGCTAGGGAAACTGGGTTTGATCCCACCGTAAAACGGAATTCATAGGCACAAGACATTCGTTCCCACTGAAAAATGCGCTTCCGAAATGCTTGAAACCGATCTACCCTCTCCCTGCTATCTCTATCTATACCTCCCCTTTATCTAAGTTGGTACAGGAGATAACTTTGTTACGTGCGTACTCAAAATTTACCGTCCCCTCTGGACTATCCCATTGAGTCAGTGTTGGATGTTACAGCAGAAGCCCTAAATTAATACATTCTTCCCAAAATACGGTTCCAGGAGCAAAATATAAATAGCTGTTTTTCAATCTGGCGCTTAATCAGAGAATAGCTAACGTTCATGCGTTGCATTTAACCATCGTTAGGCAACTGCCGAACAAATCTCGACGTTTTTGCGTTGAAATGCATGGTAGATGGAGCGAAGGCGCAATAAGTGCGTTTTAACCTGATAATGTTCTGTACTTACGAACAATGTTGCACTTATGAACAATGTTGCACTTATGAACAATGTTGCTGTCATATCCCCAGGGACAGACTCGAGGAGTCGAATAGCAAAAAGTAACGATATTTAAGAGAAAATGTAATATTTTGTAGCAGAAATTATCATCAGTGGATGAGTCCTACTGACTTAGGCTTTTTCACAAAACGAATTAAATATAATGCCGTAATTAGGTTGCCATACAATTTGCATTGCACCCTCTGCATTTAACATTTCTGCATTACAAACGGTAGATGTCGCGCGCGTGTTCAACAATAGGTTTCGTGTTACTCTACATTTCTTGTTGGAGGCATTGCTGTCTTGAGTTTTTTTTTTTTTTATCCACTTAAGCAGTTACATACATTTAAATATAAATTATCATGGGTGTAACATATTAAACGAAATTACCTAATTACTATAATGTCTCTTTATGTGCTAACATGAATGTGTACAACTCAATTCATATTTACCAGTAATACATTTAAATAATGGCGTAATAATGTGCAAGTTTCAACAAGAATTGGTTACTGAACTTAAATTGCTCCTTATTTTCTCAGTATGTTTATAATTATATTGTAATGCACCGTTTTTTATTTGTATTATTATAAATCGTTCCGTACATAAAACAAAAACAGAAAGAGTTGGCATATGCGAGAGCTACAGCTAAACTCATGTCTAGTTTCTTAATGTTTATGAACATAACAAACAATGTGAACCATATGAGGACACGGATGAGATATTGCACAAGAATAAGCCTACTTCAATACACAACGCTGAAAATATAATTATTTAACATATGAACTAGAGACAGGTTATTTAAATGATGTAAGTCTATGGGTCAACAACCTCATACCTCAAATCCAAGACCAGATCATCGCACATGGTCCGAAAGAGAATTGTTGGTTCTGATTCATGGTTTCCATTTCATTCTCCGAAAACTATGGAAAATAAATCGACCAGTCGCAGCGCAGATTTCTCTGTATTATTGCAGAAGAAAAGTATTAAACAATGAAACGTCTAATCGCTAGTGGCTTCAGTATTCTGAAGAGATTGTTGAAAATTCTCGATCATAAACTTGGTGAAAATTGACCAACTATTGGAAACATGTTGACAACTATTTGAAATGCAAGTGAATATGTTATTTGCCACAGTAAATGGCACAAAGCGGAAACGTGTGTTCGTGGCTTAGAGGTATTTCATGGTTGGGGGGGGGGGGGGAGTCGGGACATGGAGAGGCGCTTTAGAATATTTGTTTGAAATATTTTTTTTCTATCTCGCCATGAATGAGAAGTGTTTATAAACTGTTTACAAAGCACAATTTGGGTGTCACATAACTTGAAGGCGCCAAGGACTCAAACAGCTCAATTGCGCCATCATAAATTCATTCATCCCTAGAGACTTTACATCTATAAAACTCAGCCCACAATCTGCAGATATCACGAAAAGATTAACGCAGGCAAAGCGACACTAACCAAAATATTTAAACACACACACAAAATGGACACCTTATAGACCTAATATCGCTATTTGGAAATTATGACTTAGTGATGGCAGAAAACATCAGAAGGATTCAGAAAAATAAAATCTGGATAAGAGAGTTCAAAATCAACTTACAGCATCTCTGGAATTAAATCGCAGAATGAAATGATCAAGTCTGAAAAAGTTAAATACCTTTCTGTGATATTAGACAGCAAAAACGCCTGACATTCACTTAAAGATTTGATTAAATGAACTCTTTTTAGTCAAGAACCATTTTCTTCCGTTCTGGAGTGTACTCGACAGCACTCTTCATTTATATAAGAGAGCAAAACTGCGGACTGAACACAGTGAGGTTACTTGAGTTACAATTTTCTTTCAATAATGTTTAACACCCGTTTTTATTACTGAGGCACCACAGGCAATGGACACTGATGATACATGAGATGAAATGGTGTATTGGGAAAGGATTTTATTTTTAAAGGAAGGAAACGTTCCTGGCCTGAGTTTAGGGTACCTCCCCGGCATTTGCCATTTATGAGGACAGGAAAGCCTGGGAGGACGGTAGAGACCTCCCACTCACGAGTCCGCGCCTTAACTACCTCGGCTACCCGTGGCGGTGAGTTACACGCTGACAGATTGTGGCTGCGACTGGAAGAATGCAAGCCTAAAATGCATGTGCAGGTAACAGCTTGTAGATAGTTTGAGGAAGGCTTTGTCGGCGAGTAGCCACCAATATACGAATTTTAAAACTAAATCTACGAATTTTTTCAGATCAGGCAGTATTGTTTTAATATTTAAGTAATAAATCGATAATACTCTATTACCATTTCATTTTAGTACTTTTAGCAGACTGTCAGACATAAATAGCATAGCCTGTTTCATATTAGTCAGCCATGAAAACAATTGACATAAGACGGCATATTTAAATAAATATGAAATCACAAATCATTGACCCGGCCAGGACCGATGGATTTTTTCGGGCGTAAAAATCCTAAGTATGGCTTCCTTCGGAAGGGAAGTAAAGCCGTGGGTCCCGTGTCGTACATTTACGGCACGAAAAAGAACCTCAAGCCTGAAAGAAGAGGCCTCTGAGCAAAATTTGTCGGCCGTTTCACGCCCTGATCTGAAGTCCAACGGACTTACATCCGGAGAACGCGGTGGAAACTCAAGTGCACATTGCTTTGTAAATTTCTGCGGCGAGTGCTCAAAACATTCCAAAACCATAGCCGAGGACGCGGGGCTTGTTGCTGTGCGAGGTATCCCAGATCTGCCCTTGTGAACGTCGCATACGAGTCTCAAATCTGTCTCGAATGCGTGCAGTTGTTACTCGCGTTAGGGGTTCTGTTCTGTACAGACGTCTCCTTTGCCTTTGAACTTCAACAACATTCTCGGTTTTCCAATATCACTTCAAAATTGCTTTCTGCTTCTATACGATAATCTTGACTCCATTTTGTTGCAGCAACGCTGTCATAATGTATTATGTGAGTCACATCTGTTCACAGAACATCATACTATACGTTACCGTTGTTTTTCGGTTCAATTTTGAAATATGTTAAATAGATATCTACTTTGAAGGTGCATAGCCTAAAGTTTTGTCATTCTTATGTTTGAGTGTCAGTGGTGTTTTATGCTAAACTAAAGTAGCCATTTGCAGTTTGCTTTGCAAATATTGTAGTTTTATATACTAGTCCCTTAAGTTTCTATGGCATTTTTCCTAATGAACCTAATTTTGTTATTCCAGTAGGCGCTGTAATTCTGCAACGTCCTCTGCGTTATGGGATATTTTATAACTTCAGTGCAAGGTTTAGAACTTCGAAAGTTTTATTAGGTCCACCTATTATGTACTGCGTTATTCTATATTCTTTAAATCATCTACTTAATGTCACATACTTTAAGCATAACATCAGAACTTTTGGAGCTCAAAAGCCTTGTCCCTCACAACTCATGTTCTTTCTTGGACGAAAACGCCTCTTGCAGCTAGCTCATGATGCCGACAACGCCATGTCTATCGTGTTACATCTGAAACACAAACTCATGCGCCGTAAAAGGAGCCGCTGTCCAAGAAGTTGTTTGTCCGGGCATGCGTGTTACCTAATCCCTGATTGTCATTTGTCCGTGACCGAAAGACTGTTTCGCAACCAAATGTACAATGAGGTGACAACCACCGGTAAACAGTGTTTGTAACAATTTGTAGCAATTTATGTGGAATTAGCCACCGTACATTAAATTACTGATATTTGCTGCTTCAGGCAGGAAAGTTGGGGTAGTCGAATCATAAATTTTACAGTGTACCGCATTTGAGTAAGTATTAACTGGAATATTATTCAAACATTTCAGCCTTCTGACACACGCACAATTTTATAGAGTGGCAATGTTGAATGCAACGCCTTTACTCTAGAGCCTTGTTTCAATCGTGTCTGCTGAAATTTTTAGTACTCGTAAGATCCTCAAAATAGCAGAGGAGGTGATCACTTGTTTGAACTCCATGAGCATGGGTGTATACCTTGATAGAACTAAATGTACAGGGAGGGCCGAAAATGTACACTCTCTTGATATTAATAAATAAATTAATTAATTAATCTGCTTGGATTATTTATTTATTTATTTTTAGTGTTTAACGCCCGTTTTTACTACTGAGACATTACAGGCGGTGGACACTGATGATACATGAGATGAAATGGTACATTGGGAAAAGATTTTTTTTTTAAAGGAAGGAAACGTTCCAGGCCTACATTTAGGGTACATCCCCGGCATTTGTCATTTATAAGGACTGAGGAAAACCTGGAAAAAACCTCATTCGGGAAGGACGGTCCTGGTGGATTTCGAACCCCACACCTCCCGTTCACGAGTCCGCACCTTAATGACCTCGGCCACGTTGTGAGTCTGCTTGGATTAATTAATTAATTTATTTATTGAAGATATGTATTTCTTAAATTGTTAACTTGGAGGTCTTGTTACCTGCAGCACTGATGGGAGAGTTGCTCCTAACGTCGCATAACGAAGAATGCACATAAATCACTTGCAAGTGGGGAAACGGCGCAAAAGACCTGAATGGAAAGAAGGCAGTGCGCATCCCGAAATAAATAGCTCCTCCTTGCCCTGAAGACCTAATTGATTACAATATCTCTCGGTAACTGCATTGTCTTTTAAGATTGTTTATTGCGGCAATTTCTATTGTTGCATCATTCCCTTTCATAGAGGCGGGACTCGAACACACGACTCCAGCCGTTGAATGTAAAATGAGTGCATTAACGTAGGCTGTGCAGTCGACCACCCATTGGCTCACCACGCCTCTTATTGTTCAGCTAGACATAGAGAAAGCGTAGCCAAGCAGTGCTCGGAGAATATTAACCAACTTAAAATTACCAAATGATGCAGTAAATTTGCAGGCTTTTCAGAAGGGAGATATTTCATTTAAACTGTTTAAATAAAGAGGAAAAAAGTACACGTATAACAACGGAAGGTGAGCGCGTAAGCAAGTCCGTCACGTAAACGAAGAGAACATTATTTCTTACTTATTAGAGTAACTTTAAAAAAGAATATAAAATCAAAATTAGACTTTATTAATTTTTTCAATAGTGTTTAACGCCCGTTTTTACTACTGAGGCACCACAGGGGGTGAACACTGATGATACATGAAAAGAAATGATATACTGCGAAAGGATATTTTTTTTATGGAAGGAAACGTTCCAGGCCTAATTTTAAGGTACCTCCCCGGCATTTGCCAGTTATGAGGATTGAGGAGAACCTGAAAAAAAAACGACGGTCCTGGCGGTATTCGAAACCCAAACCTCCCGCTCACGAGTCCGCGCCTTAACGACCTCGGCCACCCGTGGCGATGCCTTATTAATTAATGAACTGAAATAAGTTATGGTATTACCTGTGGTATTAGGGGGAACAACATTAGAATTGTTGCAATCTATAAGTATAACAAAAGAGAAACCATTTTTATAACTATTGTAATGAGATTAAACCACAAACATTAATGGTGTACTTTTAATTAAATGAAATATATGACCACTGATAGACAAATGTGGGTAACCATGTTTATGAACTGAATCCTGGTATCATCTTAACATTCACTAAAGTAGAGAGAAATAACGGGAAGTTTCGAGTTACGTTGTGTATTTAAGAAGATGATGTTCATATGTTTCAATAAAACAAAAACATGTCATTATTTAAAAACAGTTACAATGTACAAAGCAAATAAAAACAGTTGAAAGTTATATCGATTTTCAGTGGCTTTGAAATTTAATTTAAATGTTATTAACATGTAACGTAAACGTTTTCTGAAGGTTATTACAGAGCGCCCTTACATACAAATATAATTCTTAAACACATATTAGAGTCATATTTTACATTTACTATCTTCATGGCGATACTTTTATTAAATATAAAAGATGTGCAACGTTATAAATGCAGTTTATATGTTGAATTAATTTGTGTTTTCATTTTAAAACAATAAAGAGAAAATTAAACGCAAGAGCGCTTTTTAAATTTCGGTTTTCAAGTATACGCCTACTCCTAATGGTCCAATTGCCCTGATTTCCAGGAAGTATTCTTTTTGTTTTATATAAATGGATGTATATATTTCTTTCTTGTGAAGAAAGAAATATTGGTGCCGCTAGAGCGATATTTAAATTTTGGGTTGCAGGTAAACCCCCACTCCTAATGTCCAGATTTTCCCGATTTTCATGAATTATTTTTCTTATTTTATTTAAATGGTCTATACGGAGTTTCGTTGCAAAAAAGCAAAATTTGGTGCCGCAATGGTAATTTTTAAATCTTGGATTTTAGATAAACACCCTCTCCTAATAACCTGATTTCACTGATTTTCAACCGCCACGGGTACCCGAGGTTGTTAGGACGCGGACTCGTGAGCGATCCCGCCAACACCGTCCTCCCTGACTGAGGTTTTTTCCAAGTCCTCATAAATGGCAAATGCCGGGGAGGAACCCTAAACTTAGGCCTGGAACGTTTCCTTCCTTAAAAATAAATTCTTTCCCAATATATCATTTCATCTCATGTATCATCAGTGGCCACCGCCTGTGGTGCGTCGGTCCTGGTGGTGTAGTGGTAACCACACTTGCCTCCCAAACCCAAGATCAGGGGTTCATATCCGGCCAGGATCGATGGATTTTTTCGGGGCGATTTTTCGGAAGGGAAGTAAAGCCATGGGCGTGTCGCACATTTACGGCAACCTCAAGTCAGAAAGAAGAGGCCTCTGAGCAAAATTTGTCGGCCGTTTCACGCCTTGAATTGAATGGGACATTGATGATCTGTGACATTAAAGTGTGTCCGTAAATAAATCAAACAAACAAACAAATCAAGCCTGTGGTGCCTCTGTAGCAAAAACGTGCGTTAAACACTATTCATTCATAATTATTTTCAGAAATTATTTTTCTTAATTACATTAAATCGTATATGCGGTGTTTTGTTGTGAAACAACAAACGTTGATGCTGTTAGAGCCATTTTTGAATTTTGGGTTTCATGTAAACTCCCATTCTTAATAGCCCGATTTCTGTGATTTTAAGAAACTATATTTTTTACTTTATTTAAATGGAAAGACGGAGTTTCAATGAAAAAAAAAAAAACTTAATGTCGCTAAAGTCTTTTTATAAATTTTGGGTTTCAGGTAACTCCCTCGCCTAATAGTCCGATTTCACTTATTTTTGGAAACTATTTATCTAGTTTTGTTTTAGGGCATATACCGAATTCCTTAAACTTTTTTTAAATGGCGGCCGCTCGAGCGATTTTTAAGTTTTGTTTTTAACTCCCCACTCGTGTTTCACTTCTAATTGCCCTATTGTTCTGATTTTCGAAAAATACTTTTACTAATTTATTTAAAGAAATTTACCTAGTTTCTTTAGAAAATAAAAGCAAAAATTACGGCAGCTAGAGCGATTTTTCAATTAAAAAATATATATATTTTTTTTCGCTTTAGGTTAACCCCAACCCTCATTAGTTCAATTTTGCTGGTTAACGACCTCGACGGATTGTTTGTTATTGATATGGTTATATTCGGAGTTCGTTGAGAAAAAATTAAAATTGCGACCGCGAGAGAGAGAGAGAGAGGGGGGGGGGAGAGAAAGAGATTTTTCATTGTCACTAGCCATGGAGATCTATATATATAAAAAAAGTTTTTCAAAAACATCGCTTCCTGATTACAACCATAATAGCTTCATTCCTTCGGAATTCGTTAAAAATGCCAATGCCTCGAAAAGGACTGAAAAGTTATAAATAAATATAACCTTCACGGAAACAAAGAAATTGAAACGCAGTGTTCGAACAACAAAACATAAGAAATATTCTCTTTCCAAAAAAGTAAATAAAAATTGAATATCTTTGGGACAATGCTTGTTATTGCAATTTAGGATGGTGCAAATATACCAGAAAGATATAGCTTTTACAAAATTTTCAGATTAATTCGTTAATAATTGTTGGCAGAAATGTATTCTTTTGTAGTGTACGTTAAAGTAGCATTACTACATTTTATTCGGTTTTTTTTTTACTGGTGGGGGGAGCTCATTTGTTTCGACAAATAACTAACTAGTTTACATGCTTTAGTTGTAGTGGAGTACATAACTTAATGAAACGTTACGAACTTGGTAATATTTGTGAAAATTGAAATAGTGTAAGCAATACCGTGTGCTAAATAAAGTTACACAAAATTTGTAGAAACCTGCTCAATTTAACGTATCCCAAACAACCTTGTGGAGAATCTCGAACGTTCTTCTTTTTTTCCACAAATTACAGGCTATGGACCTGTTAAACATATTTCTCATACTTGTTCTTGGCCTTTCTACTTGCGATGTTCTCAGGGTATATAATTTGGTAAATTTTTGGTGTCGGTTCCTCTTTCATCCCTAATATATGCGTATACTAATTATTATGTTCATTAATTTTTAACTTATATTATAGATATTTCACTGTTTTCAAATTTCCTAATTTTTTTTTATCTAGAACAGTAAATGCGGCTATCTCTATTAAAAATCTCATCTCTGCAGTTTCTGTTGTTTTCCTGTCTGTCTATTCATAGTACAGTTTTCACTTCCATACGTTGTCATTGGCATTGTTAATACTTTGTAGAATTTCATTTGTGTTCCTTTGGACGGCTTGTTCTTTAATGTTCTCCTTATTTTTCTATTCATTCGTCTTAATTTATTTAGTTTTGTATTCAGATCTTCATTTTTACAAGATGCTGCATGAAAACCTAGATAATTAAAGTCAGAGATTTGTCCTGTTATTTCTTCCTGTTATATCTTACATGTTTGTTTCCTTTAAAAATCATTGATTTTGTAATTATTGTTGAAATCTTTCAATTATATTTATATGTAACTATGTATACACACACCGAGGGCACCAAAATTTATATATTTTCACTGTAAATATCTACTTAATACATTTCATATTTGGACCGAAAAACAACAGTAATGAGTAGTATGATGTTCTGTAAACAGATGTGACTCACATTACGTTATGCTACCGTTGCTACGTGACAGGTAAATCAACAATGAACAAATGAAGCCAAGATTATCGTTTATGATGTTCTGTAAACAGATGTGACTCACATTACGTTATGCTACCGTTGCTACGTGACAGGTAAATCAACAATGAACAAATGAAGCCAAGATTATCGTTTATGATGTTCTGTAAACAGATGTTACTCACATTACGTCATGCTAGCGTTGCTAAAACAAAATGGTGCCAAGATTGTCATTTGAACAGCGGAAAGCAATTTTGAAGTGTAAATGGAAAACCGAGAATATTGTTGAAGTTCAAAGGCAATGGAAAAGACATGTGTACAGAACAGAATCGCAAACACGAGTATCAATTGCACGCATTCGAGACAAATTTGAGACTCGTGGTAACGTACCGTATGAGTTGAGAAAGCATTGAAGACGAAGAGGTGCAGGTCGGCCCTTGCAGGTGCTCACTCCTGAAAACATCCCTCTTGTGGAAAGAGAGATTATGGAAGACCGGCAGCTCAAAGTTACACAAATAGTAGCAAGGTGGGGGCTTTCTAAAACAACAGTCCTTCGAATTATTCATGAACATTTAAACATGAATAAGGTTAGTGCAAGATGAGTGCCTAGACTTCTTTCCTCAGTCCAAAAGCATAGCGAGTTATCTTTTGGCAGGCATTTTTGGAGCTCTGCGGTGGCAAAGGGATAGCATTTCTGCAAACCATTGTTACAGGAGATGAAACTATGGTTCTGTACTATGATCCCTTGTCCGAAAGAGAATCAACGGAGTGGCGTAACCTGCCTCTAAAGGCTAAGGTCACTCAGTCAACCAAGAAGATCACGGTCACAATCTTTTGGGACTGTGAAGGAATACTCTTTATTTACTTCAAGGAGAGGAACAGCACAGTAAATGGGGAGTACTATGCTGGGCCTAGTGGACAGACTGCGTGCTTTCATCGAAGAGAAAAGGGGAGGAAAGCTGAGTGGTGGTGTGCGCGTTCTGCACGACAACGCGCCTGTGCACACAGCTGTTGTTGCAAAGGAAGTTGTGAAGAAATGTGGCTTCAAGCAGATCGACCATCCACCCTACAGGCCAGATCTAGCTCCCGGTGACCATTTCCTCTTCTCAGAACTCAAGAGGACCTTCGAGGAAGGAAATTGAATTGTGATGAAGAAGTGATGGATGCTGTTCATGCCCTTTTTGCCGACAAGACTTCCGACTATTTTTTTGGGGGGGGGGGATTGAAATGTTAATTCAAAGATGTGAGAAGTGTATTGAAATAAAGGGTAACTATATTGAAAAGTGAATTATAGGTTTTGTATTTATCATACCTAGAAAATAGTTTGGCCGTAAACTTAATGGACCTACCCTTGTAAATGTTATAGGAAATGCTGAACAAAACAAAAAAGCCGAGCGATTGGCGTAGCTTTACATAAATCATTGCGTCTAAATATAAAGAAAGTACTTTTACTTATAACGAATTACAGAAACTTATCTTCATGTCAGAGAATTCGACGGACAGTATTAATGTTCATGAACTGCATACAGCTGATGTTTACATTAGGAAGTAACATGTAGGTAAAGGAATAAAGGAAGATAAAAATAACTCGCTGTGCATCGTTTGGACACATCTGTTTAATTTGAATACAATATTTTTGTTTAAAAATGTTTTTCAAACAGAAGAATAAGAAAGGAAACTAGAAAGGAGAGATGCACTACATAACATACAATTAAAGAATGGCTAAGAAAATAAGAGAGAAGAAAGAATAAAGGAAATGTGATAAGAATTAAGGAAATAGACAAGTAAATGATTAAATAGGACAAAATTTACTGCATTGGGAGCGAGAGAAATCACGGGAAAAAAGAAGAAGAAGAAGAAGAAGAAGAAGAAGAAGAAGAAGAAGAAGAAAACTGCGTAATAGAAAAGAGGAAATGGTCTTCGAAAGAAGAATGGAACGGTAAAGGGTACTGAATGAAGAAAATAACGACCGATTGAATGAAAAAGATAAAATGAAATAAAATATGAGTACAAAGATGTGGAATGCAGGAAGGAAAGAAAGCAAGTTTACGAAACATGAGCGGTGGTAATAGAAAAAGAGGAAAACATGTAAAGAACAAAAGATGACGATACGGTAACAGATTTTTTTTGGTTTGTTTTATTTACGGACATCTCAGGTCATCAGCGTCCCATTCAATTCAGGGCGTGAAACGGCCGATAACTTTTGCTCAGCGCCTCTTTTTTCAGGCTTGAGGTTTTTTATCGTGCCGTAAATGTACGACACGGGATCCACGGCTTTACTTCTCTTCCGAAGGAAGCCATACTTAGGATTTTTACACCCCGAAAAAATGCATCGGTCCTGGCCGGGATAGAACCCGCGATCTTGGGTTTAGGAAGCAAGTATGGTTACCATTACACCACCAGGACCGACTACAGTAACAGAGAGAGTAATATTGTAAGGAAATGCAGTAAAGGTAAGAAAAAGAAATCCCGAAACGGCATGTCATAAAAACTTCTGTGCACAATGAAGCGAGCAGGCAATATCTATTTATTTTGTGCGTAAATTAGGCCTTTTGAGTTTTTCGTAGGTGGGAGTTATGTGTCGCTGCCCAGCTCCCGAAAAATAAACAGCCGTTGACAAAAAAAAAAGTGTCTTTAATTTCACTTGTCTACCGGAGAACTTTGGAGACGCTCGTAAACGTTGTATTCACAACGCGCCTGCAGCTATTGGCACACTGCAGTGGTCACTTTGCCTGTAAACGTAATGGTCAGAATCATAAGAGAATATTAGGATAGAATAGCGGGGGCCAAGCGGTTTAGAAGGCATTGCTCTCCTACATAAGCTCCTGGGTTCGAATCCCACAACATTTTTATTTGATTTTTTTATTATTAGTTTTATTTGTGTATAAGCAGAACATTATATACGCTAAATGTCGTGTTATATTTTAATGCATCATTTGAGTTTTATTGCATTACCTATGCACATACAAAATCGTAATCACAAACTAGCGTATTCTTTACAAATAACTATTGTCGGCCCTGATGGTATAGTGGTAACCATAATTGCCTTCTAAACCCAAGGTCGCGGGTTCAAACCCGGCCAGGATCGATGCATTTTTTTCGGGGTGTAAAAATCCTAAGTATGGCTTCCTTTGGAAGCGAAGTAAAGCAGTGGGTCCCGTGCCGTACATTTACGGCACGATAAAGAACCTCAAGTCTGAAAAAAGAGGCGCTGAGCAAAATTTGTCGGCCGTTTCACGCCCTGAATTGAATGGGACGCTGATGACCTGAGATGTTAAAGAGCGTCAGTAAATAAATCAAAATTCCAAAATAAATACACCAACAGAAAAATTTAATCTTCTAAAGTGAAAATACAGTGAATTAAACACAAATTAATATGGGATGTATGAACCCTTAGCATGTATAACTACCCTCATTCTTCCGGACATAGACGATGTCAGATTTCTACAGCAGGGTGAACGAGAGGCTACAACATCCCAAGTTGCTTGAATTTGTGTCCATAAGCCATCTGTTTTCCTTCCTGCATGTGCAGAAAATGCGTGTCTTTAGTGCATGACATATAACACAACTGCGGCAGTGCTGGATACCTTGTGAACAGCGCGCTGTATCGAGTAGGACTTTGAAGAGTTTTGCGTTTAAGAGTTTTTTTTTTTTTTTTTTTTTTTTGTCAGAGGGTGTACATGCCAAGATATGATTAGGGAGCGAGGCGATGTATGTAGGATGACACATGATCGTCCTTCTTGTCGTTCGCCCCCGTTAACTAATTTACTGCTTGATGGGAAGAGCTCTCGTGTCTCTCCTACGCTTAACAAGAATGCAGGCGCAGATTGCACAGGAAGTTGCCGCGAGATTGACAACAGGCGAGCTATATCCGAATCAGAGCAATTGACGTGCTTCGGAATCCACCTAAGTTTGTTTTTACCACATCCTGTATCTCAGGAACGTTAACTCCGACAGCCTATACGTTTAAATAGCTACAGTGTTATGTATTTAACTCTGTGTAGGTAAACATTAGACTGATATGCTGATTGCAAAGGCCTGATATGTGACTTCTTATGTACAACTTTATTTGGGATTCAAAACAAAATAACATCGTAAATGTAATGTTGTTGAAATTTGTGTTTATAGAAAAAGAAGTTATTTGAATTATGAATTGGAAAGAACACTTGCTGCTTTGTATTTGTGTTGTGCATATAGGAATATACGGGGCTTAAATTTATTGCAGTGCAGCCAAACCAAACAAAATAAAACAAAAAAAATCCTCTAGAATACACGTGTTCACTGCGGTAAAACAGCACTGGTTTGCATGGAATATTAGAAGACACCTTACTTGTTTAACTCAGGTGCACACCAATATAAAAATACATGAAAATGTTTCTTCGAATTAGAGGTGCCACATGAACACTTAATTCTTTTCTAAATATCAAAACTATTTATATGTTAAAGTAAAATACTTTGACGGATATACCAAACGCTAACACAAAAACTATTTTAACGTTCATTGGTTGACCTTAAGTGGAGAACTGCATAACTTTCGGGAACTGAAAATAAAGTTAAAAATCTCTCTTTTAGCGAATTCCGAAGAAATGTAAGCCTTTGCCGTTGTACTGTTGGAACAATTTTTGAATCATATCTCCAAAACACCATCGATCCTACCTTCTCGGCACCTATAATGTAAAATATCTACATCCATTAACGCTCTAGCGGTCGCAATTTTTATTTTTCTCAACGAAACTGAGCATATAACCATCAATTAAGAAATGGTTCTTCGAGTTCGCTAACCAGCAAAATTAGGCCATTGGGGTAGGGGTTAAACTAATGCGAAAAAAAATTAAAAATTGCACTAGCGGTCGCAGTTTTTGTTTATTCTCAACGAAACTCCGTATTTTTTAAATAAATTGATAAAAGCAGAGCAATCGGGCCATTAAGAGAGCGGGTTTACCTGAAACCCAGAATTCAAAAATCGCTCTAACAGCACCAATATTTGTTTCTTCACAACAATATTCGGTACATACCATTTGAATGAAATAAAAAAATAATTTCGAAAAGTTAGGGCAATTCGACTATTAGGGGTAGCAGTATACTTGAAGACCGAAATTTAAAAAGAGCTCTTGCCTTTAATTTTATATATATTGTTTTAAAATAAAATAATTCGATATAAAACTATTTATAACGATGCCATTTTTTATATTTAACAAAATCATCATCGTCATGAAGATAGCAAATGTGAAATATTAATCTAATATGCGTTTGAGAATTATATTTGTATGTAAGAGCGCTCTGAAAACGTTTACGTTACATGTTAATAACATTTCAATTAAATTTCAAAGCCAGTGAAATTTTGATTGTTTATTGTTGATTATATATATTTGCATACTACAGCGTAATTGTTTTTGTTCTGTCGAAACATATGAACATCATCTTAAACACACAATGTAACTGGAAACTTTCTGTTATTTTTCTCTATTTCAGTGAATGTAAAGATATCAAGGGTTCAGTTCATAAACATGGCTACATTTAAAATGTTTAAAAATATTCACATAGCATAGCTTTGTCTATCAGTGTTTATACATTCAATTTAATTAATAGTATACTATTAATGTTTGTTGTTTCATTTTAATAATAATAGTAACAAAAGTTGTTAAAATGTGGTTTCTTTTTTTGTAATACTTATGAATTGCAAGAATTCTAATTCTAATTTTATTTCATTTGTTAGTGCTTTTAATACCCAAAAATTATGCCGGCAAATTCTATACTCAATTACACGACTCTCGCAGATGTTTCAGCTTAACATTGGCGGTCCTGTGTGTAATTATTTTAAGCTTTGCACGGCTATGTTAAGAATTTACGATAGCTCTGCCACATAGCAGATTAGATCTACAAGTTAGCATTGCCATATACAGGAACAAATTAGCTAAGAGGCAGGCAGCAATGAATGAATGAATGAATGAATGAATGGTGTTTAACGGCCGTTTTTACTACAGACGCACCACAGGCGGTGAACACTGATGATGCATGAGATGAAATAATAATAATAATAATAATAATAATAATAATAATAATAATAATAATAATTTGGATCATTTACATGATATGGGGGTAAGGAAAGAATGTTTTAAGGAAGGAAACGTTCCAGGCCTAAGTTTAGGGTAGCTCCCCGGCGTTTGCCATTTTTGAGGATTGAGGAAAACCTGGAAATAATCTTAGTCAGGGATAACATTCCTAGCGGCATTCGAACTCCAAACGAGTCCTACCGCCACGGGTGGCCGAGGTCATTAAGGCGCGGACTCGTGAGCGGGAGGTCTGGGGTTCGAATCCAACCAGGACCGTCCTCCCTGACTGAGGTTTCTTCCAGGTTTTCCTCAGTCATAAATGGCAAATGCCAGGAAGGTACCGTAAACTTAGGCTTGGAACGATTCATTCCTTAAAAATAAATCCTTTCCCAATATATCATTTCATCTCATGTATCATCAGCGTCCATCGCCTGTGGTGTCTCTGTAGCAAAAACGGGCGTTAAACACTACTCATTCATTGCAAACGAGTCCGCGCCTTAACGATCTCGGCCACCCGTGGCGGTGTAGCAAGGAGGTGACATACAACGGTAGATGAGGACGAAACAAACACAAAGCCATGGATCTTATAAATATTTGCCGTTATTAATGTTTGGTGTATGGCTGTTAGTCTTCATATTACAGTAAAAGCGCTCTTTAGAGACAACGGTTAATTATGGAAAAAGCCCTTTCCATGTCACAAATAATGATAGTATCTATAAACTATAATTTTATAAATTATATGTGTTAAAGTGTAATACTAAAATAATGTTTAATTCACATTACCAAACATAGGTGATACATACATAAACTTCATTGTATAAAATTAGGACTCTTTTGAAAAGTTGTACAGTAATGTAAACCAGCAGCTGTTTTTGGTTCAGATTATTTCAAGTGGTTGCGCAGCGGCCTAATTTGAAACAATAGAGAAATGTATTGCGATAATTAACATCGTGTACCAGTAGTTGACAGCTAACTGTACACTGTATTAAAATCCGGTTCAAATGCATTGCCAGTTACTGAAAAGGGAAGCTCTTCTCTTGGAAACAGAGAAATGTGCAAAATTTTGGTTACCGCGCAGGTATTTTAATATTATCGCTTAGGCGTTAGTTCATAAAATGGCATTGCTACAGTCTAAAGAATAATTTAACAATGTCTGAATTTCTCTGTATAATTTCAAATAGTTTCCAGTATGTAGCACAGTTATCGACAATATTTATGCGTTTGGAGGCTGTTTCCGGCTAATTGTACATTATACAGAATTCAGCTGTGTATTAACAAACTCGAAACTAAACAAAATCACAATATTCTTATTCCATACAAAAAGAAAGTTCTAGAAAAATCTGATGGAAGAGACTTAAGAGAGGAAGGGGGGGGGGGCAGAAACGAGGAAAAGGAACTGAAAACAAAAAGAGAAAATGTATGTTTTCAGGTATGCGGATAAACTTCTATTGTTATGTAATAAGTTACAGTTTAATTTTCAACACAAGTTTGCTTGGTCGCTGCGGTGAACAGATTTGTTTATGTTCCTTATTGGTTGCAGGATGGACAACTAATTCGTAGGAAAGGTTTGAATAGAACACTAGAGACGTTGAAAAAGATGGTGGAAAGGGAGGTTGGAGAATGAGAAATGGACCGTCAAGAGTCTTGAACTGAATAGATTGTTGTTTCTCTTTTTGCTGGGTTAAACTTAGAAATTCTTCTTGTGCATTTTAAAATAGGATCAATCGTGACGCTACATTGGTAGGCATATACAGGGTGGTCCATTTAATTTGTTACATCCGACATTTTAATTCAAGTTGCTATAAACAATACATCAAAGTTATAGAAAGAAATATTTGAAACACACAGTGATTTTTAATAAAAGAATTTTCAATAGTTAACAAGTTTATCGTGTGCAGCGAAACGCACATGTGATTCGAAAATAGCATCTAAACATATACCGAGGGTGCCAAAAATGTATACACACTTTCACAGTAGATATCTATTTAACACATTTCAAAGTTGAACAACAGTAATGTGTAGTATGATGTTCTGTAAACAGATGTGACTCACATTACGTTATGCTAGCGTTGCTGCAACAAAATGGAGCCAAGATTATCGTTTGAACAGCGGAAATCAATTTTGAAATGGTATTGAAAACCAAGAATGTTGTTGAAGATCAAAGACAATGGAGACGTGTGTACAGAACAGAACCGCCGTTGCATTTCTACCTAGGGGGAATTCTTAAGGATGTTGTATACCGTAGAAAAACCAGCTACACTGACAGCATTTCGGGAAGAAATTGAAACGGCATGTGCTGCAATCGCTGAGGACACTTTCGCAAATGTTGCTCAATCAGTAGTTCAACGTACTCAGAAGTGTATCGACGCCGATGGTGGGCATTTTGAGCAACTGTTGCAACTGTAAAAGTCTAAGATGATTAGTGCTCATCATTTTCTGTTTGTATGAATTCAGTTTTGTTATGTTAACACAGTTCTTTTCTTTGCTTGAAGTGTGTATACATTTTTGGCACCCTCTTAAGGGTTTATGTAAACAAATAAATAGGTAATATGAGTAACTAGGCTGGATATTGGAAATTATTTAATTTTTTAAAATGCTCTGAAAATATCCGCTCAAACTGTAAGACGAAGGATGCAAGAATAGGATATAGGTCGTCGACCTATTTCTAATAAGAGTTTATTTACAGAAGAACAATGAAATAGATTACAAAACAAACTGTAAGGCAAAAGAGAAACTTCGGTGAGAAATCTCTTAAGTCCCCAGGACAGGATTCAAGATGTGATATTTGAAGTATCTAAGTTTCAAGACAAGGATGTTCCGTATCAACGAGACAACACATGCACGTATTCAGGACTCCCAAGAAGGACTTTGTATTATGTAGATTTACTTCGGAAAAGTTACTTATTGGGAAGATTAAAATCATGGCATTGTTGCGGAACCCTATAGCAATATTCTACACAAATTTGAAAACCAGTGCCCTGAAACTTCATTGGAATGAAACGTGGAATGATGGTAAGGAATGCGTAGCCCACTTGTTGGGTCGATTCCAGTCTATTGCTTTTACTCCTCGTTTGTCATTTTATAACTTCCAAACTGCTTTCGTGGGGGGAAAAGCTTCCAGTCTCACAAAGTTTATAAAATGTATCTGTAGGTGTTGTATTGTTTACAGTTAAAACGTTATCGAAGGTAAAAAGTTAAGTAAATCACTTTATGGAGGCAAACAAGGGAGTGCTAAGCGTCTTTGAGTAACTCTAAAAAAACACCACAACACTTTTATAAAACTCTGTTGTATATCTGATTTGTGTAAAGTTAAAGTTTATACGAAGATACGTCCATAAGTTTCCGGCCTCGCCGAAAATGATTATCACCATCACAAAATCCTTATCAGGTGTCGTACTTTATCTGTAAGTAAATAATTGCTGCTATAACTTCCACTGTCTTGTGTTCAGTTGTTCAGATATAGTTGCATAAAGAAGGCAATGTGTAAAGTTTGTGACATGTTCAAAATGGAGTATCGACCTGTTATTAAGTTCTTCACAAATGAAGGACTTACTCCGTATGAAATTAAACAGGATTGAACGGTGTATATGGGGAAGCACCCCCTCCCCCTCATATTATACCGTAAAAGAATGGGCCAAACTTTTTCGAACGGGTCGAGAAAACATTAAAGACGAAGAGCGTGCAGGTCAGCCCTTGGAAGTGCTCACTCCTGAAAACATCGCTCTTGTGGAAGGAGAAATTATGGAAGACCGGCGGCTCAAAATTACAGAAATAGCAGCAAAGTTGGGCCTTTCTAAAACAACAGTCCTTCGAATAATTCATGAACATTTAAACAGGAATAAGGTTATTGCAAGATGGGTGCCTATACTTCTTTCCTCAGTCCAAAAGTAGCAACGAGTCATCTGTTGTCAGGCATTTTTGGAGCTCTGCCGTGGCAACGAGATAGAAGTTCTGCAAACCATTATTACAGGAGATGAAACTATGGTCCTCTACTATAATCCCATGTCCAAAAGAGAATTAATGGATTGGTATAAACCTGTGAAAGCACCGTTTCTAAAGGCCAAGGTCACTCAGTCAACCAAGAAGATCATGGTCACAATCTTTTGGGACTGTAAAGGAATATGTTCATTGACTTCAAGGAGAGGAATACCACAGTAAATGGGGAGTACTATGCTGCCCTACTACACAGACTACGTGCTTCCATCAAAGAGAAAAGGCGAGGAATGCTGAGTGGTGGTGTGCGCCTTCTTCATGACAACTCGCCTGTGAACACAGCTCTTGTTGCAAAGGAAGCTGTGAAGAAATGTGGCTTCAAGGAGATCGACTATCCACCCTACAACTCAGATTTAGTTCCCAGTGACTATTTCCTCTTCTCAAAACTCTAAAGGACCTTCGAGGATGGAAATTTAAGTGTAACGGAGAAATGATGTATGCTGTTTATGCCCATTTTGCAAACAAGACTTATGACTTGGGGGGGGGGGGGGAGGGGTAAAATGTTAATTCAAAGATGTGAGAAGTGTATTGTAATAAAGGGCAACTATATTGAAAAGTGAAATATGTTTTTGTGTTTATCATACCTAGAAAATGGTTAGGCCGGAAACTTGTGGACCTACCCATGTATATTTACACCACTTAAGAAAACTTTGAACAAGACGTTCTTGGCGTTTGGGGGGCGGGGTTCTGCGAGGAAAAGACTTGCCATTTTGTCACAGAATAAAGGAAGAAATTAAGATCCGTTAGGTATGCGCGCCTGTTGCTGTGACCGCATGGGATCTATAAAATTCGTTTCCACTGTAGCTTCAAGAATAAGTCGATAAACAAAAGAGGAGATTGAAGTGTTATGGTGAATAATGAAAAAGGTTTGGTAACTGGTATATCGGACTCTGAAAGTTTAATACGAATAAAGAGAAAATAAGCAGGAATGGAATTATTATTTTTTTTTTAATTTACTGTTCTACGGAATTGGAATAAACAACGCAAAAGGTAAGTTTTTAGCCATTAGGAAAACTTCGGGGCATAACTGGGTCAAGGTTAAATAGACGAGAATTGCATTTGCAACAGAACAATGAGAATGCGGAAAAACAGAGAACCGCCTTCCATAAATAAACGCGTTTCAAGCTGGGGGTGGGGGGTGTAACTTGAGCGTTGGTGGGGGAGGCTTAGGTAGTTGTTGATAAGAAAACGAATCTGAGGTATGTTCGTGTTACGATATTACAATTTATAAATTCTGAATAGTATAACAGAAAAAAGACATACACAAACATTAGCATAGAAAAATATTTTAAATAACAATTGTAAAGCGTCAGAAGGTATACAGTGCATAATAAATTTGTCGGATGATGCATCGAAAATACAGAGGCTGCATGTGTACAGAGCGTGACGTAGGCAGTTAGTCATCGATAAAGTAATCTGAAACGGGTTTTACTTACGCAAACAATATGACTGCATAATGCACACGTGGAGCACTTTGTCAAAATAAGGGAAAGTCTATCGTTCTCTTCAGTTAACGGAATGAACCTGATTGATGTCCCGTAGGAAGGAAGATAAAACGTCAAGGGAAATGGCTAAACTCTCAGGAGGTGTACCGTTTCAGATTCACACTTTTCAAATCGTAAAGATCTAAAGAAATGAATATGTTACAAACGGATATAACTTTTAATTTTAGTTTTCCGTAATCTGTGTAGTACCTATTAGTTATTTCAATTATACTTGGTTTTCAATTTTTTTTTTCATTAGTAGCATTTATTTTTTCAGAGCGTATTATATAGTATTCTATTTTCAAACTATATATTTTTGTAGCTTTTTCCCTAATTATTGCATATTTGAACGCTTGCAAATTAGGCATTGTGGAAAATGAACATAGATACGAAGGCAAGTACATACGTTTCCGGCCTAACCATTTTTAGGTATGATAAAGGCAAAATCTATATTTCACTTTTCAGTATAGTTACCCTTTATTGCAATACAATTCTCACATCTTTGAATTAACATTTCAACCCCCTCCCCCCAAAATCAGAAGTCTTATCTGCAAAATGGGCATAAACAGCATCCATCACTTCTTCGTTACACTTAAAAGTCCTTCCTCGAAGATACTTCTTGAGTTTTGAGAAGAGGAAATAGTCACTGGGAGCTAGATCTGGGCTGTAGGGTGGATGATCGATCTCCTTGAAGCCACATTTCCTCACAGCTTCCTTTGCAATAAGAACTGTGTGCACAGGCGCGTTGTCTTGAAGGCGCACACCACCACTCTCCTTTCCTCGCCTCTTCTCTCTGATGGAAGCACGTAGTCTGTGCAGTAGGGCAGCATAGTACTCGCCATTTTCTGTGGTGTTCCTCTCCTTGAAGTCAATGAAGAGTATTCCTTCACAGTCCCAAAATATTGTGACCATGATCTTCTTGATTGGCCTTTAGAGGCGGTGCTTCGCCAGATTTACGCCATTTGATTGATTCTCTTTTGGACAAGGGATCATAGTAGAGGACCATAGTTTCATCTCCTGTAACAATGGTTTGCAGAACTTCTCTCTTGTTGCCACGGCAGAGCTCCAAAAATGCCTGACAACAGATAACTCGTTGCTGCTTTTGGACTGAGGAAAGAAGTCTAGGCACTCATCTTATTCATGTTTAAATGTTTATGAATAATTCCAAGGACTGTTGTGTTAGAAAAGCCCAACCTTGCTGCTATTTCTATAACTTTGAGTCGCCGGTCTTCTATAGTTCCTCCTCCTACAAGAGCGATGTTTTCAGGAGTGAGCACCTCCAAGGGTCGACCTGCACGGTCTTCGTCTTCAATGCTTTCTCGACCCATTGCAAAAAGTTTGTCCCATTCTTTTACGGTACAATATGAGGGGAATGCTTCTCCATATACACCGTCCAATCACTGTTTAATTTTATTTGGAGTAAGTCCTTCTTTTGTGAAAACTGAATAACAGCTCGAGACTCCATTGTGAACATGTCACAATCTTCTACACACAGCCTTCTTTATGCAACTATATCTGAACAACTGAACACACCGGAGCGGAAGTTAGAGCTGCAATTATTTACTTAACAGATAAGATATGAGACCAGGTAAGGGTTTTGTGAAGGGGTGGCCGGAAGCTTATGGACCCACCCTTGTACATAGATGTAATTCATTTTTTCATTGAAGAAAAACCCAATTTTACCTGTATAATTGTTACTTTGTAATTTAATTATAACAGCAGATATTATGTGATTGGTGGTTTCATGACACTACCCCAACATTTTATGAATTGTGCCATAAAGTTTTCGGCTATCTCGACTGCGTGGCCTTCACGAATCGTTAAGCCGAAAGCGTGATGGACAGTCCAGAAAACACTTGGCTGATATCCTGCGACTTTATCATTCAGTTCCAACGCCTAGAGAATGCAGGTGTTTACTTTGGAAAATATGTTGCTATTTTTTTTAAATAACAATAGGCGTAGTCTGTGGATTTATTTATATTGCTTTACTCGCCTCACGAATGCAGCTGGGAACATGACCTGATGGAGTTGACAGATGGGATGGTCGTTAATCTGACCATATAATTCTTATGAGGCTCTCACTCGATAGATCAAGGCTGCAAACAGCAATGGTGTAGTAATAACATTTATTATTAAATTATAAGTTTATCTGTGTTATCAAAAAGAAAAAATAATCAGTATTGCTGTATACCTGTGCTTAAACTTTTTCATGACAGACGCTTTTAATTTGTTGACACAGTTTGCAGTTAAAGAACGGCGATCTGATTCCCAACTTCCTGTGTTGGCGCATTCTGCACGCTCAGCAATCGCTCCCCAGACGTCGTCGTTTGCTTCT
Source organism: Metallyticus violacea (assembly GCA_030762175.1). NCBI lineage: Eukaryota > Metazoa > Arthropoda > Insecta > Mantodea > Metallyticidae > Metallyticus > Metallyticus violacea. Next base: position 123,427,400 of record CM060842.1, on the reverse strand, counting down.
CGAGAGCTGCCTCCGTGCTCAGCAGCTCTCAGACAAAACTAAGTTTTGTTGCACTTGATGCAGAGCATTTAAATGATGCATTAATGTCAAATGCTTTCAGATCTATGATTTTAGTTCTGTTCGTTTAGGGGGAGGGGGGAAATGGATAACTGCAACTGGAGTTTCATTAACATATGTTTAAAGTAACAAAAATTGAATCCAGTTGTAGTTACTTGCAAACCGATTAGTATACCTTAAGAGGTTTTACAGAATTTTCATTAACTTATATTTGTGAATCACATCGTTAGTAAACAATGGTAAAATGCATTTTCGTAATGTATAAGATGATCTGCCTAACGCATATTCGGGGGGGGGGGCAGTTATGTAAACTAAGCGAATTTCTCATTTAGTACAGTAACTTTAAAAAAGAATAAAGTTCAAATTATCGCTTATTTGAAAAGTTATGGCATTCCTGTGTGGTATTAGGGGAACAAAATTAGAATTCTAGCAATCTATAAGTATCACAAAAGAGAAACCATACTTTTAGAACAAGTGTTATTCAGATTAAACCACAACAATTAATGGTATACTATTAAATGAATTGAAGTATATGGCCACTGATAAACAAAACTTTACTGTGTGGACATTTTTAAATGTAACCATGTTTACTAACTGAGTCCTTGATATCATCTTTACATTCAATAAAATAGAGAAAAACAACAGAATGTTTCGAGTTACATTCTGTATTTAAGATGATGATGTTCATATGTTTCAATAAAACAAAAACATGTTACTATTTAAAAAACATGTCTGTATTTAAAAATAAGTACAATTTACTAAGCAAATATACACAATCAACATTAAACAGTCGAAAGTTTCATCGATTTTCATTGGCTATCAAATGTACTTTAAATGTATTGTAGTAAAAACATATGACAATCGTTCTCAAACACATATTATATTTACATTTCACATTTGCTATCTTCACGACGTTGCTTTTGTTAAATGTAAAACACATACAACGTTATAAATATAGTTTATAAGCTGAATTAATCTGTCCCTTTTATTTTAAAACAGCATAGAGAAAATTAAACGCAAGGACACTTTTAAATTTCGGTTTTCAAGTATACCCATATTATTTCGCTGATTTTTAGGAAGTATTTTTATTGCTTTATTTAAATGGTATATATGCAGTTTCGTTGCGAAAAAGCAAATATTGGTAGTTTCTAAATTTTGGATTTTAGGTAAACCCCCATTCCTAATAATTTGATTTCATCAATTTTCAGAAACTATTTTTTTTATTAAAATGTTATATCCTGATTTTTATTATAAAAATAACAACTATTGGTGCTGCTAGAGCGATTTTTAAATGTTGTATTTCAGGTAAACCACCCCTTCTAGTAGTCTAATTTTACTAATTTTCTTTTATTTCAATGGCATATACCGAGTTTCCTTTAAATTTTTTAAAATTGCTAGAACGATTTTAAATTTTTGCTTTAACCCCCACTTTTTTCAGATATACCTCCACTTTTAATGACCCGATTGTCCTGTTTTTCAAAAACTACTTTTATCAATTTATTTTAAAGTAACTTACTTAGTTTCAAACTTAGGCTTTCACGGCCGGCGTCAATCCAATAAAACGATGATTTATCCGGGCTTCTTGGCCGTGGTCTAGAGGTAACACTAGTACCTGACGTTTCGCCCGTCACTCCGTCGGGCATCTTCAGAGGTAGTCAACTCTCTTGAGTTTTGTCAGTCATGAGTCTACCTCTGAAGATGCCCGACGGAGTGACGGGCGAAACGTCAGGTACTAGTGTTACCTCTAGACCACGGCCAAGAAGCCCGGATAAATCATCGTTTTATTACTTAGTTTCGTTGAGAATAAATAAAAATTTCGGCCGCTAGAGCGTTTTTTAAACTTTTTTAAAAACTTTTGCTTTAAGTTAACCTCCACCCTCAAAGGCTCAATTTTGCTGCTTAACGAACTTGACGAATCGTTTGTTAATCGTTTGTTAATTGCAGAAAATCGAACAAAATTGCGACTGTTAGTACGTTAATGGACAATTTAGATACATCTGTATAATTTTTTTAATTGTAAATGCCTCGTAGGAAGGATGGATAGAGACTTGGAGAAATTATTATTATTATTATTTTTCCATGGATACAACCGTAATAGGTTATATTCCTTCGGAATTCGCCAAAAACCTATTGCAGGAGGGCCGACCCCAAGGGTGTCAGTTTTATGCTTCACGTGTGAGCCATCCTGCGCAGTTTGAAAATTATTGTGATTGGCTTAAATGCTTTTAAATGCTATTTTATTTGTTTGTTTCTTTTCAGTTATAAAAATGAACCAGCAAAGAGCTTCAGAAGTAATTTATTATATTTTCTTCTTCTTCAAAACTGAGTATATCTGGGAAATCTGCCTCATTGAACCTAATCGGTCACTCTGATCCTGGAATGTATTACGTTTATTTTGGACGTTGTCTTGTTATGTGTTGAGCAGTTCTGTACACTTCACCATAGATTTGACATGTTTCAGTTCTCATGTATTGATGTTTTGCAAGTATTTCTGTGTACAATTCTAATGTTTTCTATAGTGGATTTGAAGATACGCATAGCCTCTGGCTTATCAAATTGTGTGAGCCTGAGAGAATTTTTTAATTGTAAAGTTTGTAAATATTTAAAAAGTTTTGTTTCTATATTAAAAGTTTTCTATTCCCTTGTCTTCTCTTGCAATTTGCCCTCACTTGGTGTAGATGTTTACTTTGGTCATTTTTCCTGGTCCCTGCTCCAAATTAATATACTTCACCAGTAAAAGGAAAACCGTCGAGTTCAAACTAACAAAACCGCACTTACCTCTAAATTCAATGAGGATATTTGTTTCTCTTTTTGCATAAAACGCCGGAGTTGCTCACTAGAAGGATTTATTTATCTTAGATATCTTTAACAATCAAAACGGTACCAAAATTCGGTAATAGACAATTTACTTACCTACTTATTTACAATGTAGCTGTTTCGTTTGTACCCGTGAAACAAATATATGTGTGCGTGTCCGTTAATGATCAAGCGGTCACAAATTTTGTTTTTTCTCAACGAAATTCAGCATATTCGTCGAATTCGTTAAACAGCAAAATTAGACCATTGGGTGTGGGGGTTAAGCAAAAGCAATTTTTTTTAAAAAATAAAAAATCGGTCTAGCGGCTGTATTTGTGTTTTTTCTTAACGAAACTGGGTATATATCTTTAAAATAAATTCATAAAAGTAGATTCCAAAAATCAGGGCAATCTGGCCATTAGGAGTGGAGGTATGCCTGAAAAACGAATGGGGATTAAAGCGAAATTTAAAAAATTTAAAGCAATCTTGGATATACCTTTGAAATAAAAGAAGGAAATTAGTTTCTGAAAATCAGTGAAATCGCACTATTTGGTGGGGTGTTTATCTGAAACTAAATATTTAAAAACCGCTCTAGCGGCATTAATATTTGTTTTTTTTTTGTTTTTTTTTGGCAACTAAAGTACGTATATACAATTTAAATAAAACAAGAAAAAATAGTTTCTAAAAATCAGGGAAATTTGGCCATTAGGACTTGGGACTTACCTGAAATGTAACATTTAAAAATCGTTCTAGCAGTACCAATATATGGTGTTTTAACAACAAAAGTCGGCATATACTGTTTCAATAAAATAAGAAAAACAGTTCCTGAAAATAACGGAAATCCGATCATTAGGAGTGGCGGGTTTACCTGAAACCCAAAATTTAAAAATCTCTCTAGCTGCACCAATATTTTTTCTTCACAACAAACTTCGATATATACCGTTTAATAAAATAATAAAAATTAGTTTGTGAAAATGAAGGAAAGTTGGACCATTAGGGGTAAAAACTAAATTTAAATTTTTCTCTATATTATTTTAAAATAAAATGACAAATTAATTCAGCATATAAATTCTATTTATAACGATACATAAGTTTTATATTTAACAAAAGTATCATTGTGAAGATAGCAAATGCAAAATATTAATCTAATATGCGTTTGAGAATTATATTTGTGTGTAAGAACGCTCTGTAATAACCTTCAGAAAATGTTTTCGTTACATATTTTTACAATAACATTTAAATTAAATTTCAAAGTCAATGAAAATCGATTGTTTATTGTGTATATTTACATAGTGCACTGTAATTGTTTTTAAATAGTAACATGTTTTTGTTTTATTGAAACATATGAACATCATCTTAAATACACAACGTAACTCGAAACTTTCTGTTATTTCCCGCTATTTTAGTGATTGTAAAGATCATATCCAGGGCTCAGTTTAGTTAAAAATGTTTAAAAATACTCACAGGTGTAGTTTTGTCTATCAGTGGTCGTATATTTCATTTAATTAATAGTATACCATTAATTCTTGTGGTGTAAAACTCAATAACAATAACAACATAATAAAAATTATTATTATTATTATTATTATTATTATTATTATTATTATTATTATTATTATTATTATTATAAATATGAGGTTTCTCTTTTGTGGTGCTTATAGATTGCAAGAATTCTAATGTTGTTCCCCTAATAACACACAGTAATGTCATAACTTATTCCATTTTATTAAATAATAAACCATAATTAGGAGTTTATATTCTTTTTTAACGTTACTAGGCGAGGCAATCGCTTAGTTTACGCAGCTTCTGCATGACGGACTTTGTATGAAACGCGGAGTTGCTCATTGAAAGATTACATTTGTTCAAGTTCAAATAGACAAAATCGCCCCAAAAATTCAGATGCTGGCCTCTGAATTAAATGGTGAAATTATTTTTTGTATAAAACCCGCAGTTGAAGCCTGTCTCCGAAGAGCATGCGCACAATCCCGACAGCAGAAGACGAGCAAAGAGTGGCTAAATAAGCAACTTTGGCGTTTTACAGAAAAACCATTTGTGTGGAGTGCCTTGAAGACATGAAAAATGTAATAAAGTTTAGAAATGCAATATTATATGAAATTCCATTTCATTAACTTATTTTAGAACTGGTATCTACTTGTGCATATCACTCAGAGCAATTATACGTAATGATTTGTTTTTAGTGGAAGTTATGTTTATTGCATACAGAATTAAGATTGTTTTTATTTGACAATTGTGTAATATCTGAACAAAGTGTTAAAATATAAGAGGATTTTAAATAATTACACGTGGGTTATAATGGCCCTCACGCGATTATTTATGTCAAGAAATTACTACTACTTGAGGGTTAACATTATTAATTATTTCATTTTCAGTAATGAGATACATAACATTTATAATATCATCTCTTTGTATTAATTACTTTTTTGCTTACTTCAAACATGCTCCATGTTAACAAACTAATCGTTAAATTCTACTTCGTTATTAGTTTTTATTCCGCATTGTTTTATATTTCTTTACCATTTTTAACTGCATCAGTAACTTCATTTGTGGTTTGCCAAATGATCATTTTTACTATTCATACATTTTCTCGGGTGAAATGTAATTTTAATATTTCTTATAATGTTCGTTAACATATTCCTATACACTTTGTATTGATTTAATAGTTCTCCACTTGAAGGTCCCTGGTTTACGTGCGAGTTCTTATTGATTTAATAATACCTGATCTATTTACTTTTTCCATATTTGCTCTATAGATGTTAATTCTGTTTCAGCGGTTTTTATTGGAAGGGTGTTAATTAAATATGTAAAATATGTGGAGGCACTGCTAATACTCCGGCAACTGAATTGAGCATAAGTGCGTCTCTGGGCCGCAAAATTGCAAGACTAAATAAACATGGTAGTCTGCCGGTCTCACGAAGCTATCCTCATTCTTTCAATTTTGTTTATAGAAACGTTTAGAATGTTTTATCCCCCCTTCGCATCTCTATTGGGTAAATCTGTTTCCTTTCGATTCTTTTCTGCTACATTATTGGTCTAATGGCTTACGTGACTTCTTGCAAGTAACCCATATCTCTCACGTACTGTATAGAACCGTTAGGTTATCGGCCTGTCTTTTCATTCCTGTAGTCGTCATATTCTTTATTACGTGTTCTTTACGTAACTAAATAACAGCAAAGCTTTCAGACAACATACAAAGAAACATATTTTCCACGGACCCTGCTTAACAATTTCTCCATAAGATATCGGTTTGCCGTTTGCTTGGACTTTCTATACAAATATTGATAGAATAGGCAACAGCAATTCCCAGGTCACATTTTTATGGCTGAGGTAGCTTTCTCACTTTGGCAAAAATAACATTACAAACAATAATAGAAATGAAAACATGCTTATGATTAAAATAAGCAAGTTACATAAAATTGCTCTTAATTACATTTGAGAGTGGCTGCTCATAAATACTGTCTCAGTGTTGTAAGGCAGCTGTTTTATCCTAAGTTTCTCATAGTATATTCATATGTTGTAAAAAGTGGAGTGCAGAAAATATTTACAATAATGTAATCTTCCATTTCTGCTATTATTTTCAAGAACAGAAAGAAGTGAAATTCGCTATAATACGAAACAAAAACTTGATGATTAAGTTATCGCCGTTTTTCAGTTGTCATCATACAATTACAAAATTCTTTTCACAATATTACATTAGGATATGAAATACTACACATATTATATTTTTCTAGAAATTAAAACATGTACTATTATAGCATTATTTTCCATTGAAGTAGAAACTCGATCTGCAGGTACGTGGGCACTGTGAAACCTCAAAGAAACAAGAAGAAATGTTAATAATGAAACAGCGTTTAGCTCTTGCTGCCCCTGGTTAAGGCACAAGTAAACATTTAAATCAAGAACAAAAGGAAGTTAATCACTCGTGTGTGCAGTCGTTCTGTGTGGAGATTCGATACACATGACAACACGCCTTCCTGCCTTACTACCACTGTGATCTCCCTACGCCCGTCTCGGGTTACTAACGACAATTTACGAACAGCAGCAGAGAGCAATGGCCGGCCTTCAGGCAGCCTCCTGCCGCATGTTCTCAAACTGTGGTCTGTGAGAATTTTGTATAAAGAGTTAACTTGAGTTTAGAGCATAAAGTTCATCACCAGTTATATTAACTGGGAAATTTTGGTTCTTTAAACACTAATCTTAAGATTAATTCGTCTTACCGCCACGGGTCGTGAGCGGGAGGTCTGGGGTTCGAACCCCGCCAGGACCGTCCTCCCTGACTTAAAGTTTTTCTCAGTCCTCATAAATGGCAAATGCTGGGGAAGTACGCTAAACTTAGGCCTGGAACGCTTCCTTCCTTAAAAAAAAAATGCTTCCCCAATTTATCATTTCATCTCATGTATCATCAGTGTCCACCGCCTGTGGTGCCTCAGTAGTAAAGACGGGCGTTAAAACATCATTAAAAAAAAGTCTTAACCTGAAATTAAATCTAACTGGCGAAATTTCTCAAGTTAAAGCACTAACTAGAGAGTATGGTTGTTAATTAAAACATTTCCCAGAGTACAGAAACAAAACTTCATTTATAAATAAAATGTTTAGTTCATTTGTTTTAATTTCATGTAGATAACGTTTCTTCATTGTTTCACTTTTCATTTCCGCGTAATAACACAGAGTTGCGCTCAATTGTTTAGGTTAACCTTACAAGCGGTATACTGTACAGCTTTCTGATTTCCTACATGCCATCCGATGAAGAATTTCACCGTGTTTCCCGTGTATTTCATGAAAGAAATAATCCGTTCATAGAAATGAATGTCAAAAATTCTAAAGCGATTTCGCTTAACAAAAGAGTTTGTCGAAGAAGTGGAATAGATGTTATAGAAATCATACTTTGAATTCGGTGCTCATGATACTATTACTTTAAAATTCTATGCGACAGCGAGCTTCCAAATAATTGTTGGATATATATTCAAAATGGAAAAAGGAACGACCAGTAGAACCTCCATGTACTAGAGTAATTGCAGTTGTAACACCTCAATTCAAAGAGGTTGATTATGGAATTGATGCTAGCGTTCTATAACTTTCCTTGAGTTTTAGGTTCATAGACTGCACACACATACCCATTATATCGCCTCGGGTTTTAATGCAGAAGTCTTCAGAATGAATTATACTCTTTGGCAATTCCTCCCCCCATGTATTTTCTTTATCCTTATTTGAGAATGTCGGTCCTGGTGGTGTAGTGGTTACCATACTTGCCTTCTAAACCCAAGATCGCGAGTTCGAACCCGGCCAGGATCGATGGATCTTTTTCGGGCGTAAAAATTCTAAGTATGGCTTCCTTCGGAAGGGAAGTAAAGCCGTGGGTCCCGTTTAAGGCACGAAAAAGAACCTCAAGCCTGAAAGAAGAGGCCTCTGAGCAAAATTTATCGGCCGTTTCACGCCCTGCATTGAATGGGACGCTGATGACCTGAGATGTTAAAGAGCGTCTGTAAATAAAACAAATAACAAAAATATTTCAGAGTCCCCCCCCCCCCGCAGTTATTCCCTGATATTGTAGCACCAGATCAATAGCAATATCCTTCTTATGTTTGCTAAATTTTGCCGTTCGCATTCGATTTTATTTTTCCTTATCCATGTTTGAAGATATTAAGGAGAGGGGGAAAAAAACATATATTGCTATGTACTCGGTATTTTCATTGTTTGTAAATTATACTCTAATGTTCTTTAGTTATGCCACTCATGAACGGTACGTATGTGAAAGATAAATTTTGCCGAATATCCTGCTAATTCTGTCCCACATAGAGAGCCTGTTTATTAAAAAGTTACAACAGACCGGGTCTCTCGGTGACAAGAAACATGTTCCCTACAATGAATTTAACATTACAATATTTCAATGTTAATATATTTGTACCACTTTCCATATTTACATTATCCAAGTTGAGGTCTCGTTTACGTCGGATAATCAGGCTCTACTGTATTTTAAATGACAACACACACACAATTTTATGTTCATAATTTAAATAAGAATTTCTCAGCACTGTCTCTCATGAAACTCTGGCAAGGCTACTGTGCTCACCTCTCCGTGGCATTGAGGGTCACGGTCTATACAATAATGCAACTTGCACTGCCACTTGAAACACCGAATGACGCAGTCGCTTCAAACGCAAGCCGTTCATAGTAATTACATACCTATAGCAGCTGTTCGAAATGTTGTAATAAGGTAGATAAAGTAAGGGTGACGTTGATATTTTACGAACTAAGAGATTAAACACGCACGCATGATCCATAGGTCAGTGATGCATGGTGGTGTTCTGTGCGATTATCATGTGCAGTTTTTCTATACATATCTGTTTTATGAAAATTTAAATGCAAATTAAGTATTAAGTAAAAAAAAACCTTCAAGTATCAAGTATATATAATTTATATATAAATATATAAATGAATAAATAAATTACATATATGTATATGTGTGTGTCCGTTAACGCTCTAGCGGTCGCAGTTTTTGTTTTCATCAACGAAAGGGGTGGGGGTTAACCTAAATAAAAAGGTAAAAAATGTTAAATAACACTTGCGGCTGCACTTTTTGTTTATTCTTGATAAAACTCGGCAAATTTCTTCAAAACAAATTGATAAAAGTAGTTTCCGAAAATCAGGACAATCGGGCAAATAGGAGTAGGGGTATACTTGAAATACAAGGGTAGGGGATAAAGCGGAAGTTTAAAAATCGCTCGAGCGGCCACAATTTTTTTTTTTTAGGAATCTCGGTTTATGTCATTCAAATAGAATAAGAAAATTAGTTTATGAAAATCCGTGAAATTGGAATATTAGGAGGGGGGTTGCCTGAAAGCTAACATGTAAAAATTGCTTTGTTGGCATTATATACATTATATATATATTCGCAGCACAACTCCATGTGTACGATTTAAATAAAATAAGAAAAATGGTTTCCGAAAATTAGGAAAATTTGGTCATTAGGAGTAGGGGTTTATTTGAAACCATAATTTGAAATAAAATAAGGAAAACATTTTCTGAAAATCAGTGAAATCGGACTATTAGAAGAGGGGTTACCCAAAATTAACAATCGCTTTAGTTGCATTAATATTTGTTTTTTCGCAACCAAACTCCGTCTGTAACATTCAAAATAGAATAAGAAAAGTATTTTCTGAAAATCAGAGAAATCGGGATATTAGGAGTGAGGTTTACTTAAAACCCGAAATTTAAAAATCGCTCTAGCTGCACCAAAATTTGTTTTTTCACAATAATATTCGGCTTATACCACTTAAAATAAGAGAAATGGTTTCCGAACAATATGTAATTTGGAGTATTAGGAGTAGGAATATACTTGAAAACCCAAATTTAAAAAGCACTCTTGCAACAAATTTCTCTATATTGTTTAAATATATAAATACAAATTATTTCAGCATATAAACTGTATTTATAATGATGCATATGTTTTATATTTAACAAAAGTATCGTCATGAGGATAGTAAATGTGAAATATTAATCTAAAATATGTTTGAGAATTATATTTGTATGTAAGAGCGCTCTGTAATAGCCTTTAGAAAACGTTTGCTTTACATGTTAATAACATTTAAATTAAATTTCAACGCCACTGAAAATCGATGTAACTTTCAACTGTTTTTATTTGCTTTGTACATTGAAATTGTTTTTAAATAGTAACATGTTTTTGTTTTATTGAAACATATGAACATCATCTTATGTAACTCGAACATTTCTGTTATTTTTCTCTATTTTAGTGAATGTAAAGCTATACCAAAGGCTCAGTTCATAAATATGGTTACATTTTAGTTGTATATTTCATTTACGTAATAGTATACCATTAATTTTTGTGGTTTAATTTCAAATAATATTATTAATAATTCCAAAAATGTGGTTTCTGTTTAGTAATGCTTAAAGGATGCAAGAATTCTCATTTATTCTCCTAAACTAAATAATAATGTCATAACCTATTTCATTTCATTAATTAATCAATTAAATTTGAATTTTATGTTCATTTTTTTAAAAAGTTATTCAGCTCGCTTAGTTTACGCAGCTCCCGTGACGAACTTTGTTTATACTTTTAAACCACATTGATATAGCAATTTAATGAACATATATTTAATTAAAAGGTTATTAAGTTTTAAAGGTCACAAATTGTTCATAAAAGTGCTCAAATTGTTGACCCGACTTCGGAAGCAGAGCTGACAGCGCCGTTGAAGTGAATGTAGAGTTCTTTAAAACAATACCAGGCGCATTGCGAATAATGTCAAATTCTTGCCACTAACTACTCTTTTTACTCTGGTAACGATTGTATTGGCGTGTTCCAACGTTTAAAAATAATAATAGAAATAATAAATAAATATAAAAACATGGTTGTCAGAGCATGGATGTAAAACCTCCTCCAATGATCAGGGAAACATCGCTTTTAAGAGCGCGCTTACTTCACGATCATAAAGCGCATGTGCCGGAACCTCAAGAATTCACGGGAAACATAAAAAAAAAAAAAAAAAAAAAAGGTCGGAAAATGTGTTCCAAAAACTAGATAGACTTATTCCCAAGCAAAGAGGTAACAAGAATGTCATTCACAAAGCCAGTCCAGATCCTATTTGTTATTGGTGGAATAATTTTCCACTGTCCAAAGCTGGCCAAAGTTGGAAACCCTGACTTTAGAACACAATTCTGAAGAAACCATGGGCAAAGTGCAATCGCTCAGGTCATTGGATTCAAGTAGGGCGATAGGAACTCAATTATTGGTGACGGCTTGTATATTGTTCTGCTAGAGCTTCATGAAATAGTTCCTGATTCTTGCAATCGTTGGTGTAGAGCGTACAATGAGGCAGGTGTTTCTCGCAGCTGCACTGTTAAATACCATATGAATATAAAGCGATGTGTTTCATCAATAACCCACTAGTTAGTGTCTACTAAGGGCGCATCTAACATGAGCTCAGCGAACTTGGTTCAGATTCTTCTGAAAGTAATTCGGGGTTATTCTGACTCGTCCGTAACTAAGTGTATCTTGCCAACACTTTAATGTTTCTGAAAGCCATTGGCAATTCTTATGTTAGAAGAAGGTAAATGTATATACGGTACGAACTAGTAATTGAATGATAGTGTAAAAGTGCTAAGATAAACCAACAAAAGGCATATACATTAAAATATGTATGTAGTTGAAAACGTTAGAGACAAAGAAACCGAATATATTTATATTTATTTAATCATTATATTATTTCCTATTTGTGGATTGGTAAATTTTACTATTTTCAATGCTAATAGCATGAAATACACATTTCATTTGTGATTCCTTATTCATAAATCATATTAATTAATACATGATCAATAATGCATTTTTAATTTTCATCTACATTATATATATGGAACGATGGAATAATTGAATGTATGTATTGTAGTAGTATGTAGTAGTAGTTCAATTAAGTCTGTTTTCATTTATGCATGTGTATGTAATGAGCTTTGATTTTTTTTTTTTTTTTTTTTTTTTTGATTAGTGTTTAATGCCCGTTTTTACTACTGAGGCACCACAGGCGATGGACCCTGATGATACATGAGATGATATATTGGGAAAGGATATTTTTTTTAAGGAAGCAAACGTTCCAGGTCTAAGTTTAGGGTACTTCCTCGGCATTTGCCAGTTATAAGGACTGAGGAAAACCTGGAAAAAACCTCAGCCAAGGAGGACGGTCCTGGTGGGATTCGAACCCCAGACCTCCCGCTCAAGAGTCCGCGCCTTAACGACCTCGGCCACCCGTATCGGTAAGCTTTGATTTTGTAATTGCTTTAGTTGCACTAACAGTAATCTAATTTTGTCAATCTTACCTTTAAGCATTTACAACGATTAAATATATAAATATTATTTTAGCCTTAAGGTAACTAGGAAGTGTAAAATGGTTAAAAATGGCATTTTTAATCTTTTTCGGCCTAAAAATCTTCATGAACAATTTGATATATTGTTTATTGCAAATAAATAATATTTAAACCTCCAAACCGGCATTTAAATATAAAGGTGTGCTTATGGGCTTTTAAACGCCACGTCCACTTTACTATCTCCTTCCCCGATTATTTTTCTGCTCAAAAGCTCCATAGAGAAATGTTATTTTCTTTTGTGGTAATGTATGTTCCGTAGCATTGGCTTCCCTGCTTATCGCTTGCTGTTATTCTGCTGTTACAAGCTTCTGTTTTGTGAATTGTGTTTATAGTTTATAAGCTGCAAAGTTGGCTAAAATGAATAGAAATATTACAGCTTACAAGAAACGTAAGTTTCTTGCCAATAGATATACCGTAAATAGTAGAAGTAAAGCACATACTGTTGCAAATAGTGCAGAAAGCGGAGTGAATAACAATTTAACCTTGGCTTCTAACATAACAGTGCTTCGAAAATGAAACATTTTTGCAAATGAGATAAGTGAATTGAACGTTGATAACACTTCTGATATTCAAGAAACTTGCAATTGATGTAAATATATTGTCACAGTTTGGAAATAGAAACGCTAATTGTAAGTATTGTAGTAAAAGTGGCTGTTTGTATATAGTGTAAGAAATTAATTGTAAAGCGTAGGGAATGTGATGCAGAAGAATCTACTACACGTTCTAAGCTCACAAATAGTTAAAAATATAATATGAATTTGAGGTTAATGTGTGCAATGGAAAGGGCTTTGCTTCAGTAAAACTCTATATTGTATTTTAGACCTTCCTCCATCCGCAGGAAAGTTTAATAATTACAGTGAACTAATAGAAGACATTATAAAAAATGTGTACCAAGCTTCTGTAAAAATGCTGGCTCAAACCCTTTTACAGGGATCTTCTCCTAAAAAATGTGTGATCATGGAAAAACTCAAAATGTGAATGAAAGCCTAAACAGCTGCATCTGAGAGCCCATCCCAAAAAGTGTGTAAACCCTCAGAATAGGTGTATATGATGCTGACCTGACTTTTAATCATGGCGCAGTGGTAAAGTGTTAGACAAAATGGAAACATCTGCAAGATGATTACTTGGCTATTTTTTGCAAATCATACTGCTCAGACCGTGGCGAAAGGAAACCAGAGCTACAGAAGAAGAGAAGAGAGACAGATGATTCCTGCTCAGGAATGTATTAAGGTTAGATTAGACCACTAGTTTTACTTAATTCCTTATTTCACTGTTAGCTTAAAATTTTGACATAAATGTGCATTTTTCTCAGGATTGGCTGGACCAACCTTGTTGAGCATTTGCACACACATAATGTATGCCTGGGAACTAGAATTATTAGTTGATGAAAGTCCATAGCAATATGAAGTAAAAAATATTTCTCTATTTTTTGTTCCAAAATTTAATTAACTTCTTTTTTAAGCAACTAACATAGATGCATTATTCTTCATATTTCCGAGGATAGCATGATGTTTATATAAAGAGTACATGATTATGTCACTGTGTTTTTAGTTTTAAATTATTTACATTTTTTAAATATCAATATTAGTTGATAAAAAAACCATACCACTATGAAGTGAAATTTGAAAATTAATTTTTTTTTCAAGCATCTAACATAGATACATTATTCTAGTTCCCAGGATAGCATGTCTGCATGTTATGTAAAAAAATATTCTAATTCCACCAATAATTACATAAAAATGTATGATTATGTATTGTGTTTTCAGTTTTTTAACATGATTTTAATTTAGTTTTAAATTTTTTAAACACTTTTTATGTGCATTAGAGAATTAAATTTTAAAGGGTATCTTTAGTTCAGTTTTGTTAACGTCCCATAAAATTTTCATACTGATTGCTTTAAAAATTTTTGAGATACAGTTCAAAATGTATACTCCGGCATTATTTGCTACATTTACACTTACTGGTTACCTTAAACCTGAGATGTTAAAGAGCATCTATAAATAAATCTTAAAAAAAAAACCATTAAAACTTCCAAGTTGATACTTTTGTTTATAAAATTAAATCATAAAGTGAAAATAATATTGTTTGTAAGACATTTTTTTTCAAAAATTTTATAATATATTATTAGCAAAGTTAAAAATTGTAAATCTTACTTTATTTCCAAGTTAATATTTTGTTTATTTTATAATAACAATCAAAACGGGCAACTTTTCGACAAGGCTACTTTTGAGTGAAAAATTTCTTATTAATATTTACCGTTTTTTGTATAGTAATAAGGTATTTTGAACAATATTACATTTGTATATTTGTTAATTTATTAATTAAAGTTATAATTATTAAGGAACATTTATTTGTAAAAACAAAATAACACCAGTTGTGATTATGTTTCCTTTGTATAAATCACACCTAAAGTTTCAACCATTCTTTCATTTTTCATTGCAATCTCTCTCTCTCTCTCCCCCCCTCTCTCTCTCTCTCTAATGTTGTTTAATGTCCGTTTTTACTACTGAGGCACCACAGGCGGTTGACACTGATGATACATGAGATGAAATGATAAATTGGGAAAGGATTTTCAAGGAAGGAAACGTTCCAAGCCTAAGTTTAGGGTACATCTCCGGCATTTGGCATTTATGAGGGCTGAGTAAAACCTGGAAAAACCCCAGTCAGGGAGGACGGTCCTTGCGGGTTTCGAACCCTAGACCTCTTGCACAAGAGTCCGCGCCTTAACGAACTCGATCACCCGTGGCGATAATTTTCTCGTCCTAAAAGAAGCTGTAGTGTGCATTTTGACATTGGCGTTATTTTCTTCCAGCTTGACATGGGTCCAGGGTTACCGGTATGGTTTCTTATGCAAATAAGCCTTATGAACAAATTTGTGTAATTTCAGTAATTGCAACGTGGCCTATTTCTGCAAGGAATGTAAAAAAAAAAAAAATAAAAAAAAAATAAAAAAAAAAATAAAAAAAAAAAGCAGTCAATTGCGAAATATGTGACTTGTATCCCCTTGAATATATGAACAAAAATCACTTTCAATATTAAACCGAATTTGGTAAATTTGTCGGTTTTAAGCACATTTTATAACATTGAAAAAAAAAACACACACACACACACCCGCGCGCCTCAGTATGTATGTGAGAGTGAAAACGTACGGTGTGGTGACGTTTTAACATTTCCCCCGGTACCGTTGATTTGTAAAAGAATATCAAATGTATTTTAAATAATGCTGATAAATGTGTGTAACAATTGTATTTTGTATTTTTTCATGAGCAATTGAATTTTTATTCAGTACTGTAATTAAACCACAATCATGCCAACATTGAATATTTTAATAGCAATTTGCAAAGCAGAAATTAATTGTTTGCAAGGTGTAGAATTATGGATTTAATACAGTTCCGCGTATAGTAAGGTTTATAAATGCTATTCTAAATTTTTCATTCTATTTAATTTCGCAATTTTGTAACCCATACACATTTAAAAGTATTTTGATAAAATGTTCTGTTTGTGTCCTAAAATTATTTTATGCCATAAGGGTAGACCATAAAATATTCACGAATATTACACATTGAAATCTAAACGTTCAAGTTTTTATCTAATACTGTTGTAACGTTTGGCAACGCCTGTCATGTTTAAGTGCATGAACATCTCTTCGGGAACAAAAGTAACAAATTAATAAATGTGTTTGTTTGCTTGCCATTTCAAAAAATGAATATACACTTTTTGGTGAGTATACATGCCTAAGTAGTAGAAGACAAAACAATTTAATAAGGCATGTAAGGAATATATGAAATATAATTTTGATTTCTCCTGTGTTCAGTAATCAGCCGAGAATCGATAGTTAGGAAAAAGCAATATTAGCTAAGTATAGGCATGCTTTAATTTGAATACCTAAAGCAAGAAAAGATTCAAAATTTCATGAAGGCTTTAGTCGTTTGCACGTTTAGTGGTTAGCCGTGACATTTGTCTGTTAACAAGGGACTTTATTAACGTGCAGTTCCCCTATTGCGAAACTAATTCTGTGAAGTGTTGCCGTACCGGATGAAGAACGAGAGGGAGCAAGTGCATGCAGTACCGGGAAACTCTTCTGCGTTTAATTCAATGCATTCTTAGTATTGTTTCATTAAGAGTCATGTTCTGTACTGCGGTTACTGATAAACTGATCAGTAGATCTCTAATGTTCAGGTATTAAGCGAGATAGGCAGAGAGGCACTTCAACATGTAATATAGGAAGGAAAAAGAATACAAATATAAATTATAAAAAAAAATCACAAAAATATTCGACTCGTCCTGTGTAACACATAACTAAACGCTGTTTCTTCAAATTGTCTGTGCTGAAATTTTGTCGTTTGTCAGAAAATGTATTTTTTCACATTGCTCAACGTCCACTATTGCAGCAAGCAAAGGTCGCAGACTGTACATTTTTAGTGCTATGTGTGTAGATTGCTAAACATTGTATTCCAGTTTTTACCTCATTGCCCTTCCTGTCTTGCCTGGAACTGGCTGGATCAACTCGATCAAAAGATGTAACTAAGGGTAGACAGATTGATAATACTTCCAGGTAACTTTTCACAACGAGCAGCAATAAAGACAAGTCTATTTTGAATTCTGCTTCACTGAAACTTTTTTTTACCCCCTCACCACGAATAGAAGAAACATCTTCAGAAAAGATATCATGACCTTGCACACTTTCTGCAAGGTCGTGGCATAATACGAAACAGCGGTAATGCAAATTTCCCGTCTCGTTAGGAGGTAGGGCAAGCTCTTTGAATTGAAACCACCAGGAGTTATCGAGGTCGATAAGGCGCGGACTGGTGAGCGGGAGATCTGGGGTTCAAATCCCGCAGGGACCGTCCTCCTTCACTGTGGTTTTTTTCCCAGGTTTTTCTCAGTCCTCATAAATGGCAAATGCCGGGGAGGTACCCTAAACTTAGGCCTGGAACATTTCCTTCCTTAAAAAAAAATCCTTTCCCAATATATCATTTCATCTCGTGTATCATCAAAGACAAAAACTATATTTCTCTTCTATAAATATAGTTTTCACTTTTCAATATAGTTACTCTTTATTACAATACGCTTCTGACATATTTGAATTAACATTTCAACCCCCCTCCCCCAAATAATCGTAAATGATCATTAATAGCATCCATCAATTTTTCGTCACACTTAATTTCCTTCCTCGAAGGTCCTCCTTGAGTTTTGAGAAGAGGAAATAGTCACTGGGGGATAGATCAGGGTTGTAGGGTGAATGGTCGATCTCCTGGAAGTCACATTTCTTCACAGCTTCCTTTGCAACAAGAGCTGTGTGCACAAGCTCATTGTCGTGAAGAAGGCGCACACCACCACTCAGCTTTCTTTGCCTTTTCTCTTTGATGGAAGCACGTAGTCTGTGCAGTAGGCCAGCATAGTACTCCCCATTTACTGTGGTGTTCCTCTCCTTGAAGTCAATGAAGAGTATTCCTTCACAGTCCCAAAAGATTGTGGCCGTGATCTTCTTGGTTGACTGGGTGACCTTGACTTTTAGAGGCGGTGCTTCGCCAGGTTTACGCCACTCCATTGATTCTCTTTTGGACAAGGGATCATAGTAGAGGACCACAGTTTCATCTGCTGTAACAATGGTTTGCAGAACTTCTCTCTCGTTGTCACGACAGAGCTCCAAAAATGCCTGAAAACAGATGACTCGTTTCTGCATTTGAACTGAAGTCACTAACCTTGTTCATGTTTAAATGTTCATGAATAATTCGAAGGACTGTTGTTTTAGAAAGGCACCCTTGGTGCTATTTGTGTAACTTTGAGCCGCCGGTCTTCCATAATTTCTCCTTCCACAAGAGCGATCGATGTTTTCAGGAGTGAGCACCTCCAAGGGCCGACCTGAACGCTCTTCGTCTTCAATGTTTTCTCGACCCATTCGAAAAAGTTTGGCCCATTATTTTATGGTAGAATATGAGAGGAATGCTTCCCCATATACACAGTTCAATCGCTGTTTACTTTCATTTAGAATAAGAATTACTTCTTTGTGAAGAACTTAATGAAAGCTCGATACTCCATTCTGAACATGTCACAATCTTCTACCCTCAGTCTTCTCAATGCAACCATATCTGAACACAACGGAAGTTATAACTGCAATGATTTACTTAACAGATGAGGTATGACACCAGATAAGGATTTTGGGAAGGCAATAACTGTTTAACATATGTGAAGATATACGTGGTGCCTATGATGAACGAAGACTGCCACTACTTGCATTGCTTGACATGACTAAAGCTTTTGATTCCGTAGATACAGACTTACTTCTTACTAAACTAAAGGACAACGTCGTCCTGTGATTCAACTGCTATCTTCGCGAACGGCAGCACTGTAAATCTTTCCTCTCATGGCGGTGAGTGAAGGCCTAGGAGTTCCGCAAGGTAGTGCTCTCGGTTCTTTGCTATTTTCATTATACATATCTCGTGCTATTAGCCACAGTAAACACTACCCCTACAACTTTACATACACTCTCGAACTAACGACATTCATGATGCAATAGCTAACGTTTACTGAGATACACTCACTTCATTCATGGTCTGGGCTTCAGTTTTAATCCCTGAAAATCGCAGGTATGGTCGTAATATACCAGTCAAGACAATATTCCTCTCATTAATATCAATCGAACAGTAATTCCCTTGGAGTTGCTACAGATAGTAAAACCAAGTTGCTGAAATCTGCAGGGAGGCAAGTTCTCCAATCCACAAGTTTAAAAGATTAAACGTGTCCCTACCCAGAACCTTAAAAAATATCTTGGTGCAATCCCTGGTGATGTCTCACTTCGACTTCTGCGATTTTCTGCTCACAGACTTAAATTCTAACCTAACGACAGCGTGTTCATAATACGTGCATACGTTTGTTCGATCATATGCTGTCTTGGTTCCGCCTGGAATACATTCATTGTTTCACACTACTTTTCAAAATTATCCTCGCATCCTATCTTTCCTTAACACCGTTCTGAATCCCGGCACGTACTATTGACAAATGTGTAAATGTTAAAACATGTTGCCTAGTTTCGACGTAAAACTGTACTCTATCAACTCTGTAAACAATCTGTGGATTCATAGGCAACAAAAGAGTTTAAAATCTGTCAAGAGATTTTTAATTTGTTCTAGCTGAGCCATGGTTGGTTAACTTAATTACTTAAAGATAAAACAACATAATTTCTGGCACTTCACTTATTTTCCACACTATGCCATATAATCTACTCGCTAAATATCATAAACTTCCTAACTTCTGTTTGCCTCGTGGATGCGACGCGAAGAAGCTCTAAATCTAATGCATGTATATTTCTGCCATCTTAAATGAAAGGGGTTTCAGAGATCAAGCATAAAACAAACACATGTTCATGAGTCAATATAGAGTTCTGATTTGTTATATCTATCGATATTGACATCACAATTATTACCTACTTTGTGGCTTGGCAATAGCTTCCCGGATCAGCCATGGCAGCGATGTTTCCTGTCTCTCTTATCTCACTGCACTGACTAACGCCACGCGGTCTTTTTTGACTTTACAGCGTATTCTACTTCCCAACTCCACTATCAAACAATATGCTGTAATAATGCATTAACAATATCCTTTAGCACTGTCAATGCATTATTACTATCTACATGGGCCACAATTTGTAACTAGATAAACTTGGGACGTTTTCCTATCATTCATATTTATGTAATTAACAATTTATTTATAAAATTACGCAAAACGTTTCCATTTAGTGTAGAACAATCTTGTATTACATGAGAAATTTAGTGCTAGTGTAATTAAATTGAAGAAAAGCTACTTAAGGGATACAGCTATCTAGATTGATATAATAATCCATGCAGCCTAGAATTTGAAAGGCGCATTCTGTCAAATTTGATTAATTGCCGATAAAAATAATGAAATGTCTTAGTAAATGATGCTTGTTGTGTTATACGAATTATCACATAACTTCTACCACATACCATATTTAAATATGAAACATTTGTTGTGTTTGAGTGACCAAAAGGGACATATCGCAGTAATCCTAGCCGAATTAGCTGACTTCCTGGAGCCGTGCACGTGCTGATGTACTAGTGACAGCACTGAACCATGACATGTGTCATTAACACTATCTGTGTAACGAGGCATGGCAGCAAGAACCAGAGCGTTACTCAATTTATAGACATCCGCAACCGTGAAACCGTTGTCAGCCGCACTGAATGGGACCGCATTTGGTAGTTTGTGAATGACTCAGATTTGCCAGTTTTACGCAGTAGCTTTCTTTCAGTCAAAAGGCACTGCGAATATGTAAAAGTAAACTTCCAGACAAAATTTGTACGAAAGGTTTATGCAGTTCGCTTACCAATAACCATTTTCCAAAAAGAGACTTTGAACCAAAGCAACCCTTCCTATGCCTTTCAGACACAAAATGCAAAGTAACCAAGAGGAACTCTAAAGCGATGATTTGCATGATTTAGTGTAGGTGCTTTAGTAATTAAGAGGTTTAAAAAGAAGGTAAAAAGTCCATAAACTAAGCGAATTCCTCAGCAATTTGGATAGTGACGCCATTAAATTAAAACTTTCCATTTCAAGGTCACTTTCACACTAACATCTGGTCTTTTTTTTACTCGAATCGTTCGTTAATAAATTGTTATGTGCCCAGTTTCGTTGAGGAAAAAAAAATATTATTATGGACTTCAATAAAGAATTAAACATTCTAAATCATGGTTTTATCAATTAATTTTTTTAATAGTGTTTAACGCCCGTTTTTACTACTGAGGCACCATCGGCAGTGAACACTGATGATGCATGAGATGAAATGATATATTGGGAAATGGTTTATTATTTTTTTTTTTAAGGAAACATTCCTGGCCTAAATAAAAATTGTTACACTCCTTATTAATTTCTCGAACAGTAAGGCGTGAGAGTCGTCAGTACAGCACTTTTAAACTGCATTCATATCACGGAACAAAGCAATTGTCAGGAAGTGTCACACAAAATTTAGTGTTGATGCGGTTCTCATGATAATATGCAATACAACTTCTTTTCAAAGAAAGTAGAGTGGAACTCGACTGAAATAAGATAACATCGCGCGCCAGAGAGAAGGCATCTCCTTTAGGTGACAGCTAATCACTTCTAGCATCTGATTTTTGTATGACAGAATGTTAATGGTTCTCGTACTGTGTACCTAGCATAGAAATTGTGTTGAGAGTTTTTTGTTTTAGTACAGAGCAATTTTAATGTGCGGCTTTCGTTAATAAATCTATAAATATTCTGCAATTTTCTGTTTGTTTTAGGTGAGTACCATGAAGTTCTTCTAGAAAGACACACTTCTGCAAAGGTAAAATAAAAAATAGTTTTTAGTTTTCTTCTATTTACAACTATTGGAGATGGTTTCCAGTCGCTTAATTTAATGTCAAAATATGCATTATTATATTTTAAAACTGGTTAATAGTTGATATTTGTTGGCAGTGATATACTTCTCAGTTAAGTTACATGCAGCCAACTTGCTTTTGTTTATACCTCTATATGCACTCGCTACGAGCATTCGTGTCGCACAGTGCACGTTGTCACAAGCATGAAGACCAGAAATTATTCTTTTCTGTATACCCAACTTCGGAAATTAAGGAATGAAGTCTTCGCTTTGTATTAACTTTCCAGTTATCAGATGTACAAAAAGTTTCTCACGCAGGAGCTGGGTAAACTAAGCCAATTCCTCACCTGGTAGAAAGCTTTAAAAACAATATAAAATTCAAATTATGGCCTTATTAATTAATGAAATTAGTTATAGCATTACTGTGTGGTATTATATGAACAAAATTAGAATTCTTGCAAGCTGTATCAGAAAGAAGAAACCGCATTTTAGGAATAATACTTATTGTTATTGTTAAGATTAAACCACAAAAATTAATGGTATAGTATTAAATGAAATTTATGACCACTGATAGTAAAAGCTATACTGTTTGGGTATTTTTAAACATTTTTAAATGTAACCATATTTATGAACAGAGCCCTTGACATCATCTTTACATTCATTAAAATAGAGAGAAATAATAAAAAGTTTCGAATTACATTGTGTATTTAAGAAGATGTTCATATGTTTCATTAAAACAAAAACATGTTACTATTCAGAAACAGCTACAATTTACTAAGCAAATATACACAATCAACATTAAACAATCGAAAGTTCCATAAATTTTCATTGAAATTTAATTTAAATATTATTGCAGTTTTCTGGCGGTTATTACAGAGCGTTCTTATATATAAATATAATTATCAAACACATATTAGATTAATATTTCACATTGGCTACCATCACGACAATGCTTTTGTTAAATATATACCTAACATATGCATCGTTTTATATACCAAGTTAATTTGTTGTTTTATTTTGAAACAGTATAGAGAAAATTAAAAGCAAGAGCGCTTTTTAAATATCGGTTTTCAAGTATACCCCTACTCCTAATGGTCCAATTTCCCTAATTTTCAGAACTAATTAATTTTTATTTTATTTAAATGACATATTTCCAATTTTGAGTTTCGGGTAAACTACCTCTCCTAATAGCCCGATTTCCCTAATTTTCAGAATTTATTTTTCTTATTTTATTTAAATGGTATGTAAGGTGTTTGTTGGGGCGATTTTTAAATTTGGCTTTAATCCCCATTCGTTTTTCAGGTATTCACCACACCTAATGGCCCGATTGCCCTGATTTACGGGAACTACTTCTATCAATTTATTTTAAAGAAATTTACTAAATTTCGTTGAGAATAAAAAAAAATTGCTGCCGCCAGAGCGATTTTTCAATTTTCGCTTTAGAATAACCCGCACCCCCAATGGTCTAATTTTGCAGGTTATCGAACTGAACGAGTTTGTTAATGATGGTCATATGCCGAGTTTTGTTAAGAGAGAGAAAAAGAGAACTAAAAAGCCACCGTCAGAACGTTATATTTTGTAATTATTTTTTATTAATTGATGAAACTGCCACGGGTGGCCCAGGTCGTTAAGGCGCGGACTCGTGAGCGGGAGGTCTGGGGTTCGAATCCCACCAGGACGTCCTCCCAGACTGAGGTTTTCCTCAGTCTTCATAACTGGCAAATGCCGTAAAGGTACCGTAAACTTAGGCCTGGAACATTTCCTTGCTTAAAAAATCCTTTCCCAATACATCATTGAAATATATGACCACTGATAGACAAAGCTAAACGGCGTGGGTATTTTTAAAGTAACCATGTTTAGGAACTCATCCATTCATATCTTTATATTGGGACTTTTTAATGTAGTATTTGGTCATTCATTCAGAAAAGATTGTCATTTATATCGAAGTTTGAAACGAGTGTTTATATTATATGCAGAGGTCTGTGTGCAACCACAAAAAGTCTTTGCTTTTATAGAGGTGATAACGCCATAGAAGAACACAATTATTTCTTGGTGGCCAAGGCTAACCCTGATATAGAACTTTGCTGTCTATTGACACTTAGGCCCTCAGTCATGGACCTCTATGTAGAAGAATTTTCTTGGCTTCGCAGGAAATTCACTGCACCAAGGAGAGATGTTCATAATACCGCACGCACACACTGTGGTGCAATGAAGTGGATGCTGCATGCAGTATAAAGGAATTATAAATCTCACTGATCATTAGGCACAAACAAATGTTCCCGGTTGGCGTATCCCTCTTTCGTTCCGCTATTGTTCTGCCCAAATTTTGCATGAGCTTTCGTCACCCAGCAGGAAACTGAGCATTACGGAAAAATTACGACACATTGTCACTAATTCTGTAATTCTGCACGTCCTTGCTCGTGTCGCGCAGTCTCTTAGGAAATTGACAAGGGCCAGGCCTGTCTGCAATGAGCAATCTCGACTATTGTTACAGGCAGGGGCGGCCCGTCGACGAGTCCGAATCTCCCAAGGAAAATAGCATAGTTATTTACCATTTGCTCTTCTACCGGTCAACTTTTAAAACAAAAAATACATGAAAGCAGCGATGCCCACTAGTATCATACGCGATAAGTGTATTTCCTCTCTACCGTGGAGTGGTAGCATGCATGTCCTTCGTTAGTGAAGGAAGTTCATGTGTCAGCCGGGAAATTTTTACGTTTTAAACTTATATTTGTCTTCCTCTAAGATGGGTTAGCCTGTCTGCGTTCTGTTGGGTCAGCAGGAAGAACGGCGCTCGGTATTCTCTCTTTTCTTAGAAACCACATGTCGAGGGGCTACTAACAGCTTGCATAATCGACCAGGTGTTGTTTTCGCACTATGTTTAAAATTGAGTGGCTTCCTCATTGTTACAGTTCGCAAGTTACAAAAACTTGTATCTGTTTTGTAGCAATAAATAAAGTGGACATTTTATTTAAGACTCCATTTTCATTCTAAGTTGACAGTGAATTTCATCAATCGAAAGCAAACGGTATACAAATTTAAGAAGATTTTAATGGTTTGAAAAAACATCTGTACTTAGAACGTGTGAAATGAGAAACGTATGAATGAGATTAGAACAGAAATTAAAAAGGGAAATTCCTATTCTGTACAGGCCGACGAAACGACGCATGTTACAGTCACGATACATCAATGGAGGTGAACCGCTGAAAACATTCACGAAATTCATTGCTCTTTCTAAATTGACTGCGGAAGGCTTAACAGCAAATTACGGATATAAACCAGACGTACCATGTCGCTGCAGTTAGTGGTAACCACACTTGCCTCCTAAACCCAAGATCGCGGGTTCGATCCCGGCCAAAACCAATAGATTTTTTCGGGCATTAAAATTCTAAGTAGGGCTTCCTTCGAAAGGGAAGTAAAGCCGTGGGTCCCGTGTCGCACGATAAAGAACCTTAAGCCTGAAAGAAGAGGCCTCTGAGTAAAATTTGTCGGCCGTTTCCCGTCCTCGCTGATGACCTGAGATGTTAAAGAGCATCCATAAATAAAAGAAATCAAATCAAATCGATACGCTTATCTACGGATATGTTAAATCCAACTTGCTAAGTAAAAGCCATTTTTTCATTTATGGATTGAATATATGTACATTAAATACCCAGTGATTAAAATATTTATACTAAATACACAAATGGTGGTGGGGATTAATAGAATGTGTGCGATGGAGGGGGGGGGGCATATTGGTTGCAAAACTAGGAACTAAAAATGTGCGGCGTTGGGTGGCAAAGCTGTGAACTAAACATCGCATAACCCTATGTTGATAAATGAAAATGGTGGCTAGAATTGGAGCTAAAATATAAAAATCATGGTGGTGGACAACAGTTTTAACTTTTGTAAAAATAAATAAGCTTTAAAAAAGGTGTTATATTGCAAACAAAAATTTAACATTTTAATTTACTTTTATATAAACAAAAATATTTATTTTCGAAATTTAAAATAATTTTTAGCTTCTAATTTTGAAAAAAGCTTTTAAAAATTGTTGCGTTGCAAATAAAATAATTTTACCTTTTTGCTTTTATCTTCATATAAAAATATGTTAACTTGAAATTTAACACTTTTTTCAAATTTAAATTATAAAAATAAATGAGCTTCTTTTTTTAAAAAAAAAGGTTGTTACGCTGCTAACAAAATGCTAAAATGTGTAAACATTTATCTATTTACATAAACAAAATAATAATAAAAGTGTTTTAAACTTTTCAAAATAGTTGTTACTCTGCAAACAAACTTATTTTTTACCTTTGACTTATTTCTACATACACAATTATAATAAGATGGTGGGGGGAAAACTTGGTGACGTTGAAAATTCAATGGTGGCTAAAATTGGAACTTAAATATACACATACGAGCTGCAGGGGGGAATTTTTTTTAATATGGGAAAATAAGTTGTTACGCGGAAAAACTGACTATTCACTGTTTATTTAGTAGTGTTTAACCCGTTTTTACTACTGATGTGCCACAGGCACTGGACACTGATGATGCATGAGATGAAATGATATATTGGGAAAGGACTTTTATTTTTAAGGAATGAAAACGTTCCAGGCATAAGTTTAGTATACCTCCCCGGCATTTGCCAGTTATGAGGACTGAGGAAACATGGAAAAAAGCCCAGTCAGGGAAGACGGTACTGGTGGGATTCGAACCCCAGACCTCCCGCTCACGAGTCCTCGCCTTAACGACCTCGGCTACCCGAGGCGGTGCTATTCACTGTGATTTACAAACAAACAGCATTAACATGGTGGTGATAGTGGAAAAAATTTAAAACTAAAATTACAAATTATTTATAACTTATCGTAATTGAGGTGGCATGGAAGTGCATTGATTTCGTTCGCCTCGGAGACACTGAGGAAAATTATGCTATGCAAGTAGTAAGAGTCACGGGACTGCGACAGTTGGAGTTTTGCGTTCTTTTGAATGATCGATGGAAATAATAGACGAAGCCTACAAGGAGTGAGTGTAAACCGAGTTTTATGTCTCCTCGCCGCTGGAGAGCAAGCAGGTAAATTTGTATGATTGCTTCAATCTGTGGCACATAATAACCAGAAGGACGGAGGGGGGGGGGGCAGTGAAGCCAAACAACAGACGAGTATTGTAGTAGAGTTCATTAGATGTTTGTAAATTTCCATAAGTTCACGAATCTGTTCATAGGTGAGTTAGTCGTCAATGTGATGGACAGAACATAAAACCCGTATATACTAAGTAAAAGAAAGAAAGCGAAAATGTGTGAATTTTGACTTATCAAATATTTTTGCCAATCACTACACTACCTTATGTATTTTATGACATGTCAAACTGTAGAAGTAAGATGTATGAGGTTAGTTAGGTTCTATCTCAGAATCAATGAAAACAAAATCAACATTTACAAATATTAATACACAGATTTTCTAGAATGTGTCATTAAGCTAGAAATGCGAGCACCAAATCCCCTGCACAGAATAAACTTTCTCAATATTGAACAAATGCTCAGCGTTTTTTCAACTCACAAAGGGAAGTTGTCAATGAAACAGAACTCTTGTTTTAAGTGCCGTTGTTGTTAAAGCTTTGCATCAACCTCAGTCACCACTGTCTTATTGTTTAATGCAAATATCCAGCACGTTATGTTGCGCGCGCGGTAAATAACACAGTAATAAGTTATGCACAATGCTTTACGACCTCATAAAAAGTGAAAGGAGTAAAGTTAACTCAGAAATAACGCTGATATTATCTATGAAATGCTTCATTTGATAGTACACATCTGTCAGCATTCCTTAAACGTCTTGACTCTACCCTCCAACTGATTATAAAATTTCCTTCTCCTTAGATTTCAGCGTCCTGTCTGAACCTGCAAAGCAAACAACGCTTTTGTACCTCCGTGTGCAAACATTCACTTAAGTTGTTCAATTAACACCAAGAAATAATGATATGCTAATTATCTTCTTCCCCAAGTATATTTCTCTCTTTGGTTCGTTGCCTGCTTTGTCTTGTCATTAACTCCGACGCGCAACACTCGAAAACAATAGCTAGTTATTCTCTATCTCCTGGAATTTCTCACCTTAAAACTGTCAGGTGAAATGCAGTGGCAGATGTTAAATTTCTTGTTGGAGGAGGAGTTTGTCTAATTCCAGGCGAAATGTATAATAATTATTAGTTGCATGTTTCCATTGTCTATAAAGCCAATGCGTCTGTACTTAATACATGTTGCAAGTTCCTGCAGCCATCCAAATATTTGCAGTGCGGAGAAATATTTACATATTTCAAAGTTGAACCGAAAAACTACAGTAATGTGTAGTATGATGTTCTGTAAACAGATGTGACTCATACATTATGATAGCGTTGCTACAACAAAATGAAGCCAAGATTATCGTTTGAACAGCGGAAAGCAATTTTGAAGTGGTATTGGAAAACCGAGAATGTTGTTGAAGTTCAACGGCAATGGAAAAGACGTGTACAGAACAGAACCGCGAGTAACAATTGCATGCATTCGAGACAAATTTGAGACTCATGGTACCGTGTGCAACAGGATGGTACATCACCACATTACCACTGAGATGTACGTACGTATCTTGATGACAATCTTCCAAGTCACTGGATAGGACGAAGAGGTCCGATTAAGTTTACACCGCGTTCTCCGGATCTAACTCCGTTGGACTTCTACCCAAGGGTAACTCTTAAGGATGTTGTATACCGTAAAAAACCAGCTACACTGACAGCACTTCGGGAAGAAATTGAAACGGCATGTGTTGCAATCGCCGAGGACACTTTCGTAAACGTTGCTCAATCAGTAGTTCAACGTACTCGGAAGTGTATCGACGCCGATGGTGGGCATTTTGAGCAAATGTAACTGTAAAAGTTTAAGCTGATTAGTGCTCATCGTTTTCTGTTTTGTTATGTTAAAACAGTTTTTTCTCTGCTTGAAGTGTGTATAGGTACATTTTTTGGCACCCTCAATTTGTATTTATGTATATTCATTTAGTTAATGTATGTATAATTTCTTATAATTTTATCTACCACAATTCAAATACATAAAATGAAACATGCCTATCATTAATAAGTTGAGATGTGTTAGAACCAAATCTCATAAGTTATGAAAACGAATCAGAAAAAACTTTTCAATAATATACATAATTTCCAACACAATCAAAAAAAAAAAAAAACTTTAATACACGTTGGCTAGCAGTGCGTCTGCCCCTAACAGGTAATGACGAGGTGCTTGGATGGAAATGTTTACTCTCATCTGTAAGGTGAATAACACTTGTAGATGTTAACTGACTGCAGGATGATTTGCATAATTCATTCCGTTCGACACTAAACGCCACGATTTGAATTTTATTCATTCGAAAAGAGCCTTGCGTTTTTATACTCCCTTAGTCATGGTCCGTACTTAAAAGTACGATACCAAATGATAAATCTTCTTGAGGCTTAGATATTAATGGAGATGGAGATGAGGGTACCGAAAAGCTTTTGGCCGAACAAGTCAAAAAAGAAATCGGAGCACCAGTATAAATCGTGCTCAAAATTACTCTGGCACCAAAATTCCAATTCTCGAACCTGGTGAAAATAAGAGTAGTGTGATTTATAATGCGTCATGTCCATCCTTAATACTTTATTCAGATGGATTTTTATCACCAGTTCATTGCTCTATTGGAAAAACAGAAATATAAATATGATTTATTTTATTAAGGTAGCTCTGTCATAAGTAGAATATAGGAATAAGTATCAAACAGGAATAATTTATAATTTTATGCGTGGTAAATTTTGTACAGCATTAAAAACAAATTAACAGTTCAATAAATATTGATACCAGTGCATTTAGTCATCACGATTCAAACTCCGCTCCATACTTTTTTCCTGATGTTTCCTTTATTTGCTAACCCACCTCATGGTAAGATTAGAGAAGTTTGCTGGGAAAATGTCCTCTCTAACCTCAAAGTTTGGTACATGAGTTTAATACACACCATTTTCATCATTAACTTCAAAATTTGCACGATCTTTATCCACTCCTTTAATTATTGCTATTTAGGAAATGTAAATATGCCATTATGCCATGCACTGCCATAATAAAGACATACAAGAGCAAACCCATGGGGTACTAAACAAGTTCCTAGTGTGATTGCACTAATTCAATATTAACTTAAAAAAACAAAAGAAGTAATACGCTATTGTTGATTTATTTCCACTGTAGTAAACCAGAAAACTGCAAATTAATCAGTGATATAATTAACAAAGCACATATTTCAACATTTTGTCTGCTATCGACACCTACCTTGGCGTCTGGTAAATGTAATTGGTAGTGCGCCAACCTTATGATGTATGGACCTTACATCGTCATAGTTCACTGACAGGATCATCCAGACCTCTCGACCCTCATCTTTCACTGGTGAATTTGCCGCACTTTAAACTATACCGGTACCCTGGTGAGTCTAGTGCAATTGTACCATTTCTCTCGAATCCTAGGTTCCGGGTCAAGGCAAATCTTCAACCAGAAAGATGGCGAGCAGAAGATCGTAAGCTACCACTGCCAGACAGCTGGGCCTATTAATATTATACTGTAAATGAAATTAATGGGTTGTTGTGATGGGAAATAAAAAGCAATAGTAGAATGAAACCGAGAAATGGAGAGAATTTGGAAAATAACCGAGGCACAAATGTCACTCCTCTGCCACAAGAGTCGAACCGTGTCTGCAGTCATGGCAGCCGAACGTAATGTTGAAATTATTCTTACGTATTAAAATTCTCTCAATTGTTATTTTGTGTTTTAAGGACTTTAAGGTTTATATTTACATGAGATAATGAGAGTTGCTGATTGCCAATCAACTGTAGCGCGCGAAGTTGGGCTCTGCCATAAACTTTTATTTTCTGAGATACTTCTGTTCGAAATGTTTCATAGGCCCACGTTTATTTAATAGTGTTTCAATGTCAGTTTTTCCACTATCATAACATTATTGATACCGAGATGCAATCATAAATTAGTTAAATATTATTATCTATATTTTAAGAAAGGTCCCGGCCTAAATTTAAGATACTTTCTGGTATTTTCTACTGATGAAGACAGAAAACGTTAAAAGAAACCTCAGTCAGGGAAGACTGTTCTGGCGGCACTCCGAAAGCAAACCTCCCGTTCACCGTACTAACATTGTACTACACAATCCGCTTTCAATCTATATTTACAAAAGGAAGCGAACGTACGCCGTCAGGCCGTAGCGAGCCTCAGTAAACCACGGAGTCCACCGGTTTCTAGGATTTACCCGAGTTTAGGTTAAGGTTAGTGTGTGTGTGTACTTGAATTAATTGCGAATTGTAATACACGAAAAATGGAACCGGCGCGATAATATTCGCAACACTAAACTAACACTAAGAAGTGATAACACGCGATATTAGTTTAAACACTATGGAGGCGAAGTTTCGGTAAAGAAGCGTTCGTTTTCCTCTGCCGCCGTTCGTAAAAAGAGTCGTGACATGTATCAGGATGACACTCAATGTACGGGTAAGTTGCTCGGCCACTCGTGTCGGTGCTGAAGTTAACATGATGCACCGTTTCACCATTAACATGTATGTGCGTGTGTAACGATAGATTGAATCTAAACAATAATTTAATGCAAGGGAACATGAATGTAATTACCGTGCTGTGTAACGCTAAAGTGAACATCATGCGAGGATAGGCGGTCACGATTTGTCTGCTACCTTTCCCATACGTCATAAGCTGCAGTTGTTCGCATGATATGAAGCTATATTAAGGAAAGTAAATATCTTCAATGTGCAATGGCTCGACGGTTTGAATTTTTGTCAGTTTCTGTTATTACTTTTGATTAAGCATACGATGGTAGGTCCATAAGTTTCCGGTCTATTTTCTAGGTGTGATAAAGGAAAAAACTATATTTCACTGTACACAAAAATTACCCTTTATTGCAACACATTTCTCACACCTTTGAATTAAATTAGGCACAAGTCTTGTCTGCAAAATGGGCATAAACAACATCCATCACTTCTTCGTCATACTTTCCTACCTCGAAGGTCCCTCTTGAGTTTAAAGAAGAGGAAATAGTAACTGGGAGCTAGATCTGAGCTGTAGGGTGGATGGTCGATCTCCTTGAAGCCACAATTCTTCATAGCTTCCTTTGCAACAAGAGCTGTGTGACGTGAAGAAGGCACACACTACCACTCAGCTTTCCTCGCCTTTTCTCTTTGATGGAAGCATGTAGTCTGTGCAGTAGGTCAGCATAGTACTCCCCATTTACTGTGGTGTTCCTCTCCTTGAAGTCAATGAAGAGGATTCCTGCACAGTCCCAAAAGATTGTGGTAATGATCTTCTTGGTTGACGAGTAACCTTAGCCTTTAGAGGCGGTGCTTCGCCAGGTTTTCGTCACTCCATTGATTCTCTTTTGGACAAGGAATCATAGCAGAGGACCATAGTTTTATCTCATGTAATAATGGTTTGCAGAACTTCTCTCTCGTTGCCGTACCAGAGCTCCAAAAATACCTGACAATAGATGACTCGTTGCTACTTTTGGACTGAGGAAAGAAGTCTAGGTACCCATCTTGCACTACCCTTATTCATATTTAAATGTTCATAAATAATTCGAAGGACTGTTGTTTTAGAAAGACCCAACCTTGCTGCTATTTCTGCTACTTTGAGCAGCCGGTCTTCCATAATTTCTCCTTCTACAAAGCGATGTTTTCAGGAGTGAGCACCCTAAGGGCCGGCCTATACGCTCTTCGTCTTCAATGCTTTCTGGATCCATTCGAAAAAGTTTGGCCCATTCTTTTACGGCAGAATGTGAAGCGGATATTTCCCCATACACACCGTCCAATTGCTGTTTAATTTCATTTGGAGTAAGTTCCTCCTTGTGAAGAACGTAATAACAGCTGGATACTCTATTTTGAACGTGTCGCAATCTTCTAAACGTAGCCTCCTTTATGCAACTATATCTGAACAACTGAACACAGCGGAACGGAAGTTACAGCTATAATTATTTACTTAACAGATAAGGTATGGCACTACATAAGAGTTCTGTGAAAGAAACAGTTCTTATCGGCGAGGCCGGAAACTTATGGATCTACCCTCGTAAATAACGCATCACGCAGAACTTATGCATATACTCCCAATATTATATGCAGAATATAATTTAAACGAAACTAAATACTTAAAAAAATAAGAGCAACAATTTATTGTACTTATATCTTTAATGTATATGCAAAATTTCAGAATGTTCCATTTGAAATTTAATATTAATGATTTTGAGCTTAGGTTATTCTTTTTTTGTTAGGCATTTACTCTTTAAGTTTGCTCATGTGTCGTGTTTTTAACGGTATATTATGCCTATGTTTTCTTGCATTTTGTCATGGAGCAATGTTCTTTCCGTTCGCATCCTCTCTGGTTACATAATATAATATTCTTTGCGGTAATGCACATCAATAAAATATTTATTTCCCGTACCTCACAACCTTCCAGCAGGGAAATAAAATTGAAAAGCGTTTTTATTACACTATCTGAGCTACTGCAGATGGACTGTGAACTTAAATTCACGGTCATTGCATTAATTTTCGCGGTCTGAACTGTTAAATTGACATAGAATAATAAAGAAAGTTAAGTGGAATTAAATAAGATGACCCTTTAAATCATTTCACTTCTTCCCCATTGCCCCACGAATATTTCATCCGACCGGAGACTCTATGACATATTTCAATTAACAACAGCTGACTCACTGACGCTAATGTCGAATTCCATACAAATACAAGTCCTTATGTGGTTTTTTATTGCCTTCGCCTCTTCTGTCCTCATAGGTTTCTAACAACTTTGCTCAGAATATTATTATTACAATGTTTACTCATTTCCAAGGAACAGCTACGCAAGCAAAAGACACTGGTTTGAATCCGACTTGAAGCAGGTTTCATAAAGGGTTAATTACCATTCTTTATAACCGTTAATCCATTATTATGATCAGTAGTGCTGGAAAAAAATGGTTGAGCGCACTCCGAGAGCAGAAAATATTTCATACCCACCTCGTTTTTGAGCGCGGTTCACACGGGTTGATATCACCGAATATGCTGCTCTTCTTGCTGTACAACAGAACGTGACGTATAAGAAGGCGCGACTGAGGTAAAGCACGAGCTCTGAGCTCTGGCAAGGGGGGCTCAGATCTCGGGGTAAACATTTATTTCCTGATTTCATATAACTTCTCCTCAATTTTGTTTCGCCACATTTCATATAACTTCTCTATTATGTGTCGGTTCTGGTGGTGTAGTGGTAACCATACTTGCCTTCAAACCCGGCCAGGACCGATGGATGTTTTTCGGGCCTAAAAATCCAAGTATGGCTTCCTTCGAAAGGGAAGTAAAGCCGTGTCGTACATTTACGGCACGAAAGAGAGCTTTCTGAAAGGCCTTACTTCCTGTAATACACAACGTAGATATTTCTTTGGGGAATATTCTGTTGGTTCTACCTGGCTATCAAGATTTTACTATGTTAGAATTCGATCGTTTATTGACGCTGTTTTCGTAAAACTAAGAACTAGTTTTCTTACAGAAAATGTAGCAACACAAAACTCTACAATTTGCATACACACCTCCACAAGATTCTGTTTTCGCAAACGTTGATATGGCGCTAACTTTACGCAACAAGTAATTGTCTTCCATTGGTTTACAATACACACTCATGAAACAGTTAGTGAGCATGACCCATCTGTTTCTGGTCACATTTTAATAGCTTTCACTTTTACTGCATAAATAGCACGTGAATTACGAGGTGGTATTCACAATATTCGGGGACTGGTGCTGCCATCTCGACAGTAGTTGCAGTTGAGTTTTGTACCGAAGGTGACAACAATTACGCATCTGATGAATGAGTGTTTAAAATTTCATTTGTTGAGATTCTATATACTTTTCATGATACTTTGTGAGTAATGTGTGGCGATTTTACGATGGATCCAAGATTAGAACAGAGAGTGTGCATCAAAGTCTGTACAAATCACGGGGAAAATGCTACGGAGGCCCTCGCAATGATTCAACAAGTATTTGGGGACAAAGCATGAGCCGTACACGTGTGTTTGAGTGGAATGCTAGGTCAGGGCTGGCCCTACAGCTATTTAAGACGATGCTCACACCGGTGGGCCCGTCAACTCCACTACGCCTGTGAAGGAATACTCTTCATTGACTTCAAGGAGAGGAACACCACAGTAAATGGGGAGTGCTATGCTGACCCACTGCTCAGACCATGTGCTTCCATTAAAGAGAAAAAGCGAAGAAAGTGGAGTGGTGGTGTGGACCTTCTTCACGACGTGCATCTGCACACAACTCTTGTTGCAAAGGAAGCTGTAAAGAAACGTGGCTTCAAAGAGATCGACCATCCACCCTACAGCCCAAATTTAGCTCCCGTGAGGAAGTAATGGATGTTATTTATATCCATTTGGTAGACAAGACTTCTATTTGGAGTGGAGTTGAAATGTTAATACAAAGATGTGAGAGGTCTATTGCAATAAAGGGTAACTATTTTGGAAAGTGAAATACAGTTTTTGTCTTTATCATACCTAGAAAACGGTTAGGCCGGTAACTTATGAACCTATCGTATATATTTAGCTGTGCGGGCACTGAGTAAATAAGGAGGCGATTCCGAAACCGTCGAAAGTGGATCATTGTGCTGTGATTTTTTTTTATTGTTCTTCACATCGAAGGGCTGCCAGTCAAGCGAAATTCACGTCATATGAATGCGCATGTAGTGAAGGAAGAGCAAACTGCCAACTTTCCATGTTCCTCGAATGCTGACCAGAGGCCTTTACGGGGAAGATGGTAACTACTTCCTTCTTGTAGTGGCTTATCATCCTGTTCTCGCAGAAGCAACAGGACGTGTGTCTGAATGCCCAAGGCGACTATTATAAAGACTTGGTTAACTATTGCTGCTTCTCTTAGGTTTGTAACTCACTGTATTTATAAGCCTGAGGGTTTTCAGCGGATGAAATCCCTCATTTCATATTTACCATGAATGAGCATTACGGTGTGTACCGCACCTTTCTCTGTTCATGACAAAAACATGGCATTTACTTCAATATGAAGAACTATCATCGGTTCCGCTTTTCGAAGTTTTATAAACGAAAATTAGTTTTACGACTGAGGTGGCCAGTAACATACCTGAGTATTATGACTGCCTGTTAGCTCATTTCAAGCAGATCTTCCCAGAAAATCTAACATCAGAATTTTCTATCAGAAATATGTTTGATTCGGAGATATTTTTACATCTTCACTAACAGCAGAGGAAAAAGATGATTTTTAGTTGAGCATTCAAGCATTGCATGCCTTTTTATTTTCCACAGGATGAATTTACTGCAGAATTGGTTGGCGCTAAGGAATGCTCTCTTATTTCTTCACATGTTTGACATAAGGAAAGAAAACTGACTAGTTAAAACTCCTTAATGTCGAATTAGTCTGTGCTCTTTCAATAAAAAACATAATCATCCTGGACTACTTCATTTAAGAATTACACACGCGCGTCACAAGTTGCAATTTTATTTTTTCAAATAATTACATTAGTAATAACATGATTGTATTATTTCTAATTTTAATGCCAGTAATTTAAAATAGTATATATAAGTACTGTTCTAATAAGGCAATATAATCAGACATTCTAAATGTTGCTTTTGGCGGCACGAGCAAGATTTACTTTCAATATACTGCACGTTGTACCCAAACGTAGAAATTTGAGGACCTCGGTGCTGTTAAATCACTGGACTAGTCTGACGCTGCAACAAATTCTTGTGTTTTATTTTAAGTACTGCAACATTTATGCGTACGCAACTAAAGCGCCTAACGCGGGAGAAAGGAAACTTAAGAGTTGAATACTCATTGCTTATCAGGCGTTCCGGATCATAAATCACGACACGAAATTATTTTTAAGAAGCTGTGGTCTGATAATGTTTCAAATGTGATTTCGTGTTCTGTCCTCCACATAAAAGAGCTCCATTAAGACTCGGATGTGAAATAGTCGTTCATAGATGGCAGCATTTCAAAGCAGAATGCAGAACTTTCATAGTTTGCTTTTTAAATGTATTTCAAATAGAATATATGTTTAAAAAGATAAAAACTGTGTCTATTTTAACAAATTAGGTTTAAATGGGCTACTAATGGAAATATAAAAAGAGAAATAGGACACTTAATTTGGATTTATTAAATTTCTTATTGTGAAGTTGTGATTTGGAAAGCATCTCTGTGCCGTTATGACCCAGGCAGTTGGCAGACATAGGAATATTTTCAGTTACAATATGTGATATGCAAAGTAGTAGTATTGGAAATTAACATTTAGGAGCTGTGTTTATATATTTAATTAATTAAAATTAATACAGTCATACAGAATGTTCATATTTGGTAGTACTTTATGTAAACGATAAAAGTTTGTCTGAAATAACTTTGCGGTTAATATTTTGGGTTGACTATTTCATTTATGTGACGTCATTTTAAAATCGACCAAAATACAATTTTGAATTTTGACCAATCACAGCCGAATAACGCAGTGAAATAATCGAAAAGTTTTGTCAAATTGTTTTATCACCCGACCTACATTCGTCTTGTGTCAATGTAGCCAACTCTATACTTCCACTATATAATTCCTTAGCGCGCATCACTGAGCACTTTTCTGTATTTTCAGTAATTGTAAATTTAACTAACATAAAATGTGTATTCACTCAAGCAATTGATTTTGCGTATTCAGCCAAACAGTCTGAAATCATTTTATAAATTATGTAACTATCTGCCTAAGCAAACACAAATCTTAATAAATGATAAATTTTTTCTGTTTTTTTTCCTCAGTTGGTATTGGCACATATAAAGGTAGCGACTGTAATAATGCACTTTCTCAATTTCATTACCACGGTTTCTGAATAGGTAGGTATTAATAAATAAGTGCAACATTTTATACAGTTGTTAATAATCGGTGCGCGAAATACAAACATATATTTCTTTTATTCTTATTCTAGTCATGAAACAGTCCCAAATCCATATTTGGCTCTTCTCTATTGGCATTACTGACAATCGATGTTCGTCTGTTGCTAGATGTCTTGAAAAGGTTAAGTATTCATAATGATAATGTATAATTAGTACATTATTGTAGGCCAAGTTTAGAGGAATTATATTTAAAATTTTTTTATTCGTGAAATAGTCCTAAAATATATCACAAGAGGGCCTGAGATTGCCTAATTTTTTTTAATGGTGTTTAACGCTCGTTTTTACTGCTGATGCACCACAAGCGTTGAACACGGATGATACATGAAATGAAATGATATATTGGGAAAGGATTTTTTAAGGAAGGTACCGTTCCAGGCCTGAGTTTAGGGTACCTCCCCGGCATTTGTTATTTATGAGGACTGAGGGAAAAAAAAAAAAACTCAGTCAGGGAGGGGTCCTTGCGGGATTTGAATCCCAGACCTCCTGCTCACGAATCCGCGCTTTAACGACCTCGGCCACTCGTGGCGGTTAGAGAGAGAGATGCCAATGAATTTTCGAACGTAGCGAGTTCTGATAAAATTGGAATAAAGTGCATAAAAGTACAATAATCTGCCACCTGGAGTTGACAGTATGAAAGTATAAAATAACTGAACATAGTTTGTATTTACGACATTGTTAATACACCGGCATCTGGAGCGACCTATGGATGCTCTAAATTTATTTGATAAGGTTGAGAAAGGCAGTTGATACGCTTGGAACTTTCAGGAAGTTTATTGCAAAGTTTACAATAAAGAATATTTTGTTATAAGGTTGCTAAAAACACGCGATCGCGTATATGAACTACATTCATGAATGTCAATATGTAAAAGCACGTAGAACCTACTTTTAAGTTGCTCAATAAGTAAATAATGACGACGCTGGGCGCTGACACCCAAGAGCTGGAAAAGGTAAGCACAGCATCCCAAGCCCATTGTGATCGAAACCTGTAGTCCTGCATCGCCAGTGAGGCAGCATCTTTTGCATTGCCAAGGTGCCCGGGGCGGCCAGCTATGGAACCTGTTCCATCCTACCAACGTTTACGACGGTATTTTCTTTTCTTGCGAGCACGGGTAACCGCCTGAGCTGCCAAATACAGCAAGGTCATGTTTGTACCAGCCAGCCTGTAAGTCATATAAGGACATCTTGACGAATTTGGAGTTGGGTTGCAGTCTTTTCTGACTGAATGTGCACCATATATCTAGAAGCTAGGCTAGTTTTTCTTTCCGAACTTAATGTTTTGTATTTTGATCTTAAACTTGAGAAAGGTGTATTTTACACTTTTTTCGAAAACGAACCTAACATGGACTTCATTTAAGGGGAATGGGTCTGCCTTATCTCGCCCTTACTAATTTTCCATGTTTTAGGTCCTTTTTCTCAAAATTTAAAGAATATATCAACTTCAAAGTTTTTTCACGTGTAATTTATACGTTCATCTACAACAATAAGAAGCAGTTTTCTGAAATTTTAATTCGTTGCCGAGATATAACTTTTTATAGCAATATGTACTGAGGGTGCCAAAAAATTTATACAAACTTTCACAGTAGATATCTATTTAATATATTTCAAAATTGCACCGAAAAACAACAGTAGTGTGTAGTATGATGTTCTGTAAACAGATGTGACTCATATACATTATGATAGCATTGATACGTGAGAGGTAAATCAATAGTGAACATATGAAGCCAAGATTATCGTATGATGTTCTGTAAACAGATGTAACTCACATTGCGTTATGCTAACGTTGCTACAACAAAATTGAGCCAAGATTGTCGTTTGAACAGCGGAAAGCAATTTTGAAGTGGTGTTGGAAAATCGACAATGTTGTTGAAGTTCAAAGACAATGGAAATGCGTACAGAACAGAACCGCCAACGAGAGTAACAATTTCACACATTCGAGACAAATTTGAGACTCGTGGTACCGAATGCGATGTTCACAGGGCAGAACTGGGAGACATCGCACAGCAACAAATTGAAACGGCATGTGCTGCAGTCGCTGAGGACACTTTCGCAAACGTTGCTCAATCAGTAGTTCAACATATTCAGAAGTGTATGGTGGGCATTTTGAGCAACTGTTGTAACTGTAAAAGTCTATGATGATTAGTGCTCATCATTTTCTGTGTGTGTGAATTCAGTTTTGTATATTAACACAGTTTGAAATGCGTATAAATTTGTTGGCAACCTCTTGATATATATAATAAAATTTCTGTATTTTGAAACCTATATGAGTTACAAAAACCCCTCATATAATGGGAACATGCTGTAGAAATTTCATTTCATTGTCTACAATGGTGTAAGAGGAATATGCACCAGAAGGTATAAAATATCGTTAAAGTTTAGAATTGAACTCTTGTCTTCTTAACACACATTAGAACTGTTCTGGTCCATATTGTCCAATCTCTTCGTCCTCTCTGGTCTTTCTCTTGTTTCTTTTCTCCTTTTTTGCAGATTTTTCCATTTCCTTCCCAATTCTCTCTGCTTTCTTGATATTTATACGGTCTTGTTCTTGAAGTAGCACTGTTGTGTTGTAACCGGGGCATATTGACAGGTCGCTCTTCCTATATCCCTAGTGTTAAATTTTAAAACTGCATCAAAACCTGCAACCACTGTGTTTGGCACACGAATCCACAAAACAATGATTCGTTGACATTCTGTGTTTTACCATGCAGATATTTTTAGAAGGTGAGGATTAGGCAGGTGCTATATATTGGTTTTATTGCCTCCATTTCCGCTAATGGAAGTCATGCGTCTTGTCTGTTGAATTTACACCAAGAGTCTGGGGCATGAACCATGTTATGGATTGAAATCAGTGATGGCTCATGAAAACATGTGACCCAAACTGCACGACTTATGCTCTGAAGATCATGCACATTGGATCTTATTGCCCTCCCCTAACACTTATCCATTTGACAGTTTCTTCTTTCTTGAGTTTACGCAGATGCCAGCCGAAGTAAGATGACCTGTGCATTATAGTTTTTCAGTATGGTAGTTTTCTCTTTCCGCTATTCGCTGTCTCCATCCCCTAAATATTTCAACTGCATGGCAGAAAGGGACGTGGCTACTGGTGGCACCATCTTAGAAATTATTAAAATTGGAGCATGAAATATTCGAATTTAGATTCCATCTTTCCGTATGGTATTTATAAGATATTAGAAATTGCAAAAATGATAGAACAGTCAATTTTGAATTGGATCCAATTTTCCCTGGCTTACTTCCTGTAAGACAAGGTTGTGTTAGGAATACAGATTTATGACCATCGCAAGATTAATTTCCTCTTCCCAGAATTCTTGCAATTTATAATTTATTTATTAACCCTTCAGTATTTGTGTGCATATGCACTTTTATTATTAATAATAAAGGTCAGGTATTCCTTTTACGTATAAAAGGAACAAAATACTTGGGGGCCACAATATTAAAATATTGGTGTGTGAGGAGATTATGGGTTTTCCGTCAACTACAACTTCAATACTGGAGACACTAACTAACAATATTACAAAATACTCCCCGTGTTGTATGTTTTGCAAACGTTCCTGACACGGACGAACGAAAATATCCATTATTCTTGTTAATCCCATTCTTGACGGATGCACTTGTTCAATTCCTCTAAGGTATGTGGATTTATCCCTTACTCTTTATATTTTATCGTCCCCTTCGCTTAAATGCAACCCTTACCCTTTCCCTAAGTTTGTTAACTAATTTATGTATCTCAGCAATGTTGATTTGACGCTCTTTAATATCTTAGGTGATCTACGTTCCATTCAATTGAAGGCGTGCAACGGCCTGTAAATTGGCTCAGAGGCCTCTTTTTCGTGCTGTAAATCTAAAATAGTCTCTGTATTTACAAAAACGTGAATTACTTCGAGACTTAAAATATTGCAGAATTACGAAACAATTTGTGTCCTACAGCATGGTAAGAGATACCAACGGTAACCGCTTTAAGTCGGTCCTGGTCGTGTAGTGGTAACCTCCTAAACCCAAGATGGAGGGTTCAATCCCTTTCCGAAGGATAGTAAGAAATGTTCAGTAGGAAAGAACAAAGATTTTATATAAAATTGCAAGCTGCAATTGGGAAAATTACAATTACTGTTTCAGCTCATTACAGGAAACTTGTGAAAAATGTGTGGAAGGGAGAACTATAACGTAAACTCTTTGCTGGTAGACCAGTCGTAGCAACAGGCGATTTCCATATTGAGCCCAAATATGCTTCCTTCGGAAGAGAAGTAAAGCCGTGGGTCCCGTGTTGTACATTTACGGCACGAAAAAGAACCTCAAGCCTGAAAGAGAAAAATTTGTCGGCCGTTTCACGCCGTGAATGTTAAAGAGCGTCCGTAAATAAACCAAATCATCATATTGAGTCTGTAAGGCCAATGTCAACTATCTGTGGGTTAGCAAATGTTATACTGCCCTTTATTTTTTCAAAGTCTGATAATCTTGAATTGAATTCATCCAAGATGTTCTGAATGTCTGTAGAAAATTGAGAAAAATTTTAAATCTTCCTCAAACTCTGAATTTAGAACATGGAAAATAAGAGAGATTGCTTTTCTGAAAGGTGGCATGAAAAAGTCTTAGCATGTTCCGAAATTCATTAATGTGCCCCAAAATGTCAAACGCCAGCTGATTTCTTCCTTGTAAATTCATGTGATTCGTAATATCTGTTAAAACTTCGAAGAAAAGCAGCACTTGTGAGCTCCTGTTCTTTCTCTAATGGTACAAACTGGGTAAGGAAATCTGGTATTATCTTCGTTAGATTAAAAACAAAACAGAACACTCTGAAGACATTTCTCTGCATTTGGCTGTCTCACCCAATTGTAAACAAGTATATGTGCATGCTCTGATTCCATTATTCTGAAAATTAACGTAATTTGCGATGTGAAAACGCTCTGTTGCTACCGCTATAACGTTGATAAACTTGACTATCTTTTTAAAAACCTCACATTATTTCAGTTATTTGCTATATAGTGCTTATTGGTAAGTAATGCAATAAAATGCCAGACAATTCACACCACTCTCTCACATAACATGGCTGGAGCACCATCTGTTACAATTGCCGAACATTTGTCGAAACTACCGAATTTATTAACAGAACGTTTGACAGCATCTTAAATGCTCCTTTGTAGTTTCATATAGAGAACACGTTTCCTTATTGAAATAGTCGCACTGGATTGCGCTTATAAAAATCAATCACATCTGATTATCTGCGCTTCATCGAGGTACTACGTAAAGAAACAGCACTTTTCAACTTTTCATACTTGTTCAGCATGTGATATTCTTCTATGTACAGTTAGGTGCGAATGAGGTACCAATTCAAACTGGTTTCCCATTCTTCATAACAATAACGTCAGTAAAGGTTGTTTCAAGGGAAACTGCAAAAGAACATGCAAAGCTGAATTTTGTTATGAACATGCATGTTAGTTGCTACAGTTGCTTCTGTAAGTCTCTAATCAGCATAGTTCGAGACTCTGCTTATTTCTTCATGCATGGCTCTTTACATTGTACTTCTCGAGTACAAGCACAACACTGCAGTTTACTTATTTGTAATAAAATAATCACTTTCCCACTCAACCATACGTCCCCCCCCCCCTCATCTAGCTAACGCTTATACCACTTAGGCACAATGAAGTCTTTCGGGTTCACTTATCGGCCTTGTTATTATAAGTAAAACTTTTATGGTTAATTCTACGAGGAACGGCATAGCAATCTGAACCTTATAGTAACAGATGTTTTTGAGCAACCATTGTTGCAGGTATTCGTTGAGGAAACAGTTATACTGCAGAAACGCAAAACTGTGAAACTGCTATACTGCAGTATCGCTATCGTAATTTTAGAGGAAGGTACAAAAATTTTATTAGTTCTCTCTCTCTCTCTCTCTGCCAGACAGTTGGTTATGAGACAGCGGCCGTATCATAAGGTTCTGCGCGCTGACTTTTGGACAGCCCAGCTTTAGATTTTTCCGAAGTTTAGCCTGGCAATATTCTTTATCGTAGTTCTAAAATATGATTTTATCCTATCTTTATAGACAAATTTGCTTAAGATTGCAAACATAAGGTCCTAATGTGTAAAGTTTGAGATAAGGTTTCGAGAAGCAGTTCCCTGACAAATATCTTGAGGAATGTCAGTGGACCACATAGACCTCTCACTGACAAAAGATTACCGAGATATCGTATAAGCTAAGCTGGTTCATGCCATATCGGTAAACATTTAAATTCTATTGACAACTAAGAAAACTAATTAAGCTTTTCACTATCATTATGCCTCTTGCATGTTTTATGTATCGGCTGCTTCAAAATTGAATTATGAGTTTGAGATCGAATTTAAGTGAACATAACTAAATAGTACTAAAACTGCATTTCAGTCTCTGAAAGCGTGTAATGAGTGTCGGGAACTCCCGACAACGTGGTTCGCTTCTTGAAGTCAGCTAATAACCTACGCTTTCAAATATTTTCTGTATCTCAGGGTATGTCGCTGTTTCGTTGTGCCTTCACACAACGGGAGGGGATAGGAAGTTCGTGCACAACAAAACACGAGAAGGAATTGTTTTATTGCATCCTTCGGCATTACAATAAGTCTAGTGTTCTGGACTGGGAATGAATGCACTGGATTTTTAATAGTGTTTAACAGCTGGTTTTACTACTGAGGCACTATAGGCGCCATTCGTATGTGAATATTCGAA
Organism: Metallyticus violacea; assembly: GCA_030762175.1. Lineage (NCBI taxonomy): Eukaryota > Metazoa > Arthropoda > Insecta > Mantodea > Metallyticidae > Metallyticus > Metallyticus violacea. The sequence continues at coordinate 123,382,638 of CM060842.1, read as the reverse complement.
TGAAGTACCTTCGCAACTATAGCATGACGCTCTAACCGTCTGAGCTATTATGCTGTAGTGAATGCACCGTGATCTTGACTTTGAAGCTAATGGGGTTCTGGGCGCCGGCGAAGTGATTTTTTTAAGGGTGTTTAACACCCGTTTTATCTGCTGGGGCATTACAGGCGGTGGACACTGGTGATACACGAGATGAAATGTAAAATTGGAAAAGGATATTTATTTTTAAGGAAGGAATCGTTCCAGGCCTAAGTTTAGGGCACTTCCTCGGCATTTGACATTTATGAATACCGAGGAAAACCCGGAAATACCTTCAGGGAGGACGGTCCTGGTGAGAATCGAACCCCAGACCTTCCGCTCACATTCGGCGCCTTAATGACCTCGGCCTTCCGTGGCGGAAGCAAACTGATGATTACTGCTGACCGGGGACTTCCGGGTGTTGATAAAGAATCTCCTAATCACCGTATTAACACTTCACGGTGATTCTTACTAAGTATTCATTTTCTCAAACCGTAATTCTGACGAATAACTTTTACTCTTGAAGATTAGACATTTGTATATAGTGGATATGCTTTCACTTACATGATACAGTGAAAGTTGCCCACCTGTATTTACGTGGGTATTGAATATAGCAGACAGGACTATTCATTGCACCCGTACTCTTGAATCTTGAATGCCTCCATCTCGTGTTGACTCCCGAGTAGTGAGTGAATCTGAGCACCGAAAGTGGATTGTTGACTGCCTGAACGAGATTGCCGACTGCTTGAATATGATTGCTCATTACATTATCGAAAATGGTTCTTTTTACACAGAATATTGGTTTGTGGGTACACGCGGGTACTCCAAGCCTACGGGGTCCTCAGAAGTACGCCCATGAGAAGTAATACTTTTAACAAATACCCAACTGATTGATCGGTTCCCGTACAAAGTTCTAAAAATGCTTGAAAATGTAGCGTACTGACGTTCGACATCATAAAACAGAGCTGCAAAACCCATTAGCGGTAGGTTCAGGTCTAATTTTCCCCTTTCACTTTTACTCTTACATAATATGGAAATAGCTACTTGAATTCTTATCCAATTCACATATAAAATCTTATTCTAAGTACCGTCACTATTTACATAATTAAATACAGCATTACATGTTAGAGCAAAAACAAAGAAATAGCTGTGTATATATTACAGCCGAAGGGAGTTGCTTTATCTTTCTGCACGTTGACAGCTAGTTTTCTTCCATTTCAGATGACAGCGAATATAACATGGTAGAGCTGTCGTCGCTACATAACCACTCCACCTGTTTTTAGGAATTAACGGTTACAGTTTGATTTTTCTCTCGCACTTGCTCACCATGGGTAGCTTGTTACAGGGTAATAAGTACAAATGGGTCTGAATAATTGTTAGGAGGAAGACCATTGAATGATGTGCAGTTGATAACCAGTCTTTTTGTCCTCTTTGACAGAAAAACAAGTTATTTCCTCTTTTTATTGCATGCTTAACATTAATAGCTCATTTGAAGGTGCGTGACACTAAATATTTAAACACCTCTCTGAAGTTTTGTAACCTGAAGGCTTTGCATTGAACAGCTGCCGTGGCTTATACATTTGCTTAGTGTTGATATTGATAACATCTATAGCCTGTAGTAAATAAATACATAAACAGAGGTTGCCAAAAAATGTTTACACACCTCAAGTAAAGAAAAACCCGTGTTAACATAACAAAACTGAATTCACACTAACAGAAAATGATGAGCACTAATCATCTTAGACTTTTACACTTACAACAGTTGCTCAAAATGTCCACCATCGGCGTCGATACACTTCTGAGTACTTTGAACTACTGATTGAGCAATGTTTGCGAAAGTGTCCTCAGCGATTGCAGCACATGCCGTTTCAATTTCTTCCCGAAGTGCTGTCAGTGTAACTGATTTTCTACGTACACAACATCCTTAAGAGTTCATCATAAGTAGAAGTCCAACGGAGTTAGATCCGGAGAACGAGATGGAAACTCAATCGAACCCCTTCGTTCTATCCAGTGTCTAGAATAATGCTTTGGATACTGTGCGCGGGGCTTGTTGCTGCGAGATCTCCCAGATCTGCCCTTGTAAACATCGCATACGGTACCATGAGTCTCAAATTTGTCTCGAATGCGTGCAATTGTTACTCGTGTTGGCGGTTCTGTTCTGTACACACGTCTCCATTGCCTTTGAACTTCAACAACATTCTCGGTTACCACATCAAAATTGCTTTCCGCTGTTCAAACGATAATCTTGGCTCCATTTTGTTGTAGCAACGCTAGCATAACGTATTGTGAGTCACATCATACGATAATCTTTACTTTATTTGCTCATTGTTCATTTATCTGTCACTTAGCAACGCTATCATAATGTATGTGAGTCACATCTGTTTACAGAACATCATACTACACATTACTGTTGTTTTTCGGTTCAACTTTGAAATACGTTAAATAGATATCTATCGTGAAAGTGCGTTGGCACCCTCAGTATTTAATGTTGTGAATATAGCAGCAGAAAGGCAACAGAAGAAATGTGTTAAAACTAGAAGGAAAGTAGGAATACAAACAGTAGCACAGATTAAACACAAAGGAAGCACATATTAGAAGCAAAGTAAAGTAGGGATAAACGAAAGGTTTAAGGAAATAAATAAGAAAATAAAGTGACAACAGGAAACAGTGAAAAAGCAGAGACCAACAGAAGAGTTGCAAAACATAAATGACATAAGAAGGCAATACTTAATATCCTAATGACAGAGAGACAAGCCTTTTATCAAGTAATGGCAAAAGCCAAAAGAGCAATGCAAAAAACACCAGTGGGGATTAAAGTAATATCACAACATGGAAACGCCATCCCAGTTGCTTCCATTAAACTGATTAAGGAATTTTATCCCAGTGATGGCATACGTCGCATTGGAACACCAAATTCGTGGAAGAAGATTTTATTCTGCCTGAAAAATGTTAATATTAAAGTAAACGCCGCTCCAAACAGGCGCCTCTTTCAAGTTTGCCTTTGTGTGCAAAATTCATTAATTTTATATTTCAATTTAGAATATTTACAGAAAATAAGCCCTGCGTTGTCAAAGGCGCCTAAACTCTTTTAAATGCAAAACGGAACAGTGACTACTGTGAAAATAGATGTCCTATTTGTGAGGATGGAATATTTTTGGTTGAAAGGTACAAACTTAATAATTTGGAAAATGTTAGTAGTGGAAGACGATAGAGAAAAAGGAGCTGGAAATAAATTCTAGAAAAAGGCACTTGAGACTATATCGTCACCTGCGTTCAAATACATGTCTGCTAAAGATGATTCTTCACACTGCTACAGTAAAAGGAATAATAATGATATGGGATAATGAACTGTAATTCTTTAAATAGTTATGAAAATTACACTTGCAGGACAAAGCCCAGAATGTACATTGGTGTCAAAGGCAAGTTGTTCCAAGACTTTCTCTGGTCACGTGAATTGTGTATACGTATCTTTCTGATGATTTAAGAAAGAAAAAATAAACTGTTTCCTAAACAAAATATTTCAAAGTATAAAACGTATCACAGAGGGAATTAAATCTTGTACGATTATCCAGTTCAAAAATAAATATTTGTTTTCTGCGTTTAGGACCTGCTCAGAAGTGCGAAACAGGCTAAGCTTTGAGAAGGAATGTGTGAACTCAAGTGTGACAGAGCAGTGCTATTGTTATTGATGCGGATTCTTTTGTTAGAGCTGGAGACGAGTCAAAAATCCATACAGAACACGACAATACATCTGAAGTTGAAGCAACTATCTGCTAAGACTAAAACTATTGAGGACATTTCAAAATCGCATGCAAGAAATTAATGGCAAACGTAATATTTTATGAGGGACATAAATTGCAAATCAAGGTGAATCACACATTTACCACTACTAGAATGTAATTTCTGTCTGATGAAAACCGAAATTGGATTGTACGTTCTTCATTATTGACACAATTTTTTATTGTTTATAACATGAGTAAATAATATTTTCAATTACTTTTTATTAGACTTCTTATAAATGCCCTACCAATAACATTATAGATGATTTCCTTGGTGTGAAAATGGTTTTACCGGATGTAACAAGAAGTATTAAACATTTTATTGTAAATATTTTAAAATGCATTCAATTAAGTGCAATTGTCGCATGTGTCTTACGGGCGTACATGCTAATATCGTCCTTGTAACTATCAAAATGGTCACACACGCATATATACAGTCGGACTTGGTGGTGTAGTGGTTACCACAAGATCGCGGGTTCGAACCCGGCCGGGACCGATGGATTTTTTCGGGCGTAAAAATCCTATGTGTGGCTTCCTTCGGAGGGGAAGTAAAGCCGTGGGTCCCGTGTCGTACATTTACGGCACGAAAAAGAACCTCAAGCCTGAAAGAAGAGACCTCTGAGCAAAATTTGTTCAGAATTGAATGATGACCGAGATGTTAAAGAGCGTTCATTAAAAATGAAAAAGAAGAACTCCTAATGACTTGATTTTCGAAAACTACTTTTATCTATTTATGTTAAGGAAATTTACTTAGTGTCATTGAGAGTAAACAAAAATTGCAGCTTTTAGAGTGATTTTTAACCTTTTTATGACATTTTCGTTTTAGAATAATCCTCCCCCCCCCCCCCCGTGGCCCAATTTTGTTGGTTAACGAACTCGACAAATCGTTTGTTAATTTATGGTTATGTATGGAGTATCGTTGAGAAAAAACAAAAATTGCTACCGCTAGAGCGTTAACGGACTCACATAAGCATACACATGTGTGTAATATAAAAATATATACGAAATATATACGTATTACAGTATATAAATTATTAAAAAATTCTTCTATGGCTACAACCGCAATGGCTTACGTTAGTTCGGAATTCGCTGAAGCCAATAAGGTGTAGTATTCTTTAACATATATCCATTTTAAAATTTGGAACACAAACATTTCTGAACGCTGTACCTCTTACTCTATGAGTGTATTTAGACAAAACAAGCTTCACCCGAAAATTATGGGTAAGTAATTTTCTTCATAAAATCAGGTTAATATGCTTTTAAAGACATGAATTATAATAGGATAGTAAAGGCAGAGTTCTGATTTATATTTTATAATAATGTGCCGATCGTAAACTTTAGAAATGTATTTTTATGTGGAATAATTTCAGTGTTGACGTTTTTAACAAACATATTAACATCTAAGGTTTTTTCAGTAAAAAAAATAAATTTTTATTATTTTTGAGTATTGCATTTAAAATCTCTGAATTTTCGAACGAGATTTTACAGGAATAAAGGAAGTTTTCTTTGCTTTTATTGATCTGAGTCAATAAATAAATATGCTTGCACATATCACTAACACACCTGTATTTAATAACCGGTATATAATTATTTTAAAGTGAAAATATAACCTGAGGTTACATTGTAGCATTTCCAGAGACAAAAATAAATAAATAAATGAAAAAGTATGTGAAGTTTGTTTTGCAACAAAATGTGTCATACACATCGTTTTTAATCCTGTCTCCAATCCTTACAAGCTTAAACTGTTAAAATATTCCATAAATACAGTTTTGGAACACCTCTAGACTGAAGATCTGGGATCGTGATGGGTAGGGATCAATGTTGGAACAGATAGAAGCACGGATTAGCCTACTGCGGTTAAACTTTCAAGCCATGTGGTTTGCAACTGAACAGAATTTAATTTAATCTAATGGCAGTGTCTGTGTACATACACGCCGCCATCACATATTATGTTGCTAGCGGTTGGTTCGCTGTACACTCACTCCCAGAAGTTATCTGCTGGAGAGAACTATTACGAAAACAGGGACGAGAGTTCAAATCTGCAACGCAACAGTGTAAAATATATAAACTGTTTAATACAGTTCCCTATCAATTATCCGAAGAAAATAAGTAAACCATTGATGTTTAATTTACATCAGTGCATTGGCAAGCTTCTTTCAAAGTTGAATGTACACATTAGTTAGATGTTTAACAGTTCGTGAATCTGTAGCAAGTGACATACAAGTAGTGCTCTCGTAAAGATGTAAGTCAGTGTTTGGTCCACTCTACTGTTTACTATTCTTGCCATCGTAGTTGCATAAAGGGCAATGGAGTGCCTATATTAAAGTTTCTAAGGTTTATTTATAGCAACACCTGTTGATGAAGCAATGAAAATGTTCATCTATTAAGAATACAACGTGTTCCTAAAGTATGGCAACACTTTTCTTACTTTATTACACAAAAACTACAAATGCTGCCGTTTTCCAAGCTCATAGTTCCCGCTTTCGCCGCAGTTGGCGTTTTGTAAAGATGGCGACTTCTGTCGCAGAGCTCGCTTTCTGTGTTGGAGTTCTACAAATGTAAGAGCGCTGCAAATGTGTAACGGAAGTTCAGGACTAAGTACGATAAAGAAGCAACAAGTCTATTTACGTTTGACATGACAAGTTTGTGAGTACCGGTTGTTTGTGTTCTAAGACGTTCGACAATGAGCGAAGAGACCGTTAACCGTGTGAGAGAGACGTTCATAACAAATACGAAAAAATCAGTTCGTAGAGCATCCCGCGAGCTGCAAGTACCACGTGCGACAGTTTGACGTAAGAGACTCTTGCAACAGTTGAAACAAATGACAAACAACAGCGTTATGAGTTTTGTATCAGAGTACAACAATGGATGACGACTTCGTGAATCACATAATCTTTAGTGACGAAACGATGCAAATGACAAAGTAAACAGACATGTGTGGGGTACCCAGAATCCTCATGAATATGAGCGTGATTCACCCAAAGTGAACGTTTTCTGTGCGGAAACTTTACGCACCATTCTTCCTCACTGAAAGCACTGACACTGGACTTAGGTACAGCAATGATTGTTGCTACAAATGTAAGAAGATTCCGACAATTCTCAAACACATTATCAAGGTGGTTCGTGGTGCCGAAAATGTGGCAGTCGACGGGTTGTTGCGGTCTATGAATATCAATGTCGAACTGTGTGCCAAACATGGAGAAACGTGTACATTTGCATGAAGGCTCCAAATCAGTCCCCCCCCCCTCTCTCTCTCTCGCGTTGAAATGTCTCTCAGACTCATTTAAAATTGAAATGTTCCTGTAGCTGAGCGCTTAATGACTTGTTATGCAATCCCCCGAATTATTTCTTTGCATTCTAGCCAGTGAATTAACATTCCGTACACGAACAATGCAGTTTGAGCGCAAAAATCACTGTTTGATTACTCTGTCGTTTCGTTCCGTATTACTGCACCCTGTGTGTTTGGATATCATTAATTTTCTTAACTTTATGTATTTAACTGTCAGACAGAAATTTGGAAGTATAAAGTATTTGTGTTAGCCTTTTAAAAAGATGGGGTTTTATGGGTACAAAACAGTGTGACGTTGGATCGGGGCTCCCTATCGTACTCCCAGCATTGTAGTTGGAAAGTTTACTTGTCTTAAAATGATGATTTGATTTTAAATTGGATCTTATATGGAACACTCATTCCGCTACGCAATGAAAACCGGACGTTATTGTCGCGCGGTCGGAACTCATAGCGCGAATTTTGTTTCTTTTGGTATTAAATGTTATTAATGTTTTTTTGTTTTTGTTTTTTTATTTTTATTTATGGACGCTCTTTAACATCTCAGGTCATCAGCTTCCCATTCAAATCAGAGCGTGAAACGGCCGACAAATTTTGCTCAGAGGCCTCTTCTTTCAGACTTGAGGTTTTACGCCCGAAAAAATCCATCGCTCCTGGCCGGGTTCGAACCCGCGATCTTGGGTTTAGAAGGACCGCCAGGACCGACGTTATTAATATTGCACGGCCATCATAGCAGATGCTTGAAGTGAATTCATTTGAAAAGATTTTGAGACACTCGCCACCATTGTTCCTGCCAAATATTGTAAACTGGCTGTTGGATATTTTATTTGCACTACTTTTAGTTCAAATACGTGTGTGAAGATGTAGCAGCTGTGCGGCGTTAAGCCTATTAACAACTTTTAGGGAGTGATCTGTTTCATCAAACTTCGCTTCTGTTGACGCTTGGGTTTTTAGGGTGTCAGCTTCTTGTCAATAAAGGGTTCAAACTTCGCTCACATCTGAAAATAGCTCTTGCCGATGGAGATGTTACTGCCGGAAATTATTTACAGGGCTTGTGTGCTTTCTTTTGCACATAAATAAACGTATATCTAACTCTAGCATACTGTTCAATGTACAATACACAGTAGAAACTGATGATGAACACGACGTACAAACTTAATTGCCTGCGTCAGCGAAACTTTAACTCAAGTCTTACCTGGCGGGAATCGCGTGTTTACCGACATCAACCGGTTTACACTAGCACAAAATCGGATTGCACTGCACGACGTTATCATCATACAGAGTTATTGTAGAATGTTGTTGGTTACTATGCTATGTATAATATAGTTTTGGTTTCCTCTACCACACCAACTTTCATTGCTCGTATAGAGCATTCTGTCATTTGTCAGCGGTCGCACCATAAAGGTATTTATTTAAAGTTTAATCTCTTTTATAGTATTATATTTGTTGTAAATCTAGTTCTCTTACAAGCTAGTAATATAAACAAGGCTCTTTCAAAAGCTATGAAGTAGACATAAAAATAGGCAAACAATTCAAGAGTATTTAATAGCTGACGTGTACACTGTGCAGAAGGATATTCAACTATGCAAAATGTCGTGTTCATTGGTGCCTATTTTCGTTTTTAGGTCCTGTTTTACGTGTATTTCACAACTTTTTAACGAACCTTATACACTGCTCAAAAGATTTAGAGGAACGCATACTTAAATCAAAGCTCCAAAATAAATATTGATAGAAAGTAAATTTTGACAATCAGATGTTAAGTTTTGAAGCAATGTTCAAAATTAGAATACAAATATTCTAGAATTTGTTAGTATCTCTGAGAAAAATAGTGAAGTTTCAAAAACTGTTGAAACCAAAGCGGATGCTCTTTGACTTACCTTTTGAAAACAGTTTTAACAGCAATCTGTAGTAGGAAATTGTAATTTTGTGTTCTCTGAGGCTAATGAGATAAATGAATGAAACATCAGTCGCACATGCAATTGCGCGGCCATTCCATTCGCTTTGTCTCCAGGATTCTTCATGTCAGCCTTTCTGTCACCCATGGGGTTTGGAGGCGATGTATAGAAACAGGTGGATACAGACATAGGCGTAAAAGAAGACAGCAGAGGTACAGGATAGGTATCTTGTCCTATCAGATTTGCGCACACCCAAAATCTACAACCAGAGATCTACAAAATGATGTACGAACAACAACTGGAGTGATGATTTCTGATCAAAATATAAGAAGCTCACTGAGAAATGCAGGTTGAGATTTAGAATCCCTCGTTTGACACAAGGAAGCCTGGCTAACATTTGCTCAGAATCATCTCAAATGGCAGCTCCGGCAATCGAAGGTTGTTCTCTTCACAGGCGAGTCAACATTTCGTTTGACGGTTGTAATTGTCGTATGGGAAGTCCTGGTGAACGTCTTGCTTGGACGTGGTTCGGTTATGGTTTGGGCTGGCATTACTGTTGAGTCTCGGACAGAGCTTGAATGTTGATGTTTACATTAATGACATCCTTCAACATGTCGTACTCTTTGCTTATGCCATGGACTTCAATTTTTTTCTAATGCGTGATAATGCTAAATCTCACACAATACGGAATGCCAAATTCGGGTGATGGACAAACCCAAAGGTGTTAGTCATCGCAGCTCACGGAGGACGCACTAGGTAACCATGGAAACATCCATTAATAAAGCATGTTATCTTGTATTAACACCAGTCACTAATTTCTTTGTTAGAATGTGTATTTTACACAATTCTTCAATCTATAATTACCAGCTGTCAAACATTGTTATATTGTATCAATATTTATTTTCGGACTTTTAATTTTTCCTTTAATTTTTTTTGAGCAGGTACATACTACTCTTCATAGTGTTTTCAATATTTCCTCATTTACTGCGTTCACATTGATGTTAAATGTGCTTAGCCGCCATTATGTGTGTTTGAGTTGCAAATTTTGTTTCTTGCTATGGATATGTTTCCTGTCTACCCTTCATTCTCTGCCTTGTGCTTTCGACATTTAAAAGAAGCTTTTTGTCTGTTATTCAAGAGGTGGCCTGCATAATGTGAGGGATACTTAGATATCCGAAATATCTCATGTTTTTTTTTTAACAGTGTTTAACGCCCGTTTTTACTACTGAGGCACCATAGGCGGTGAAAACTGAAAAATGATATATTGAGAAAGGATTATTTTTTATAAGGAAGGAAACTTTCCGGGCCTAAGTTTAGGGTACCTCCCCGGCATTTGCCATTTATGAGGACTGAGGAAAACCTGGAAAAAAAAAAAAAAAAAAAAAACTGTCGGGGAGGACGGTCCTGGCGGGATTTAAAAAGCAGATCTTCCCTTCTGGTTCCGTGTTTTGACGACCTCGGGCGCCATGTGGATATCAGAGCTTTGAACTGCTTCGGACTATCGAAAATGTTTTTTCTTTCTGCTACGCATTTATCTTGTTTTCAACTTTTTTCCCCGTCTTCTGGGAAACAAATCATTTTGATTCTTATTTTGTCTGTTTTACGCTTTCTCTTTCAATTAAAATAATTTTGTGAAGTTTATTATATCAATCTGTGCTTTTTAATGTGTGTGCCTTTAATTGTCTTCCCCCCATTTTACCACGTCGGCTAATCACATATTAAGTAGTGATTAAATTTAGTCCGAATTTTTAGTGTAGCTTTCATTCTTTGATGATCATGCTTTTAATATAATTAAATGGCTCTCAGGAGATTTGTTTTAATTAATTTTTTAAGTAGTTAATTTTAGGGTTTACTCGCTTTACCTTCACGGTAATAAATGAGAATTTGTTGGATGTACGTACCCTAGATTAGACATGTCGTTTGTAACTGTATGTATAGATGATGTTACAATAGCAACGCTCCAGCGTGGTTGTTTATGTTGTAACTGAGTTTCGTGGAAGCTTTCTTTAACCGTTATTAGTATGCTGTTGCGTCTTTTATTTTATAATTTTTAGCGAATTCTGAAGGAGTGTAAACTACCCATGGAACAATTTTTGAATACTTGCAAATTTCCTTTTTTTTTTTTTTTTTTTTTTTTTGTAGTGTTTAACGCCCGTTTTTACTACTGAGGCATCACAGGCGGTGGACACTGGTGATACATGAAATGAAATGATAAATTGGGAAAGAATTTTTTTTTAAAGGAAGGAAGCGTTCCAGGCCTAAGTTTAGGTACCTCCCCGGCATTTGCCAGTTATGAGGACTGAGGAAAACCTGGAAAAAACCCCAGTCAGGGAGGACGGTCCTGGCGGGATTCGAACCACAGACCTCCCGCTCACTCCATCGATTCGATCTACTAGAAACCTACAATGTTATATATATATATATATATATATATATATATATGCATATGTGTAAGCTAATTTTTTAATTTTCAACGAAACTCAGCAAATTTCTTTAAAATAAACTGGTAAAAGTAGTTTCTGAAAATCAGTGGAATCGGAATATTATGAGGGGCGTTTATCTGAAACCCAAAATTAAAAATCACTCTAATAGCACCAATATTTGTTTTTTCATAACAAAACACGACATATACCATTAAAATCATATAAAAATATTTTATGTAAGTCAGTGAAATCAGATTATTAAAAGTGGGGGTTTACCTTAAACCAAAATTTAAAAATTACTCTAGCGGCGCTAAAATTTACTTTTTTGCAACGAAAACTCCTTATATGCTGTTTAAATTGAAAAAAAAAAAAAAGTTCCTGAAAATCAGGTGAATCGAGTGGTTAGGAGTGGGAGTTTGCCTGAAACCAAAAATTTAAAAATCGATCCAGCAGCACCAATATTTTTTTTTTCACAACAAATTTCGGCAGATGCCATTTAAATAAAACAAGAAAAATAGTTTTTGAAAATTAGGGAAATTGGACTATTAGGACTAGGGATATACTTGAAAACCGAAATTTAAAAACATTCGTGCGTTTAATTTTCTCTGTATTGTTTTAAAATAAAAAGGACAAATTAATTCAGCATATAAACTATATTTACAAAGATTCATATGTTTTATATTTAACAAAAGTGTGTGAAGATAGCAAATGTTAAATATTAATGTAATATATGTTTGAGAATTATATTTGTATATAAGAGCGCTCTGTAATAACCTCCAGAAAACGTTTACGTTACATGTTTGTACTACAATAGCTTTTAAATTAAATTTAAGAGCCGACGAAAATCGATGTGACTTTCGATTGTTTTTATTTGATTTGTTCATTGCAATTGTTTCTGAATATTAGCATGCTTTTGTTTTATTGAAACATATGAACATCATCTTAAATGCACATGTAACTCGAAACTTTTTTTAAACCAAGAGAAAAAAAACCAACTATGCTTATTTATTGAGTGACTGTGATTTTATTCATTTGGAACGGGTAAGAAAATTAGTAATGCCTTCCATTAGTAACTGTAGCTAATTACCATGCCAATTGGAAATATTTAATTACTGAACATCGCACAACATTCTCCAGAGCTACCAAGATCTTTATAGTATGGGGCAGTAAAACCAGAAATCCACTTGTAGCTTCTTCTCCTACTGTCTACCTATCTGTCACAATATCGCACTACGATCACTGCCGCCCTAAATGTAATGAAAATGCTGTTTAAAATGTTTGTTTACTACGTACAAACTTGTTATAAAACGTTGTTTATTCTAAGTCAATATGCACATATTGCGAAATGTGTTAAGAAGTTCTCGAGTATTAGTTTTTTTCCGTAACATTCTGCTATAGCAGGATGACGCTTTGTGGTAAAGTATGTTGCAACAATGAATTGGCTCTTTCGCATATGTAGTTCAACTCTTTTATCGTTTAGACTAGTGTGTTTTAACTTTTTGTGCTTAGGATGAGAGAGATGTACGGTTCGTTAATAGCATGAAGCGCGGAATGGGCGATCTCGGGTTATAATGAGCGTAAGGGAATCGCTGACAGTTTTTTTGGAAACTGCTTAGGAACATCGGCTAAGTCATTTTCATTACAATATTGAAAAGTAAGAAAACTTATCAAGGGACACTGGGAGTGTATTTTCAAAGTCACACATGTATGGATTTTTCTGAAAGTTTTACTGTTAAATTAATATTTATACCGCATTTCATTCAAATTGCAGAAATATTTTGCTATCTATGAAATTGTTTGTAAGGTTTCGCCCCTTAACACCCCTATAATTTATGTATGTTTTCCCGTAATTACTCTTAATGTTAATAATCTTTAATAGTGTATAATTTCGATCATACGTTGCATAGCTGCATCTTTGTAAATCAGGAAATTCAGTGCTTTGCCCAAAATAGCGTTCAGAATATCTCCAGCAATAAAACCTTGTGAGAGGCTGATATTTTGTATGTCGAAGCTAAGCAACCAGGGACTTCACCTATTGTACTCAAGAGATGTTTTTGTCAGGAGAAATCTTCCGTTCCGTTTATATCACGTAACCGGATGAGTTAAAATGTCGTTGGAGGCGGATGAACTCGATCAGCTGAAAAGACAGTTACAGTTTAAAGCAAAGTATCATAAGATACATTTTTAAAAAAATCGGTTGCTAGGGAGCGAAACAGATGAGGACAGGCAGATTTAAAGCAGTCAGTCAGTGTAGCGGCAGAGTTTAAATTTTGGGAGACCCGATGCTGCGGCTTGTGTGCCCCACCGATTTCTGTTTGAATTACGTATATGAGAGCAAAATAGGGCGCGGTGCCTCTTTCTATTTTCGTTATTCTCTAGTCATCCAGGCTCAGTATTTCGGCACTGCGTATTCAAGCAACCGGAGTTCGAAGCTTATACCACATATACTTCATCGGGACAAACAGCCCAATAATGTAAAATCGCTGAAGAATTACACAAAGTTTGTCGAATTTATCAAAGGTAAAGCACATGTTTATAGGAAAGTGACCCGCCTGCTCATTCACAACGCCACAATCTCTAAGATCTAAGAGCAACACGGCTGCAAGTAACAGTCTCAGCTATAAATTATTTTATAAATTTTATTACGTAAATATGTCAATAAAAATGTTCCGCTCTTATCATGAGTTGAGAAAATGGTTTGCGTTTTTGCAATTAGAGTTTTGAGCTACATACAAACAGTGTGTCAAGATATATTTTAAATAAATTTAATGAATGAACTGTAATAATGTTTTTAATCTATAAAAACTATAATCTTTAAAATTTACATTTTTCAAAAAAAAAGTTGAAATAATTATGTTTGTCTCATATAGTATTACAATGGATACTTCTGCACATTCTGGGAAATTTTAATTGCATTTAAACAAAAATTGAGACGCATGGAACATTTGAAATGTGTGGATACGAAGTTTTTTTTTTTTTAAAAAAAATGCTGTTTTGTAAAAAAGTGGGTGGGAAACAGTGAATTGTGCCCTACACACATAGGGACCCTGCAGATTTACAGTTATGTGTGTCTGTACTTCTCTGTGCTACTTTTGCAGGCTCTTTCCTGCTTATGACAGCTGACCACCTGCTCTCGTAGAGTCGAGTCGGGTCTTACTGATCTTTGAATCTGCCGCCGAACATTACACTCACCCCTCAGCTTTTGAGAATATACGGAAACAGCCTCTAATGTCGCAATTTCTAGCTGCTTCTTCTTTGAGACAATTTTTCCAAATGAACACTTTCCTTTGAATGTTGTGTCCCTCCACGAGCAGGTTGCCAGTAGTTCATCAAATGAGCAGACATCTTACAATGGCTCTGAGGAGTCTCACCAAGAGTCTGTCCCTGTGGGAACTTCTGATGTTCTGGCTTCTAGCTTTTGATCTGTAATGGTAAAGTGGTTATATCATGGCAGATGCTTCAGGGTGACCAGTCTGTAATAGCTGGTTAGTTTCTAACTTCAGCTTACACATCCACAATCACCGAATCTGGTGTCTGTAGTGTCTTTCTTTAGCTTAAGGAAACCTCTTTGCTACATGATTAACGCATTCTATCGCTATCTCCACACCAGCAACATATATCGTCACTTCTTTTAGGGGCTGGCGAGTCCTTGCGTGTCTATCAGACAGACAGTTGTGCTGATGAGGTGTGGCAGGCTGAAAAAGGACACACGAGACTCTTTAAATGACTGTAGAGCCGGAAGAGGGGAGGGACATGCAAATGGTGACTCTCTCCTGATACCCAATGGTTTAAGGAACCATTTGCAGAAAAAAAAATCGGTTTTTGAACATTTTGACCAAAAACGCAGTTGTTAAATTCTCAGTCTCTGCGGTATATTGTGCAAATTCCTCAGTGGCTCTTGAAAATATATTAGGGAACAAATTCGCATAAATAATTCGCCCATATCCAAAAGCTATGCAATAAATATTTGTTCTGTCAGAATTTGTGTTTGAATTGCTGCTGTGTCCGTACCTAGTGTCAGAAACTGCAGACTGGTCACCCCTGAAGTTGATAACACCGGGCGATGAATGCACACATGCGTCTTTCCTTGTGATTCCGTCATTTTCATCCCGAACAGCGAACACGAACCTTTCTGAGAAGTGCAAGAGGCGCTGACGTTGAGGTAATACATAGAACAGAAGTAACGTGCATGTGTGTCCAGCACCGACACAGGCTCAGCGATCTGTTGGCAGGTATGTGAAGCAAATAGCTATTGCTGTTGTAGTTCTGCCAGCTCTCAGTTCTGAACAGGAAAACACTTGTTAACATCACTATGTTGTATGAATATAACGTTTGGAAATTGTTCCTTAGCATGCAGCAAGATAAAGAATAAGGGCAATTTGTGAGCAAGGCTCTCATAATGCAAGGGGTGTCAGAAACCAACGTGCACCACATGACCTTATAGACGAGCAGGATAAATATTAGGGTAATGGTTCTGCCGATATAACCTGTACAAATTTATAACAGGACTACTATAAACGATTCATTCGTTCTCAAAACGTTATATTTTCCAAAATATTACACGTACAAATATGAAAAGAACTCTAAACTCACAAAGTTTTCTTCTAACTCTACAAATTTTCTTGTGTTCTCCTTGAGTCACACGACACACGTCCAGCTCGTTCCACACATTTTCTAGTATTATCGTAGTAGCACTTGTCATTTCTGCAGCAGCATCGATGCGTTCCCTGAACTCTGCTTGTGCTCTTGTCATGGTCCTTAATGTACCCCCAAAGGCGTTAGACCAGTGATCAAGCCACATCATCCTCACCAACACACATAAGGCAGCGGTGCAGAAGTTCATCGTTTAGGTAGCGACAAATGAGGGGCTGCCCCATCTTGTTGGAAGATAAAAATTCTCAAAATCAGCAGCCAGTTATGGAAACAACCACAACTGCAACCAGGTAATATTTACCAGTAATATTTATAACCAGGTAAGATTTACCAGTCTCAATCTTCTTACAGAAGAAAAACGGCCATACAGCTTTGTGTGTGACATTGCACAGAAAACTTTCACCTTTGGTGAATCTCTTTCAAGTGCTACAATTGCACGAGTGCCCCACAATCTCACGTGTGACGATTAACTTTCCCGGATATATAGAATGCTGTTATCAAGTTGGCAGCGAACCTCCTGCATTGTGACGTAAAATTCCAGACACCGGCTTTAATTGTTGCAGGAGCTGCAGACGGTGCGGTTTGAAAGGTACGTCGTCATACAGTATGCAAGTTCGCAGCTTGCTCGGACCGTTGCACGAAATTTTCCCTCACTATCTTCACAGTTTCATCTGCACTTTTAGTCGACCGATACTTTTCCGCTTACACAGACAATCAGTGTCCTTAAATATCCGATATCATCGCAAAGTGTTTTGTTTACATGCCGGTTCTTTTCCATACTCTTCTGAATGCACTGCTATAACAGACGAACATCTCGCACTTTCCAATACACAAAAACTCTTTTCTTGCCTTGTCGCCATTTTGTAAAAGCACTGAACTCGTGCTGCCAACTGGTGCACACAATGCAAACATGGTGAGAGTACGGTTCTTTACATATATAAACGTGTAATACTTTGGAATATATAACGTTTTGAAAACAAATGCATCATTTATTGTAGCCCTGTATATTAAAACACAATTTGTTTGAGATTAAGTAATGTTGCGATTCAAAGGGAGTATCGTGTGCATTCAAACGACACTGCACATTGCATGAACTTCCTCTGATGTTAAAGGCAAACTCCCGATGTTCGTTTATAGGTGGAAAACGCACAGATCTCATCCAACCATTGGGTGGTTACTTCTCCCGCCCTTAAAAGAATGTCATCAAAAACGTCATAGAGTCTACAGTAGCCTTGTCTCAGTACGAGATGTGGAAAGTGAAACTAATTTTCAAATTTCGGCGTTCAGATTCAAGCCTTTAGTTTTGTAAAGCTGGAGTGTAATGATGAATGTAAAATATGTGATAGGTGAATACAGTGTATCGAATGGTGCATCTCATTACGTCGACAGAATCAGCTGCGCTCTCATGACGTACGTTTTGTATGTGCCACGTCCAGTTGGCATCGGTTTCTGACAACGACATGCACTTCCCTGCCAACGGTTTCATAAAGACCTTGTCAGTTTTATTCATGGAATTAACAGAAGCTAAGGCGGGCCGCAAACCAAATGCGACATTTATTTGAATCTTAAGAATATGTTGCAAAGCAAAAGCATCAGTGTAGAGAGCAGACCTGAAACAGTTGAGCCCAGAAATTATTGGGCGAAGTTGTTTTTGTGAAATGCTTGGGAAGTAAGAAAATAATAAATGTAGTTCGGGGAAGTGATCCATTCCATTAAATTCTCCGAAATTTTTTTACAGCCTGGAATATTCAATATAACTTAATTTTGAATTAGCTAAAGAATTGCTGGTAAAAAATAAAGAAAAACACTAAAAATTCTGTAAAACAAAGACTTGAACAGCACTGTGTTAAGCCTATCACTTTCAATTGCTTTAACTTAATTAAACCTAACCACAATACAAAGTGGGATAAACGAAAACAAAACAAACCAGCAGCGTACAACGCTGGACGGCAGTAAATTCATTGTGTGACATGATTGAGGAGATGACCTGACTATATTGTTATTCCTTGTGCGTAATCTAAGTTCCTTGCAACACAATAGTCCCCCAATATTTGTGCTAAAATATGTAAATAAATAAATATCGGTATTCACCGGTCTTGCAGCTAAACATTAAAAGAACAATTGCAGCGGACAACAAATGCCATTTCTAAATTGCCCATCAAAAATTCTTCCCTATTATCACAGAATATGTACTAGGAAAAGAATTAATTTATCTCACATTTGAAGAAGACCATATTACTAACCTAACACTATCAACTTCACTTGTTATAACCGGATTACTATTAAGTCTACAATAGACTGAGCGAAGAAACCGACATTAGCAGATATAAAAACCAAGTTACATTTTAAATTAGTGTCACTAAATGCTCAAAAACCTCAATTGAAATAACATCGTTTTTGTCCAAATAGTTGCTGCCCCACTCACAATGAAAATTAAACTTAAAACCTAGATGCTATGTATTGTACTGAATCACGTAAACATAAAAATAAACGTACAATTAGACGTAAACTTAGAAGTTTGCAAGGTCCAAGGTTTTGTGTCTACGTCTAACTTAAACTTAAGAAATCAGCCAATCAGAACACAGCTGCTCTGTTTGTAGAGTTCTGTGGAAATAAAATGCAACTCTTGCTGCTGCAAGTCCCGAGCGACGGCGGAGAGAGCCGAAGGTAGTCCCCCCCCCACACACACACATGAATTAATTGCGAATTCCAATAAGAGTAGATGTGCCACCCTTACAATATTTTACCCGCCTAACAATCCCCTATCAATTTATATTTAAAAGTTACGGAGGACAACGCATAGGTTACATTGTGTTTAACATAAAATAAAACATGCAACATTTACACAGCCACAGTAGTTCGGCTCTCTCTGCTGTCGCTGGGGACTTGCAGCAGCTAGCAGCAAGTGTTGCACTTATTTCCGTGCTCCGTGTAAGGGGAAGTCATGGTAGAGAGAGCTGAAGATCAGTAGACAGAATGACGTCAATGAACAAAAGATTAATTGCATTATAAGAAAGCTATCCTTGCTCATATTACTCCAAGCAAATCAGTTACTGCACTTTGCATATGCATAAACGCTACCGTCGTCTGCTCAGAGGCAGCCATTGTCAATCAGCTGTTAGTTGATCTTCGCTTGTTCTTATTTTTGATTGGCTAATACGTACGTTTGCGTCTTTCATCCAGAATGCCTATATACCTCTAAGTCAACGTGTTACGTCTTATTTTATTATGTTTACGTTTAACTTTCATTGTGAATGGGGTCTAAAGGTTTCAAGTTGATAACGATATTAATCCAGATACCCCCAATGTGTAGAAGGCAGCGAGAGGTCTGTAGTTATTTTTCTGAAAATGTCATTTCTTGTTGATAATTTTGCAAACATTTTCTTCCCATTCGGCACTAATTTATGTAAGGGTTTGAACTGTTTCACACAGTCTATGTAGGACATGAACTATCTAAGGGCAATTCGCTCAAAGTTCTTCAGCAACTTCCTTCATAAATGACAAGGCAGCGGTTAGCAAAAGTCGTATTTTACACAATTGGATCACGAGATATGAAAAGATTCCTCGCAGCTTACCAATAAGCTATTTAATTTGAAATGGCACATCTTTATACGATAGCAAAAATTGTTGTTTAGATATTTTTATAGCTTTTCAATAAATTTGCTATAGTCTTTTCTGCTTTTCTATCACGAGTATTCGCAGTTCCACCCAGATCTTTTAAACTGTCACTTATTGATCTAATGTGTCTTCATAGCACCCGGAGAGTTTTTCCTAGGCATCGACACATCAGGAGGACTTGGGCTCATATGTTTACTGAGATAGCATTGTTTACCTTATAAAGATGTATGTCAGTGAAACAAATGCTTTGCATACTTTGAGACGTTGGGAGATGAGCTTGACGTTGATTTATATACAAGTAAAACACAGCTGATGTGTTGTTGGGAGCTCGAGAGATGGCTGTTGATGTATGCGGGGGAGAGAGAAGGAGTTGTAGGTATCTCCCATTACGTGCAAACGTTTGCGTGTGTATCATCTATTCAAATACTTAGGGCGGTTTCTGAATGGCATTGCGTTAATAGTGGGCAGGTGGACGTTTTGCATTGCAAGGTGTATTAGTGTATAGTTTCACACACACTGATCTACTAATTGTATAGATACTGAAACATACACTTGACGCAATTTCTTCCTTCACTCCTGAAGACAGGTTATGGTTACTGCAAGCACGTTTTTTTTTTGTATTTTATTTATTTACAGACGCTCTTTAACATCTCAGGTCATCAGCGTCCCATTCAACTCAGGCGTGAAACGGCCGACAAATTTTGCTCAGAGGCCTCTCTTTCAGGCTTGAGGTTCTTTTTCCTGCCGTAAATTTGTGACACGGGACCCACGGCTTTACTTCCCTTCCGAAGGAAGCCATACTTAGGATTTTTACAAAAAATATCGCGGTTCAAACCCACAATCTTGGGTTTAGAAGGCAAGTAGGTTACCACTACACCACCAGGACCAACTGCAAGCACGTAAAAAGAGTAGAGAAAAAAATTATGAAAAGGATGAATTACTGGAGGACGCCATCTACAGCTTCATTGTTTCTTTGAGAGAAGAAAAAAGTGAAGTGTTGCCAATGCTCTGTTTGGCAGAAAATAAGCAGAGCAGATAGAAATTCCAGAATTGGGAGTGTCCAATTATATTTTATTAAGTTAGGAAATGTTAAGCATGTTAACTGCGGTCAATGTTTTCTAAACGCGTCAAAGTACAAGCACAGACTCTGTTTACGATACATGCACTACCCATGAACAATGCACTCTTCTCACTTGCCATCTCTCCAGCTCCCAGCCTAACGACCCCTGAAGGTTTATTTCTTTTTCCTCTTCCCAGACTCAACAAATAATCTTACAGCTGTGCAAGTTGACACTGGAACAATTAAAACCAGTCGTACCAATAAGTTAACTCCGGCAGAATTCACTATATCAGAACTAATCCTTTGGAAATATTGGGGGAGCTCATTCTTCTCTGCGAAAAGGCCCATGCACCTATTCCTCTGAACACGGTTGGGTTAAAGTAAGCATCTGGAAAGAGTAGGGAATGATGGATTACTGGAGGGTGTTGCTGACAGTTTCATTATTTCTTTGGGAGCAGAAACAAGTGAAAGGAATGGCGCAAGTGACTGCAGTCAGGAAAATGATGACTTGTTTGATGCTTGCCGCTGCTCTGTCTGACAGAATAAATAGAAACTTCAGAAAGGGAGTACTGAATTATATTTCAATAATTCGTAAATAAGTTAGGAAATGTTAATCACACAACTAACACAAGTACAGGCTCTGTTTACGATACGTGCACTACCCATGAACAATGCGCTCATTTAACATATTGCAGATTAATCCGACTAGCCGTCTCTCTTCCTGATAAATATGGCGTTATTACCTGGAAACGTTGATCCCATCTGTGGGAAAAAGTGTTTTAAATTCCAATACTTACTGCTGCATGTATACTCAATGTGGGATCTTCAATTCACAAAGTTAAACATCACAAATTACGCGCTGATTCTGAATTAGTAACGACTCTCAATGTCCCGAAAGGTCAAAATAAATATTTTCTTGAAGCCACCTCATTTGCACGTGCACAGTGGGAAAGAACGGAATGCAAGATATCTCACCACCACATTGTTTATATGAGACTATTGCCGTAGCTGTCATATATTATAAGAATAATGCACCTATTTCTCTGTTGATGTACTACGAATGAAAAGCTTTTATTGTGGAATTTGAAACCGAACAGTGGAAAACTGTAAAATGCGTGTTCATAAAAATTTGTTGAAACTTTACTCGCACATTCTTTTGTATGTTTTTATGTGAAATAATAGTTCGAATTTGCAGTTGTTGACTGTCGATTAGGCTTTCAATACACTTGCTATGGAAGTGTTCCCACTAGGATAAAAGAAACACTTATTACCTTTCATTACTGTTAGATATTTGCAAATACACGAGAAACGAACCTAGTCGCACATCGACTGACGACTGCCCTGGACGCCCATGGGGGCATTGGCCTCCTACTCGAAGCACTCTGCGCAATCCGATAATGTCAGATCAATGAGACCCCAAAAGAGAACTATTTTCTTTGAGCTACCAAAATGAAAAGCCATTTTCCACAACCATTGAGCTTCAGCAGGAGTTTCCAAACCCCCTTCTCAGGTTGAGCAGCCTGGCAGATAAAACAAAAGCTACTACACACATGCCGGGGGAGAGGGGAAAGAAGTAAGTGGGTGCATGATGAACAAGTGGCTTGTTAAGAAACGTAAAGCAAGCAACCCACCGGCAGTTTGCAAATATTTAGATGAAATATAGCGTACGTTCATTGTGTGAGAATTGAGGGGGAGTCCTGGAGCTTTGATTTTTGATTAGTAGGAAAGTAAAGTGCAGAGTGTCGTTTTAAAAATATCAAATGCAACAAATACAGGTTTACAACTTTGAAAATATTCAACCGCGTTTTATTTTTACATGTTGCTGGTTATTATATTGGGGTATTTCATGTAGTAACCTACCACCACTACCATCAACAGAATCACACTATTAATACCTTGAATTTAGTAAAATTTGGTAGGAATTTTATAAAGGCAAAATCGCGGAACAGTTTAATTTAGTCATGCAAAGAAAAAAATGATCGCATATTAGTAGCATTCTGTTGTTAACTCGTTACAAAAGCTCATATATGCAGCTTGTCTCAAAATGCACAGATACGTGGTTTCAGCAGTTCAAATAGTATTCAAGAAAATCGTGTGCTTTATAATTAAATTCTTATAGACATTTATTTCGTAAAGTGCCCTTAGGAATTTAATTACAACCTTGTTGCAGATTATATTTTTCTCGTAGAATAGTGTAAACTAAAATATTATCACCGCCAGCATCATTACTGCTATACGTAATAAGGGAAATCTTTAATGTATTAGCTAAGTTTCAAGTACTGCTGAGAGCTCGAGAGATGGCTAGCGGCGTATGCTGGAGACGAAAGCTTCATCTGCCAACTAAAACGTTACGCACTGCATGGGTATCGTCTATTCAAATACCGCGTTCTCATTGCGTTAACGAAAGCAGAATATTAATAGTGAACAGTTGAACATTTTAGTTAAGTATTAGTGTATAGTGTTACATATATATTCGCTACTAATTACATATATTGAAACGGGACATCCAGATTTGATCCCTACAATTAATAAACTAAGATAAAGATTTAATCCTGTTTAATTAATTAATTTCCATAGATTAATATTTCATGATACCATTATGTAGAATGATGTAGATTGTTCAAGAATCAGAAATCTTTAGTGTAAAGATGAAAAATTTCATGTGGCACAAGCGACTTTCTGATGCCATAAGCAAAGCCATTTACTCAATAGCTAGAGGACCTTTCTTTTCATCTTCGTAAAACAAGTCCTTGAAAAAAACTGTAGTGAATAACTTTCCCCTTGTGCAACCGTCCCTTAAAAAGAGAACTCTTCGTAAAAAGAGAAATTTAGCAATACAATGAATTAAGTCTAGCCAATGAGTTCTCGTATTTCAAAATGTCTTTTCCAGAAACTTAAGCGGTGAGAGATCAAGCCAAGAAGAAACTTTGGTGGCGCGTTTGCAAGTTCAAAAATTTGAAATCTCGTAAAAGACGCGTAGAAAGTCTATTAAAAGCAATTATGAAGGCTTTTTACACTCAGTTCGCTTGGAAAAAAGAGACAGGGCAGTTCAATTTAGATAGTGAGTAATATAACTTGTAGTGGAACAATAATGCTCAATCTGCTTAGAAGAAATCAATAGTATAGTTTTGTGTATGCGATGCCAACGACTATAGAATTTGTGAGTGCACCGTCAGGAAATATTGGTATGGAAGTGTCGGAAAAAGAAAAAGAATAATAAAATTAACAGTGAAGTGTGAACAGTTTAGTCTGTTGTAAAACTTTAATCCGCATCTTCCACAGTGTTTTCTTCAGTGATCTTCCTCTCCCTCCCTCCTCAGGTAACAACCCAGAAAAAACTTGAAGTAATTTCAGCATCCCTGAGACGATTGCGGCAGCAGGAGGGTTCAACGCAGATTTCTTTCGCGACATCAACAGTAAACGTCAGATCCGCCAATTCAAAGCAAAAGCAATTAATCCAACACCTTTCATAAACCCCCGCAAACTTGGCTTTACAACGTGGGGCAGATAATCATTCCCTCGTCCTTTTATAAACCCGGGCAATATACATACAAATAATGGATGTACCACAAGAAGAAAAGAAAGGAAAAATTATACATTGAGGAATTGAGAATATTGATAGTTGCATGTGAGTAGTCGAGACGATAAACTTTATATTAAAACAACCACCTGACGTGTATCCCAGTGAGAACAAGTAGCGGGTAAGAAGAGAAGCGGTTGAAGCCGGAGAATTTTCTCTGTCTACTGCAGGAAACAGACCGGAGCGTACAAAAGTGAATTCGAATGTTTTTGACAAGAATGGAATACGCTGCTGCATACAGGAATTTTATTTAGTGAGAAAGAAAGTTCCTACATGTCCAAAATGTTTATGTGATATTTGAAAAAGAAAGAATTGTATTTCCTTAAGGGTTCACTTTCTTAAAGAAATGAGCTACAAATGGAAAAAGTGTCAAAATTAAAGGAAAATATTAATGAAAAGTGAAACGTAAATGAAATGGCGCTGTATCTGACAGCAGTAACATTATAAATTAAACCAAGATAAGTTAGTGTATTGGATGATTTACAACAGTTTTTTTCCTTGTAATGAGAGTTATTGCTGGGGGGAAAGCACATTAATGAAAACGAATAGATTACTAGTGAAAGAAGAGGAATCCGAAATGCCACCCGCAATGAGCAGTCATTGAGCTTGTAGTGTACTTTTTAGTAAGGATATGAATTTGTATAGTTTTTAAATGTTGCGGTGTATGTACGAACTTTGGCGGTGACTGTTGAAGAATCAATTAATTATATTTTTATGACTGACTCTTTCTTTTTTGTACATTTACGTCATACATGTTCGGGAATGAGGTTCATGGTAGCAAATTATCTCCTCACGGAAAACCGTATTAAATTCTAGAACATATCTCGCCCCTAGACAGTATAACACAATTGTTTTGCACAATGCACTTTTCAGTTAGAAGTGAATATTATACTTAATTTGAAAAACTCCTCAAATAGCATGAGTGATATAAAAAAACAATAGTTTTTAGTAACGCATTTAACTTCTATAAGGGAAACACAATTTCTGTACAGTCAAAACAACATGTGTACGAACGAACATTGAAAACTATTTTTTACTAAGAGAGCATTCAGTAGCAGTTGCGTATGTTTTACGGTCTCTGGAAACCGCCACGGGTGGCCGAGATCGCTAAGGCGCGGACTCGTGAACGGAAAGTCTGGGGTTCGATTCCCGCCAGGACCGCCCTCCCTGACTGAGGTTTTTTCCAGGTTTTCCTCAGTCCTCGTAACTGGTAAATGCCAGGGAGGTGCCCTAAACTTAGGCCTGGAACGTTTCCTTCCTTAAAAATCCTTTCCCAATATATCATTTCATGTCATGTATCATCAGTGTTCACCGCCTGTGGTGCCTCTGTAGCAAAAACGGGCGTTAAACACCATTCATTTGTTTTTATTTGCAATCCTGAAGGTGTTTTTACTCCTTTTTCTGCAACAACTATACAAGTATCTTCTCGTGCTTTTCAATTCCATTTTTTTTTTTAACTAAAATCATCCTTCTAAGTTGAAGGGTCTATGTCCAGGAAATTGATGCTGATATCATGAAGAAAAAAATTACACCAAAAGTGAATTACAAGAGACGAAAACTCCATGTTTGTAAAGCAGGAAGAATCATTGGTGCAGAATGTACTTCCTCAGTTGATTTTATTACGTTTATCTCCTTTCACGTTTGCCTTAATTGCTGTTGGAACATTTTCATAAAATAAGGATAGAGTCATAGTTTGGATTTTTTTTTTTTTTTTTTTTACAGCAGCGTTACTATTTTCTGCATCAATATCCTGACAATTTGTGACTAAAACTATAAGCAAAGGAAAAAGAAAAGTATATATATATCTTTTTGTGGAAACTATGAACGATCTCTGTGACATATCTCATTCAAATGCTTTCGGACAGACGACAGAGAAATTTTCACTGCCGTCACCATCATCATAGCTGTGGCTGCTTGATGTTGAATCATTAGTTTTTCATGTACCAGCTAGTAAGTAGCAAAAATTCTTCATAAGTTTTTCTTTTCTTTTCTTTTTTTTCCTGGTGGTTTCCATCGCCAAGCCCTTCCTTCCTTGTATTTTAGTGTTTGACCTATATGACAGCCTGGTCGTACTTTTAGCCACTGAAGCATGACATCCTCTTCATATTTCATCTGTCTGAAAGCACCTGAATGAGATAAATGAAAGAGATTGTCCATCCATAATTTCCACAAAGAAGATGATCTTTTTTCTTTTTCCTTGCCTGCAGTTGTTGTCAATTTTTTCTGTAAACCTTTCCCCTCATCATAGAGTTTGAATAATTTATCAATGCAGTGGCCAGTTCTTCTAGTAGGAATCCGTGTTTTTGCCATATAACGGAAGCTTTTTGAATCACTAATGCTGCACTTTGCTTTGTTGTAAGATATACAAATCTTACAGTGTAGAAAAAAGCGCTTAACATCTGCCGGTTCGAAGGCAGTTTGGCTCCGACGAGTGAAGATGTAGCCAATATTTTCTTAACTGGTGTGACAAACTACTTAGATTTTACAAGTCTAAAACACCTCGGAAATGCTACTGTACACCAGCACAAACAGTAATTGAAAAGTCATTCATCAAAGAGATCATCTTTAGTAACAAAATAAGATAATGTAGTACAACAACAATAATAATAATAATAATAATAATAATAATAATAATAACAACAATAATAATGCATGTTTATCTGATATTACAAAAATTCTTTCCGGGTTAAAATTAAAATTTGCACACAGCGTTATTATTATTATTATTATTATTATTATTATTATTATTATTATTATTATTATTATTATTGGACAAGATAAGGGGATGGGTACAGCACAGTTTTATCTTTCGGAAAATTACCAATAGCTAAATACCATCCTAGTGTGTATATGCATGTTTGTGTATTTATTTATTCATAATGTTTGACGGCCGTTTTCAGTGCATGTGGTGATAAAATAATAAGTTGGGAAAGAAGTTTTATTTGTAAAAAAAGCATGCTAGGTCTCAATTTTAGTTAACTACCCGGCATTTGCATATAATGGATAAATCTTCAGGAAGGCGGTTCTACAGGGAATGAAACTGCAGACTCGTGTCTGTCGTTCCTCCCCTTCTTAAATTCATTACCGCAATTGTTTAACGTGAGAAAAATCACGTGGTCTCTCGACGCACTCTTATTTTTAGTTTCTAAAAATAATGATTATTTTAAAAGGATTTTGCTTTATTAAATTGGTAAGATGTAAATAAAGTGGAGTTGCCGGAGCCAGCACTCAGTGTGTTTTGTGTACAAACTGGAAAGTTTAGTCGCTCCACGTTCATTATTGCAAATCACGCTCTCAACTTTTTAGTCAGCAACTATTTCATATTAGGGAACTGCCAGGATTATTTCACGCACGTGAGCCTCTCTCTACCTGCGGAGCGCCGTGGGACGTAACCACAATGTGGCTCTGCACCCGGATTGGTAGGCGCTCTATGGAATTACGCATACCACTCGCATACTCCTATCCTATGCCGCAGGGGTCCCGTGTAACTAGGGCTGACCGCAGAGCATGATAGGAATTCTATCTTGGCCTGGCTAGTTAGGGCGCGATTTGTAAGCGACATGGAGAACAGACTTTTTGTGTAGCGATGAGCTATTCACCAACCGATAAACAGAGATGCATGTGGAAAATGAAGTCATTTGCGGCGGGTTTGGTTTTCATGCAACACAGGAGCAAGGCAGGCTTCCCCAAGAGTTGCTCAGAATACTCTTGTAATGGTAAATATGTACAGATGCAGGAATGTGTAGTTAAATTTGCAATCCAAACACAGAGAGAATATGCTTTAATACAGTTCTGTAACACGCGGCACTCTTCGTAACAAAATTTAATTGTGCCGATTTTAATATTAATGCATGTTTGAAGACAATATTTGTGAACCTGTGAGTCAAGTTACAAGTTTTCCTAAGTCAACATTGTTGTAGGATACCATATAACAGTGGAATACGAGAACCTGCAAATTGTTGTTTATACGAAGTAATATTTTGATGTATTTACATGCACTTGCTAGCATGACCAACATGTAGACGTGCATCATGAGGAAACTCCACTACTGCAATGTGATGTGTATCGGACATTTTGAACGTCTGTTGAAGTGGAGAATACGGTTGAGGAATATACCGACATGTACGGACAAGCCAATGGGAACAGTAAGGTAACCGCCAGGTTGTATCGGGCCAGGTACTTCTGTAGGAGACATTACATCTACACCATGTTTCCATGAATGTTCCGATGGTTAAGAGAAACAGGGCAAGTGGTACCTCAATACAACGATCGACTACCGCCAGGGAAGAAGAAGAGCTTGCTGGGAGCCTTCACTCAGCACTCGATCAGTTGCACGTGAAATGTGTGTGTATAGTAATACGGGAACAGCAGCTACATCGTCATGCTGACAGGAGGTTCTGTTTCACCTGATCTGACCCAACTTTATTTCTTCTTGTGGGGTTAAGTGAAAAATCTTGTGTCCAGACTGAAGATCTCCTGGCAAGACTTCTCGCTGTCTGTCACATTGTTCGAACTACACCGGAGCTGTTCCAACGGATACAATGGAACTTTGTGCGACAATGTCATGTCTGCATCCAAGCAGGGAACACCACTGTGAACGTTTGTTGTGAATGTAGCACCGCACCTTATGAAAGTTACAAATAAATATATTACACCTACACACCACAAATTTCGCTTATAACTTTCTGCTACGTCTTTTTGGGACCAGATTGCCTGATCTCAATTTCAAACATTTGCCCTTCTCCATCATCCTTGAAAGTTTGTAGCATCAGCTCGAAAACATTCTGTATAACTGAAAAAAGTTTTGTAACAGTAAATGAATTACAGAGCGTGCCTGGAGTCAAAGAAAAGGTTGGGTTGTTAATAACTTAAATGACAGACGTTTCCTTTATTTTTATTTTATTTGTTGCCTCTGTCTCTGTATAAAATGGGAATTGGAGCTATGTAAAATACACAGGGCTGCAGTAACCAAAAGCAAGAAGGATCTCCGTGCCACGTTCTTAAGTTCCCGCACGGTATTGAATAGAAAGGATTTGACTGAGTAAAGGATAAGTTGGCTGTTGGAAACATTTTAAGATAAATACAATGTCTGCGAAATCTTTTAAGTCAGGAAATATGCAACGAAGTGCATGAGGAAATTGTCGTGTGATATTAACTCGTCACTGCGTTTGCTTTTACATTGCTTAACAAATTATTGCCTACGTGTGAAAGTGGTGCAGCAAGGAAAATTGCGTTCTAAATTCTTCAAGTGTTAACAAGCATGTTTCCTTATCTGTTGCTTGTACTACTGAAAGCTTAGAGCGAGCAGCTAAATCAACGAGGGCCTTCCTGCTTTCTTATCTGTCTGTGGGAAGCGAACTTGTTCAAGGTCACTTCGCTAGGGATGCACGCCGTGATGTTTCCAATTGTGAAAGGAAACATTAACGGCTTATACAAAAACTGTCATTTTTTTTTTTTAAATAACACCCGTACTAACTACTAAAGCACCACAGACGCTGGACACTGATGATGCATGAGATGAAATTATAAACTGGGAAAGGATTTTTTTTAAAGGAAGGTAATGTTCCAGGCCTAAGATTAGGGTACCACCCCGACATTTGCCATTTATAAGCACTGAGGAAAACCTGGAATGGACCTCAGTCAGGGGTCCTGGTGGGAATCGAACCGCAGACCCCCGTTTACGAATCCGCGCCTTAACGACCTCGGTCATCGTGGCGATAACGCGCTCATTATATCCCTAGTTTACTATATTGGTATATTTAATAAAACCTGCACGTATTTTCTATACTAGGAGGGCAACCGGACGAATCTATATCTAAGATAGTAAAATTATTGCATGGACGTTGTTAAATTCGAAGACAAAACACCGAGGGTACCAAAAAATGTGTACACACTTTCACAGCAGATATCTATTTAATATATTTCAAAGTTGGACCGAAAAACAACAGTAATGTGTAGTATGATGTTCTGTAAACAGGTGTGACTAACATACATTATGATAGCGTTACTACCTAACGGGTAAATCAACAATGAACAATGAAGCCAAGATTATTGTATGATACCTTGTAAACAGATGTGACTCACATTACGTTATGCTAGCGTTGCTACAACAAAATAGAGTCAAGATTATCGTTTGAACAGCGGAAAACAATTTTGAAGTGGTATTGGAAAACCGAGAATGTTGTTGAAGTTCAAAGGTAATGGAGACGTGTGTACAGAACAGAGCCACTGTTGGACTTCTAGCTATGAGGAACTCTTAAGGATGTTGTATACCGTAGAAAAACCAGCTACACTGGCAGCACTTCGGGAAGAAATTGAAACGGCATGTGCTGCAATCGCTGAGGACACTTTCGCAAACGTTGCTCAATCAGTATTTCAACGTACTCAGAAGTGTATCGACGCCGATGGTGGACATTTTGAGCAATGGTTGTAACTGTAAAAGTCTAAGATGATTAGTGCTCATCATTTTCTGTTTGTGTGAATTCAGTTTTGTTATGTTAACACATTTTTTTCTTTGCTTGAAGTGTGTGATACATTTTTTGGCATCGTCTATATATAGCAAATGGAATGTACATGTATAACCAGCAAATATTTATGCTTATTAACAAAACAAACAAAATGTGAATTTCATGCAATATAAAACATTGTTTACATTTTTGGAATTTTAGTAAGTAATTCGAATACCAAGTAAGCTCACTTTCTGACAGAGAAGAAATATGCATTTGCATAAAATCCTGTCCCTATTTATAATATAGACAATTTAAGTAATGGGTAACAACAGCTACATGTATTAACGTTGACTCTCGGTGAAACAAGTTTTGAAAAGTTGTCTTGCTAAGGATGTTGGAACACCTACATTTAAATAAATGAGACCGCGAAGGAGATGAGTCATAGCTAAGTAAAGGTTGGTGAAATAACAGACGTAAAGAATGGTAGACAGTGGTTGTTCTTTCTCTTGTGAACGCTGTAATTCAGACATGTAGCTTATTCTTATATACAGAATATTATTTATGTTCTTAAAAATGACCATACCCTAAACTTTGACAAGCACTCACTATACATGCACTCCATGCGACGAGAGAGATGCTCACCAAAAGTTATTGGTTAGTCTAACAAAAACTTGGTCAAGTGGAAGAAATTGTTTAAAATCACGTCTCTGTTGGACCAGGTAGATGAAGACGGGAAATCAGTTCTAACACATTTTAAAACGTTAACTTTCAAACTAAAGCTTAAGTCTCTTGTGGACTTTGTAAACAAATACATTTTGGAATCTGTTAAGGTCGATGCAAAGCAAATTTCCCTTCGTTTATCACGTGACCTTGAAACTGCGTCACATATGAAAAATACTAAGTCGTTTTTTATTTTCGCCAGGCCATTCCCCCAATTGCAACCGTTACCCCACTCCACTCAGTTCCCCTCTGGCGGTTTATGTTGTGGCAATGGTAGCACCAACAATATCTGCTTTTTTTTTTTTTTTTTTAATAGCGTTTAACGCCCGTTCTGTGGCACCACAGGCGGTGGACACTGAAGATACATGAGATGAAATGATATATTGGGAAACGATTTATTTAAAGGAAGGAAACGTTCCAGGCCTAAGTTTAGGGTACCTCCCCGGCATGTCATTTATGAGGACTGAGGAAAATCTGGTAAAACCCCAGTCAGGGAGGACGGTCCTGGTGGGATTCGAACCCCATACCTCCCGCTCATGAGTGCGCGCCTTAACGACCTGGGCCACTCGTGACGGTAGCAGTATCTGTTGAATAGTATATGTTCGTAATGCCAATGACTTCAAATATGAGTGACATTAGACGAAAGTTGAAAAACGTCATTTACAGCGCGTGCAATCATTTTAAATGCTTAGGAATCTGTATAATTCTCCGTTTTAGAGATGCATAGAGGCAGAAGCGTGTCAGATATACGCCAGTATTGTTCATCACATGCATGACGAAACTGACGGTGCAGAATCCCCTCTGACTTGGGCGGTTTCAAGAATGTTGGATGCAGGAATTTTATAATCGTGACATAAAACCCAGCTTTAAGGGGTGCTAAAGTGCAAAACATTATGGCAGCATAACTTCTGTAAATAAAATATTGAGCATGGAATTTAAATACTGGAAACTTAACGACGGTAGAAGGTTTTTGATGGAAAGGAAGGATATCGCTGCAACGCGGGTCCCCTTTTTAAGAACTTAAAATAAGAGATCCTCGTTCTATAAGCTACATAGGCGGGACATGATAATACAGAACCGCAGCAGATCATCTGTTTGGCAGGAATCCAAAGGAAATGAAAATCTTAAAGTTCCTCTTCTGTGATTCATATATTTACGTGTTTACTTTATAAGTATTTTAACACAAAATAATTATTCCTGTAGCTTTATAGCTATGGTCTCGAGCAGTGAGGGAATGACAGCGCTCCGTCAGGAGGGGGAATAGTACAATGAGATAGATATATAGAGAGCGAGAGTGCACTGGCCAGAGTGAAATCATTATACGTGCTGTATGAATGATCGATATAGTACTGCAAAGGTCTGGTCCTGAGAAATGTTCTTCCATCTTGAGTTCGTCTATTGTTGCATTTTTAATAGTGTTTAACGCTCCTTTTATTTAAGGCTGTGGTTATATGAGATAAAATAATAAATTGCGAAAAGATTTTTTAAAGGAAGGAAGCGTTCCAAGCCTTAGTTTAGGGTACCTCCCCGGGAATTACCATTTATGAGGACAGAGGAAACTCTGGGGGAAAAAAAAAGTCAGGGACGGTTCAAGCGGGAGTCGAACCACAGGCTCCCGCTCACGAATCTGCGCCTTACCGACAACCCGTAGCATTGAAAGAAGTATCAATATTATGTAGTAATGGCGTGTAAAGGAAATGTGTCATTAGCTGCTTTACCCTTTTGGCAGATTCAACCAAGATGCACAAACTAATTGAAGTTCATTAGCCTCAAATTTGATCCTAAAGGCTCGTATCTAGGAGAAGAATATCTAGAGATTTAAGTCTTAACAGATAAAACTTGATTAAATGTAAATAAGAGTATAGGCGGCTGTATGTAAATGAGGTTTAAAAGTGCTATCGTAAAAACAATACTCGCTCGTTCACATAACATTAACGTTATTAAATGTAATTTTAAAACTAATAATGCTTTGGCTATGTGCACTCACCATGATCTCGAGGCAATCAAATCCAGTCCTTCCTTTTTCCTGACATTTCCCTAACCCTCCCCTTGTCCCAGAGAGGACGAATTCCCCCAAGAGTTGACATTTTTGTAAATATCTGTCTCCTAATATTATTACATCCAGGGAGATATTTTCGCTTAACTCTGTTCCATATATTTTTGGATGTAGTTTCAAGGAAGTCTGCTGAATTGGTTTAGCGATAACGCTTGGTACTCGTATTCGGAAGGTCCTAGATCTGCAATCTTGACCGCAGTTTTCTCAGTTCATTTTTACAAAGGGAGAATGCAAATTTTGCTGTCACGGATTCACTTTTGATTTCATAATTTCTCTCTCTCTCTCTCTCTCTCTCTCTCTCTCTCTCTCTCTTTTTTTGATGTCTTCCAGTCAGACTAACCAATTATTCAGGGAGTCTTTTCTTGTTTACTGTGTATACCACATGTGTGTGTTTATAGATAATTTGACTAATCGGGGCATGGTAGAAGATTGTGACACGTTCAAAATGGAGTATCCAACTGTTATTAAGTTCTTCACAAAAGAAGCACTTACTCCAAATGAAATTAAACAGCGATTGGACGGTGTATATGGGGTAGCATCCCTCTCATATTCTACAGTAAAAGAATGGGACAAACTTTTTCGAAAGGATCGAGAAAGCATTGAAGACGAAGAACGTGCAGGTTGGCCCTTGGAGGTGCTCACTCCTGAAAACATCGCTTTTGTGGAAGGAGAAATTATGAAAGACCGGCGACTCAAAGTTACAGAAATAGCAGCAAGGTTGGGCCTTTCTAAAACAACAACTCTTCGAATTATTCATCAACATTTAAACATGAATAAGGTTAGTGCAAGATGGGACTAGACTTCTTTCCTCATTC
Organism: Metallyticus violacea; assembly: GCA_030762175.1. NCBI lineage: Eukaryota > Metazoa > Arthropoda > Insecta > Mantodea > Metallyticidae > Metallyticus > Metallyticus violacea. The sequence continues at coordinate 123,348,289 of CM060842.1, read as the reverse complement.
CAAAATAGCAACGAGTCATCTGTTGTCAGGCATTTTTGGAGCTCTGCCGTGCAACGAGTGAGAAGTTCGGCAAACCATTGTTACAGGAGATGAAACTAAGGGCCTCTATTATGATCCTTTGTCCAAAAGAGAATCAATGGACTGGCGTAAACCTGACGAAGCACCGCATCTAAAGGCCAGGGTCACTGTCAACCAACAAGATCATGTTTCACAATCGTTAGGGACTGTGAAGGAATACTCTTCATTGACTTCAAGGAGAGGAACACCACAGTAAATGGGGAGTACTATCTGCCCTACTGCATAGACTACATGCTTCCATCAAACAGAAAAGGCGAGGAAAGCTGAGTGGTGGTGTACGCCTTCTTCACGATAACGCGCCTGTGCACACAACTCTTGTTGCAAAGGAAGCTGTGAAGAAATGTGGCTTCAAAGAGATCGACCATCTACCACACAGCCCACAACTAGCTCACAGTGACTATTTTCTCTTCTCACAACTCAAGAAGAACCTTCGAGGAAGGAAATTTAAGAGTAACGAAGAAGTGATGGATGATATTTATGCCCATTTTGCGGACAAGACTTCTGACTATTTGGGGGGGGGGGGGTTGAAATGTTAATTCAAAGATGTGAGAAGTGAATTGCAATAAAGGGTAACTATATTGAAAAGTGAAATGTAGTTTTTGTTTTTATCATACATAGAAAATTGTTAGGCCGGGAACTTATGGACCTACCCTCGTATCTGTGACTAGTACAAAAAGAGCAAGAAGCTATTTACGAGAAGTGAAAAGTATAGTTAGATTTTTTTTTTTTTAAAATCTGTATGATATGTACATGTGTGTTATTGAAATTGTAATATCATCGCAAAAGCTGAGCATTTTAAACGGGATAAGAAAGCACAACATTTGTCCGAAATACTGAGTTTCGTAATTTGTAATTTGTGCAAAATACAAACAGTAAGTTTTAAACTTCCTCGGCAAAGTCAGAAAGAACGCGATGCGTGTACATTCTATTAACGCTGTTAAATTGTCTGAATAGTTAAGCATACTAGACAAAATATCATTGATAAATGAACACGTTTTACAAATCAAAATACCTGCCGATTAGAATAGTACGAGTGTGAAAGAAGGAAATATATTGGAAAATCTATGGAACGTTGCAACGTGATATGTGTTACAAAAATAAATTACAGACTGCTGAATGAAATTCGTTCTGTTTGCTGCCTCAAAACTCTTGATTCCCGGAAATTGAGTTGGAAACTAAACTTCGTGTTCCGTTTGGAGCTCATTGAGTGATCGAGTACTGACTGCACTTTCGTTGCCATAGCAACCCAGGTGAGCCAACATAAAAAGGGGAAGGAGAATAGCGTGGGGTCCCGGGGCGTTATTGTGTCCGAGGAAATGAAGACCGATCATTCATCACGGGAAGGTCGCCACACAAGCCGACCGGTCTTTCCCAGGATGCATTTCATTGAGTCTGCTCGGCCCGCCGCGCCGCGCGAGGAATTTACTTGTACCCTCCATCTCTGTCACCTCCTAACGACCTTTCTATGGCTCGAACGGAATTTCGTCTTACTCCAGCATTGTCGGACAGAAGCCGAAAGGTAGGAAAAGTAGAGAGCGGCGCTTGGAGAACGGTATACCTCCATCTCTGTCTTTACAAACTACAAGTTCATAAAATATGTTACTTATAGAAAACATAATATTCTTTATCAGTAACAATCATTCATTTGGCATTAGAAATTGTCAATAACTAAGTGAAAACATGTGAATATAATTATATAGATATATATTTTACAGTTAATAGGGAGGTTTCAGAAGTAGTAGTAATTATATTTTGTATTTTAAGTGTACATTAAAATGTTATATTTGTGGAATCGAAATTACGTAGGTCCAATGAATATTTGTAAAAATGACGGCGCGTAAAGGGGCAGAGGCGTTAATACACACATTTGAAAGGTAAAGGAGAAAAACAACCGAAGTCCACTTTTTACTTTTTATAACAATGTAATTTGAAATTTACAAAATTAAAGTCACTAAGAAAGTGTTTTTTTTCTAGAATAATTGTTAAGGTGGTTTTATATCAGACCCTTCTTTTGAAATTACTGTCACGGTTTATTTGCTCATGTTAATTAGAAACAAAAAGTAAAAGTACACATTCTTGTAGATGAAAGTACATAAAACAATCAATAATATACGAACAATGAAACAAACATCACAACACTGTGGTCGGCCATATAGAATTACAGTTAATATTTACCACCGTCGTTAAAAGCGCGGACTCGTGAGCTGGAGGTCTGGGGTTCGAATCCCGCCAGGACCTTCCTACCTGACTGGGTTTTTGCAGGTTTTCCTCAGTTCTCATAAATTGCAAATGCGAGGGAAGTTCCCTAAACTTAGGCCTGGAGCATTTCCTTCCTTTAAAAAAAAGTCCTTTCCCGATATATCATGCATGAAATGAACTGAGTTCATTCTCAGCACGTGACCAAGAGCCAAGCTCGAAATATCGTGTGGTTTTAGTGTTCAATTTTACGGTTTTTAGTGTGAAATTTTATGTGAACTTTTTTATATTGCATTCCGAGTGTCTTTTATGAATTTTATACTTTTTAGAAGTTTTTATTATTCCATTAATAGTATAGATATTCAGTAGCTTTGTATGTCTAGTTGAAATAATACCTATATTAAATACCGAGGATGCCAAATATGTATACACACTTTCACAGTAGATATCTATTTAATATATTTCAAAGTTGGACGAAAAACAACAGTAATGTGTAGTATGATGTTCTGTAAACAGATGTTTTTTTTTTTTTTTTTTTTGAGTAGTGTTTAACGCCCGTTTTTACTACTGAGGCACCACAGGCGGTGGACACTGATGATGCATGAGATGAAATGATTAATTGGGAAAGGATTTATTTTTTTTTTTAAGGAAGGAAGCGTTCCAGGCCTAAGTTTAGGTACCTCCCCGGCATTTGCCAGTTATGAAGACTGAGGAAAACCTGGAAAAAACCCCAGTCAGGAAGGACGGTCCTGGCGGGATTCGAACCGCAGACCTCCCGCTCACGAGTCCGTGCCTTAACGACCTCGGCCACCCGTGGCGGTGTAAACAGATGTGACTCACATACATTATGATAGCGTTGCTACGTGACAGATAAATGATAATGAACAAATGAAGTCAAGATTATCGTATGATGTTCTGTAAACAGATGTGACTCACATTACGTTAAGCTGCCTTTGCTACAGCAAAATGGAAGCAATATTAACGTATTTCACAGTTAGACCGAAAAACAACAGTAATGTGTAGTATGATGTTCTGTAAACAGATGTGACTGACATACATTATGATAACGTTGCTATGTGACAGGTAAATCAGCAATGAACAAATGAAGCCAAGATTATCGTATGAAGTTCTGTAAACAGATGTGACTAACATTACGTTATGCTAGCGTTGCTACAACAAAATGGAGCCAAGATTATCGTTTGAACAGCGGAAAGCAATTTTGAATGATATTGGAAAACCGAGAATGTTGTTGAAGTTCATAGGCAATGGAGACGTGTGCACACAACAGAACCGCCAACGTAGTAACAAATGCACGTATTCGAGACAAATTTGAGACTCATGGTATTGTATGCGATGTTCACAAGGGCAGATCTGGGAGACCTCGCACAGCAACAAGCCCCACGCACCGGATAGGACGAAAAGGCCCGATTCAGTTTCCACAGCGTTCTCCGGATCTAACTCCGTTGGACTTCTACCTATGGGGATCTCTTAAGGATGTTGTATATCGTAGAAAACCAGCTACACTGACAGCACTTCGGGAAGAAATTGAAACGACATGTACTGCAATCGCTGAGGACACTTTCGCAAACGTTTTTCAATCAGTAGTTCAACGTACTCAGAAGTATCGACGTCGATGGTGGACATTTTGAGCAACTGTTGTAACTGTAAAAGTCTAAGATGATTAGTGCTCATCATTTTCTGTTTGTGTGAATTCAGTTTTGATATGTTAACACAGTTTTTTTCTTTGCTTGAAGTGCTTGACATCTTCTGTATATATTCATGTGCATTTATAACGTTGCACTTTTTCATTTAAGAATACTAATTTTCACTCAGTAGGTAAATAATGAATAAGTAAGTACATAGCTCGTTATAGATTGTAAGTAAACTAATAGAGGCAATTTTTATGTGAAGAAATGGAACGTTATAAATTCACATGATAAAACATATTTGGAATGGAATCACTTCGTCTTAAAAGACATGGTATCATTTCAATTATAATTTTCTAGCCTTAAAATTAATACTGAAAGACTAATATGTTGTTCATTTGTTCATTCATGACCTACATATAAACAATGAAAAATAATTAAAGAAAAATGTATATCTCACATTTCAAACCTTCGAAACCCCTCGAAACTTTGTGCGAAATTTAATGTTCTGTATGTATGAAAAGCTGCATTGAAGCAAGCAGAAGTTTTGTTTAATATTATGGCAAAGCGAGGATACATATTTTGTGATTGCATAAGCCCTGGCTCTATGTTGTAGGATTCAGCGTGACAAAGATAGTTGCGCAATAAAATACAAAATGTAAACTTATATACTTAAGATTAGTTGCATGGCTTTATTTGGCAAGTTTAAGAATTGTTAAGGCATGTTCATCCATGTGGCAATCTTTCGTGGTGTTCCACATATTACAGGTCCTTTACTTCAAGTTTCGCACTGAATTTCCACTGGTTTTGGGATATTTTGGGTCACTTGATATAGAAACGTTCTGCTTAAAACGGGAAACTTGTTAAATTTATATCCTAAGATAGATTTCTCCTCTCTTGTAGCATATTTTCTCCAAGGACAAGAGGGCCACGTTAAAACCGTAAATATGTTCTCTCTCCCACGTAGAATCGATCGAGCGAGACAAACAAATACATTCTGTTCATAAATAACAGAAAAAAAAAAAACCGGATCCCGAAACCCAACTTGCCACGTAGTCGCGACGCGATTTGAATGGAAGACTCGGAAGTATGCATCGTGTGTGATAAACCATTCCAGCACGTGGGAACAAACAGAAGCTTTAACCGGTTGTTATAGCAAACATCTGCATATTTCTGAAAGTTGCATGTTAGGTTCAAACCATCTACAGTTTATTATCCCTGCACTTCCATATATAACTCCCAAGATGCACCCCCTCTCTATCATTGCAGGTGCGATGTTGCTCCTTTAAATGATCATCATCGAGCGGGAGGTCTGGGGTTCGAATCCCTCCAGGACCGTCCTCCCTGACTGAGATTTTTACAGGTTTTCCTAAGTCTTCAAAACTGGCAAATGCCGGGGAGGTACCCTAAACTTAGGCCTGGAACGTTTCCTTCCTTAAAAAAAATCCTTTCCCAATATATCATTTCATATATCACCAGTGTTCACCGCCTATGGTGCCTTAGTGGTGGTGGTGGTGGTGGTGGGCGTTAAACATCATATAAATTTTTTAAATTATCAGTGGAGTTGATTGTGACTTTGTGTACCTTGTGACGTTACGAATCTCCATGCAAAAAAGTCAATATGGGTGAGATCAGGAGAACGTGGAGTCCAAGTGCGGTGTGAAACTCTGCCAATCCACGTACATGGAAATGTGATTCCCAGGTACTCACGAACAACTCGTGGGAGATGAGGGAGTGCTCCATCTTGTTGGAAAACCACTGTTTCCAAGATGCTATCCTGTTGCAATTTTGGTTTAAGGAAGATTTGCAGCATTGCTTGTTACTGTGGGTTCTGTAAAGAAGAATGGTCCATGCACCTTAGAGTTGTGATCACCAACCACACATTGACTTTTGGGGTGTTTCGTTCCCACTCGAGGATCTCATTTGTCTATTCATCCGCGCCCACTCTGCAGTTGTGTCGGTTGACTATGCCACATGTATGCAAGTGGCTTCATCGCTAAAGAGCAAATGATTCTCTTTGACTGCCTGCAACAGGTCGGCACACATTGCTTCGCGATCAGCACAGTTCTCTCTTTTCAGCTTAGGTGGTATGAACCTAAGGAGGTAGGTGGTTTGGGCTTCTGCACAGTTTCAGCGCACACACCAGGCCTACCGAAACGTTTCACATCCTGCACACTTCTCTTGAATTTCTGAACCAGAAGTCTGATGTTTGCTCTGGTAGGAGCGGTTGAAAGTCCGTTAAGTAAATACCCCAAAACACACACACACACACACACACCACAGCCATTCTTTCTACAACGGATGCATCTTTTAGATCGTCTATAAATGAAACGTTTTATAAAAAATGAATAAATCACCCTGTGGTATATTGAATTTTTTGTAGTGCTTCGGTAAACACAGATTGCCCTAAGCACGATCGAAAGTTGATCACGTGTCCTCATACCGCTTTGCAGTCGGAAATTGCTTTGGGCGACTGTAATAGCCTCGCCACCTGTCACACAGTCCGAACTTTAGCGCGCATTTTTCTTTCTTTTTTTTATTAGTAAATAGATAATATTGCAGTACCAAATGACGCAAGTGCCTGAGTCCTTTTGTAATGGGTTGAGACACTCGCCATCTTGACGAATATTGTAAATTGGATGTTTTGTTTCCCTGGGTTTATTTGAGGCGCAACAGCTGAGAGACGTAATACGTACTGCCGATATGTACACCTACTTATTTTTGTAGCTGCTAGAAAATATTAATTATTGTTACATTTACTACCCTAGGGGAGCTATCTAATCGGGATGTCGTGTTCTTACAAAAATAAAATAAGGATTTAGCAACGGTAACAAAATTTATTTGAACAATTAAATATCAACTTGAGTGCATATGTCGTATATTACGACAAACTGAACAAATGAAATTTGTGTCATGCACATAATCAATAAGAATTGCATGCAATAAATGACAATGTTAAGCCAAAAATTGACAAACATTTTAACATATCTTAAAAATAATATTTTTATACAAGGAGCATATGCTGCAAAACTTTTCCACAATAAAAAGACAACGAAAACAATCCCACTGGCATGCAAAATATACTGTTGCTTATTAACAGCGATGTTTTACAATATTATTAAATAAAGAGCAAGAATTTCTAATCACTTTTTGTCCCAACACAACCCCGTGACTACTCTTCACATTCTAAAATTTGACAAAAACCCTATATACAATTAACATATCAAATATAACAACAAATCACACAATAAACAAAACTGGGCCATCATGGTAGGCAAAAATCAGGTGTTGAGGGGTTACTGATACTACGCTTAACTGATTATTAGAGGTTGAAATATGGACTCATTGTTTGTCAGCGGAAAGTTGAATTTTACATCGTTAACTGTTAAATTACCAAAGAGCGTGTCTCGTTCCTAAGAAAAGAGAGAATACCGAGCTCTCACATGCCCCAGATTTTCCTCTTATTTCTAACTCATAATAGTGTACAGCTGGTTTTCTTCATGTAGAGGTGAAGTCCGGTAAAGTATTCCTTGTGTATTTTCCATAACTCTTGCAGCTTTGCATTACGGAGTGTCGATAGAGATTAAGCTTCATATGATATTTAAAATTTGTGAATGCTTTGAAGATTGTTTGAGTAGCAAATGTTGCGTTTGCATTACAACAAATAAATATTTTGCATATGGTACACTATTTTCTCTCACTTTAGCTACTCTGCGAACACAACGTTCCTGAACTGTTACTGAAGTGCACGCAAAGTTTTTATGAAGGTGCACTACGATCACTTATAATATCGGCGGTCGCTGAGTTTGCACGCACAAGGGTTAGCTTTTATTTTATTTTATTTTTTTTTTTTTTTTGCAAACGACCACTAGGTGGCGCTATAGGGATGTCATTGCTGTTTTCTAAACAATTGATATTATTGTGAAAACAGTTGCAGCTTACAAATTGAGCGAGTAGGTAGTTTGTTTACAGCGAGAAAAAAGTAAGTTTGCAAAAAACTGGAAATTTCACAGAAGGTTTTCATTGGATATTTTTTTTTACTGTTTTGGTAAAGGTCTAACTCAACAGCAATACATAACGTGAAGGTCGACCAAAATCGATTGTCGTCAAAAAAAAAAAAAAAAAAAATCGATGCTGTGCGCAACATGATTGAAGAAGATAGGCATGTGCTTTACACTGAGATCCTTAAGCATATCGAAGACTGCAGTGTATTCGGTTATGCATAAATATTTAGCTATGAAAATGATCTGTTCAGGGTGAATTCCGCATAATTAGAACGAAGCTCAAAACAAACGTTCGTGTTAATTGATGTAATGAAATGCTTAAAGAATTCCACCCAGGAACTGCAAAATCCGTGTACAACATCGTAACAGATGACGACAGTTGGGTATATTCGTCTGAACCGGAAACTAAGCAACAATCTTCTGTTTGGGTATATGAACCGAAGCTGTTCGTTCACTAAGCACTTCCAAGAGAACGATCGGCTGTATTGGACATGTCGCAACAGTTCCTTTAGAGGATCGATGAACAATTAAAGCTGAATGGTATGCAACAATTTGTTTGCCAGAAGTCATCGAGACAGTGGCAGTTCTCTCACAGCATGTCAAACAATTGATTATTTGAAAGAGAAAAACATGGAATTAATGTCTCTGTACCCGTATTCACCTGATTCTTCAAAAATACTGCATTGAATACATTTTAATTGGTTCAGTTTTGTACAATGCCTGTGCTTTAGCAAAGGAAAAATTTAGCTCTACACATTATCAGGATCATTTTATGACAGTTTAACGCGTAATGCCTTAAAGTATAAATCAATAACATTTTTATATTTACGTCAGAGGAAACTGGTACGCGCTGATCTCATGCATAGCTCAAGGTGAATCTCCTACCAAAAGCAAAGGTACCCCCAAACCGGCGACATGTCATTTATCTTCCATCTCGAGCGTCCTACATGCAGAGGTTAAGCTGACATATACATCGTCATCAGCAGTCGAATATCAAAATTTGTACAAGGATACATGGGTTATTTTCCTGCAGTCTGCAATGTAATAACTTACAGTTTTCTTAGTTAATCATAAGTGAAAAATAGAAGTTATGTATGTGAATAGTACAGAGCTTCCAGAATATGTGGTTACCGCTCTCTTAAAACGTTGTGCAAAGTATTATCTTTTAGCAACTCCTGGAAAGGTCATCCTCAGCTAAACAGATGTTTTGTTTTGCCGGATAAACACATTCCGATTGACACGATTTAATTACCACTGTAATGTTTGCGATTTCATTTCGTATGCTTTCCTTGGATTCTTCCAACTTGTGAGGATTTGTCCTTCAGGCTACTTCAAAAGTACTAATCACGTATTGTTAGATCTAGGGAGTAACTAATCACTCTTATATAAAAATACTTTCCATGGACTACTTTGCTGCTTGAGCAGTGGCGCAATCTAGTTGAAACCACCAATATGATTCCTCTTGTTCCGTCAGCTCATTTACTTCAGCTGGTGAAAAATCGCATACCAAACTGCAATTTCCCTACAATAAAGAGGAGGCTCCTGTATACAATTTGGATTTTCAGAGCACCAGTAGCGAGCGTTGCCAGTGTTCACACCACCACACCTCGTCTGGAAAGAACACAAACAGTGGGTCGATTAATCTTCAGTCATTGATGAAAGAAACCACCAGCAATAACGTGATCACCTTTCCTGTACACGGAACACTGTGCACTTGTAAGATTTGAGTTTTAACAATGTTGTTGGATATGTACAGAAAACACCAAAACTCTCAACTTATTCTGCTAATGATTTTATCGGCTAACGTTCAAGATTTGCGCCAATTTGTCTTCTCTTTAAACTATCTTCGCATGCGTTCCTTGTTTTGCACTAAATTAGTAGAATCACAAGATCGTAAATTACAGTGTGGAAGAAGGTAATTGCCCATGGAACTTCCGAATAAATTGCTCACGAACTCGACGAACTGATTCGTATTTATAACATTTACACACAAAAATATATTGCTCTAAAGTCAGCTGTGTTGTCACCTTCGCGTGAATGCTCGGAATTTCAAGGAGAGATTGAATTATTGCCTTCACAAAATCCTTATCTGGTGTCATACCTTGTCTGTGAAGTAAATAATTGCGGCTGTAACTTCCGCTCCGATGTCTTCAGTTGTTCAGATATAGTGCATAAATAAGACTGTAGAGATTGTAACATGTTCAGAATGGAGTTTCGAGCTGTTATTAAATTCTTCGCAAAAGAAGCACATACTCAAAATGAAATTAAACAACCATTGGACGCTATATATGGGGAAGCATCCCTCTCATATTCTACCGAAAAGAAAGGGCAAAACTTTTTCGAATGCGTCGAGAAAGCAGCAAAGATGAAGAGCGTGCAGGTCGGCCCTTGAAGGTGCCTACATCTGAAAACACCGCTCTTGTGGAAGGAGAAATTATGGAAGACCGGCGGCTCAAAGTTACAGAAATAGCAGCGAGGTTGGGTCTTTCTAAAACAACAGTCCTTCGAATTATTCATGAACATTTAAACATGAATAAGGTTAGTGCAAGATGAGTACCTTGACTTCTTTCCTCAGTCCAAAAGCAGCAATGAGTCATCTGTTGTCAGGCATTTTTGCAGCTCTGCTGTGGCAACGGGAGAGAAGTTCTGCCAACCATTGTTACAGGAGATGAAACTATGGTCCTCTACTATGATCCCTTGTCCAAAAGAGAATCAATGGAGTGGTGTAAACCTGGCGAAGCACCGCCTCTAAAGGCCAAGGTCACTCATTCAACAAGATGACCATGGCCACAATCTTTTGGGACTGTGAAGGAATACTGTTCATTGACTTCAAGGAGAGGAACACCACAATAAATGGCTAGGCCTACTGCACAGGCTACATGCTTCCATCAAAGAGAAAAGGCGGGGAAAGCTGAGTGGTGGTGTGCACCTTTTTCATTACAATGTGCCTGTGCACACAGCTCTTGTTGCAAAGACAGCTGTGAAGAAATGTGACTTCAAGGAGATCGACCATCCCAGTGACTATTTCCTCTTCTCAAAACTCAAGAAGGACCTTCGAGGAAGGAAATTTACGTGTGACGAAGTGATGGCTGCTGTTTATGACCATTTTGCAGACAGGACTTCTTACTGATTGAGGGGGGGGGGAGTTCAAATGTTAATTAAAACACGTGAGAAGTGTATAACAATAAGGCGTAACTATTTGAAAAGTGAAATACAATTTTTATCTTTATCATACCTAGAAAATAGTTGGGCCGGAAACTTATGGACCTACCCTCGTATGGAAATATTAAATGCATATGAAAGGCCTCCGGTATTAAAATGTACGCAGAACCAAAACAATAAACTTGCGGTGAAATGTTAGAAATTATTTTCAAAACACTGTGTATCTTCTCGCAGTGTGTAGAGCAACGAATCAAAATATTTTCCTTCTAATTTTAGATGTTCCAATGAGGAGCTACAGTGTGTACTATCAGGAAAATTGAAAATGAATAAAAATTAACATTTTTAATTCAAGAGGGGATTTTAGAGCTTAGCTACAGCTTCTCTCTTACTAGGTACACTCAAAGATGGGAATAACTTTGACCACAGATCAGACTATTCTGAAAAGTAACTTAGGTACACTAAAAAGGGGGGGAGGGAGATGCAGTCATCAAAATTTCTAAAGAACACAACATTTTCCTTAAATGTTTTATGAACATAAACAATATTTACATTTTTTTACATTGATAATACAACACAATAGTCACGAAAAGCAAAATGTAATACTTTTTAAGAAAATAACGTAATGGTCTAATTTTAAAAAATTTAATAAACAATTACAATGTGTATGTGTCATTTTTTTTTTTCAAATTTCCCATTTCCCATCAATAATTTGTATACACTTGCACTAAGTACTGCTTCATTCTTCTGTGTCATTAAAATTCTGTGATAAGGGGAATGATGTAGACGTATAAAAACTGATGCAGAGTATTGATGTTCTCTCCATACTCACTAAAGCTTACCTTCAAGACATTAAGGGCCAGATGGGCCCGCCCTCCCCCTCCCCGCAAAAAGCCATAATTATTTATGACTTTCTGTTCGTCTGAACAACTTTTAAAACAAAAAATACGTGTAAGCAGCGATTTATAACCAATTAGTTCCTTATTGTATCTTATGCAATAAGCGTATTTTCTCTTTACCGTAGTAGCGGCAGCATGCGGGTCCTCCGTTAGCGTGGATAGCTCATGGGCCAGCCCGGAAAATGTTTACACTTTAAATTTGGGGTAGCAAAGATTTACACAAGGGCTTGGATTTGTCTTTCTCCAAGATGCTTGTTCTTGCGTTCTCTTGATATGACCGATAGTCTGCGCTTAGCCACCAGATGTTGAGAGGTTATTTTCGCACTTGGTTTCCTCACTGCCTCTTAATGCAAAGTTGATTTTCATATTCTTAACTGTTAAGTTACAAAAAATTAGCGTATCTGTTTTATGACTATAAATAAAGTGGACGTTTTATTGAAAACTCCATTTTCGCGTCTAAAGTTTAACTGTTACGTTGCAAGTGAAACTGTTTAGACCTCACAAACCAAAAGCTATAGGAGCAAGACGGCACAAAATTAAGAAAGTGTTTATGCCTCTTCATCTTTGTGAAGTGAGACACGTATCTGGTCCATAGAAATGAGCAAGGCGGTCCAGCAACAGCAGTAAACGAAACCACAGCTGGTGTCATTGTTCCTGAAGACTTGCAGACATGTTACGCATTACGCATGACATGATCCGCGTTAGTGCGAGGTGGTCCCAATATTACTAACTCCTGAACAGAAGCTGGTGAGAGTGGAAGTGTGTAGGGAAAGCCCCCCTGTAACTTTTATCTCTTTCCCTGTCTGAAAAAGGAGCTAAGGGAGAGCGTTCGGTGCTTCCGAGGCCGTCGTGAAGAAGGATGGCTTCCAGCACTCTGGCAAACCCTTGGACAATATGTATTTATAATCTTTTTTTTTTTCTTTCTCCCCCTCCCCTTTCCTCTCAAAGTAGCGCGTCAAAAGTTGTGGTTTCCATTTTAAATGTAAGAGGAATTTGATTAATGCTTAATGCAAAGTCAGTTTTTTATGCTTAATTTTGGAGAAAAGGTTAATTTGCCTACAATGTACAGCGTGAAAGTATAAACAGAAAGCTGCTGACTGGACAGTATGACAGTTTGATCAGCATTGTGGGAGTTCAGAAAAAACTTAAGCGCGATCTATTTTCAGTTTGGAGTTTAATATACTACTTACAGGTACAGTCTTGTTTTTAAATATAGCGTTTGCCTTTGAATGGAATACATTATATGAACCATAAAGATAAATAATGTATATTGTAGAGAATGTTCCAAAACCCCATATATTTTTGTCAAGCACTCATTGGTGATCTGTTATATACATTTTGAACGTAGTTTAGGGTAGACAATAGCGTTCCTTAAACCAGCTGATTAATAGCGTAATTTGAGTTGTCTACTTGAACAAAGTGAACACGATTATAGAACACTTTGTGTTTCCACTGGGACTTTTCAAAGTTTTAAGTTTTAGGAGAGATTATTTCCCACAATATATAGTTTCGCTTTGTTCCTGACACTATGGAGAAATTTGCATCATTGCGCGATGGTGCGTTTATTTTAACATTTTTAAATTTTTTTTCATAAAGACACTCAGGGAATTTTTTCAGCACATTCTTGCAATTTATGTAATATATTTTCATTATATTACTGGCGCTAAGTCTCAGCAAGAAAGTGGAGTGGCCGTAATAATAAACAATCTGCAGGATTCAAGTTACAGAAGCTCATATAATCGCTTGAATTGAACCGAACACCTTCGATATACATTGTATTTATTTAAAGCACGTTTTCATATGGGAGAAAAATTTCGTAATCAAATGTGATATTTCGGAATTTTTATTGCGTAAAGAAATGAGCTCTGTATGTAAAAATGGATCAGAACTGCTTAGCTGTATTTCAAAAAAATAGTTATGAACTTTCCAGAGCTCGCTGGAGAAAGCTGCTGTACATTCTACGCAGAGAGTTTATTGAGCAATTTGTTCGACAATTTACCATGAGACGCAGAAGATTTGGACCTGTCTTGTGACCTTGACTGTGTACAAACGATAGTAAATATGAATGCAGATAAATTACATCCAATTATCTTGTTGACCGTAAGAAGGCAACGTGGGAAGGAGGCGAGACTAAACAAATTACGTTTTTAGAATGGAGCCACGATGCTCTCGTGATCTCGACCGCAAGTAATAAAGACTGTTGTTTTCCAACTTGCTGAACAATGGTGGGCCTCGATTATATACCACATAATGGCGAGAAATACGCCAAATGGTAATTGAGGTACCGTTATTTGTACATGCATGGAAAACGTACAAATTTAAAGTATATTTGTGTTATACATTAATAGAATGTTCCGCAAATGTCGTCCAGTTCCTCCTCGTAGTTGTGCATGGCGCGTTGGTAATTACAAGAGCTGTGACTCTTTTGTGTGTTCAAGACCAACAACATTTGCCAGACCCCAATACGGAAAAAAATGGCGGTCGAAGTGGCCCTATTACTGTCAATAGCAAATACCGAACTTGTACAGTGTTTTGTTTACAAGATGACATTATAAGTTTTATTTAGAATATGAAATTGTATACAAACAATATCTCTCATATGTAAAATAATATGAATTAAAACTTCTCCACAGGTAAGCACAATTATTTATAAAATACACGATCTTACAAATAACTGGACACCTGAAAACTAATCGACATAGTTGAGACAGCATATTTATCGGCGTCTATTGTAACTATAGTCTTCCTTAGTGATAATTATAAAGGGGTGTACCTGTCTTGTCTTAACCTCACTTGCAAAGGAGTCTAAACATAATATCCTGCTCACCCATTCATTAAAACTTTCTGCATCTCCCTCGATAACCAGATTCATATATTTTTCCGAACCTTTCCTTTCATTGCTAACCCTTACTGTCACATACGATGGTAAATTAGAGAAGTTTGCTGGGAAAATGTCCTCCCTGACCACAAAGTTTGGTACAATAGCTTTCAGTTTCATCATTAAACTCAAATTTACACGGTGTATACTCTTTATCCACCCCTCCTTTAATTACTGCTATTTACGATATGTAAATATCGTATTATTCGGTGCACTATCATATTTAAGACGTAGAAGAGCAAACCTATGTGGTACTAACACTGTATATTAAACAAGTTCCTGGTGTGATTTCACTAAATAAATTTTAACTTAATAAAAAACCAAAGAAGTAACGCGCTACTGATCTACTTCCAACTATAAATCAATGTAACAAACCAGAAAACTGCAAATCAGTAACGTGATATAATTAACACACGGACCACATAGCCCACCATTTTGTCTACTATTAATATCTACTTTGGGGTCTGGTAAATATAGTGGTTCGTGGTGTATTTATCACAAGTATTATTACGAGAGGGTCTAAGATTACCGATAAATAAAGGTAGGTACTGAGTGAATGAGTTTTTCTGGGAAGCTCAGACCCTCGAATGATATTTATTAATACTCTTTCACGAATAAAATAGGAATTTAGATATAATTCCTCTAAACTTGGCTTAACACATTGTAATAATTGTATATTGTACTTAACCTTTTCAAGCAGTCTTGCGACAAAAGAATGCCGATTGTCAGTAATGCCAATAGAAAACAGCAAAATAGGAGCTCAGAACTAGTTAATGAATAGAATAAGAATAAAAGTGATACATATATTTGAAATTCTCTCACAAAATATTAACACTTGTTATACTTATGAATGTTTATTCTATTTAGAAACCGTGAGACTGAAATGGACAAAAGTTGACTATTACAATCGCTACCGTTCGATTTTCCAATACCAACTGAGGGGGAAAAAAATGTAACGTACAGTTTCTCTATTTTTCTTTGTGTTATGTGGTTTGGAATTCCTAATGATAAGATCAATTTGAACATTTGACGCATCATCATCAAAACGCTTTGAAGAACCCCTCGTTCAGTGTTATAATTGTCAATTGCTCATGTTTTAAATATCTCGCCACCACCTCTAGCAAAAGTGGTCAGTGATGCATGTTCAGGAAGTATATAGTGGAGGTATAGAGTTGGTTACACTGACCACAAGACAAATGCACCTTGCGTGATAAAACGAATTTGGTATTTTTTTCTATAATTTCACTCTGTAATCCGGATGTGATTGGTCAAAATTTAAAAAAAAAAAAAAAAAATTGTTTTATTTCATTGGTCAATTTTAAGATGACGTCACATGAGTGAAATAGACGAAATAAGTTGTGATCACCCTGAATTCAACTAATGAAACTACATTAAACTTCCTCGAATTCAACCAATGTGATGCACACAGCAAGCTGTGCAAATAGTTTATAATAGTTAATAATTACTAAGTTCACTTCTATTTTCTATTCTAATTCTATCTCTTTAAGAATTAATAATTTTGAAAAGTTCTACTTGCCTCGGTATTCCGTTTAGTAAACCAGACCATGCATCGTAGGTGATCTCTTTGTTTAGTATGCTTTTCTTGATTGCGTCTTAATAAAGTGCAGAAGGTTAGGACTTTGATAATGCCCTCATACGGGATAAAATTTGGGCTTAACAGTAAATTGAAACTGCATTAATGTTATGGAAGGTCATCTTGTATGTTTTTTTTTAAATTTATTATTTTATTTATTTATTTTCTAAATGGTTAAAGGTTAATATGTAACTGCAAGTTGGAAACACATTAGAAATTAGCTATACCATCTACGTTGAGGTATAGGAAGACATGTAAACACTCCACTATAACCAGAAGTTTTAAATCAAATTGCAATCTTGTAGGAACTTATTACGAATATATCTACAGAAGCGGTCACTCGTCCACTTCGTTTTTAAGCCGTAAATGTCGCTCCATTGCATCAGCCCAAAGCTGAAAAATACTTTAGATAAACTTTCCTAATTCAGTTTTAATTGTAACAAACCAGCAACTTGTTGTAGCTATGACGTGCTGCCAGTGCTCCTCCATTATACTACATGACGTAAACACACTGGCAAGCCATTTTCGGAATCTCTAACGTCCAACACCCCTTTGGAGTACTGCGAAATATGTCTGTTATATCTGATATTGACACCTTAAGAGATGTAAGTGATTCGTGGGACATTGGAAATTTCCAAGGGCTCTTTTCCAAGCGTTTCGTGAAAGGTAATAGGGGAGGGGGATTGCCGGCCTTTCGAGAAAGAACTTTCGAACCCTGTTAAAGGATCCTACAAAACAAATTTAACGTACTGGTTGTTGACAACAAGAAAATGTTTTCATATTTCATATAGTCAGGCGAAAGATTACACAGGTCTGCGCCATTTTTTTTAAATCGGTTCTTTTATATTATTGCCAGCTTAATTGTAAAATATAACTTGTACGGCGAGATCAGGTTTTATTGTAAAAACACATTTCATAGATAAATTTATAATTATGAATGATTATAGGTTCAAACGAAAATTATATTTACATTAAGCATAAATTGTATTTATATACAAATAACACTAATGTGGAAGAAAGGATCTTTTGTGTGTGTGTTTTACCTTTGGAATATCTCTCATAAAGCACCAACAGCAGCCTTAGCACCAAATGTAAGCTATTGCAGTTGTATCTTTGTACTTTTTGAACAGTTTCTTCAAAATTCCATTGATCTTACCTGCAATTATGTGTGGGTGTCCGTTAACTCTCCAGCGTCGCAACGTTTGTGTTTTTTCAACTACATTTCTTTAAAATAAATTGATAAGTAAGTAATTTTATAAAAATCATGGCAATCAGTCCATTAGGAGTGGGGGGGGGGGGTATATCTGAAAAACGAGTGGGGGTTAAAGCGAAATTTAAATTTTTTGAAAGCAAACTGGACATATGCCATTGAAATAAAATAAGAAAAATAGTTTCTGAAAAATTCGTGAAATTCGGCTATTAGGAGGGGTGGGGTATCAAAACCAAAATGTAAAAATGTGAAAATCGCTCTGTGACATTACTATTTGTTTTTTGATTTGTTTAGTTTTTGTTTGTTTGTTTGTTTGTTTGTTTGTTTGTTTTTGCAACGAAACTCCATATTACATATTACATTTAAATGGAATACAAAAAAGGGTATACTTGAAACCCAAAATTTAAAAAGCATTTTAGTGTTTAATCTTCTCTATGTTTTTCAAAATAAAAAGAAAAATTATTTCAGCACATAAACTGTATTTATAACGAAGCACATGTTTTATATTTAACAAAAGTATCGTCGTGAAGGTAGCAAATGTGAAATATTAATCTAATATGTGTTTGAGAATTATATTTGTATGTAAGAGCGTTCTGTAATAACCTTCAGAAAACGTTTACGTCACATGTTAATAACATTTAAATTAAATTTCAAAGCCAATGAAAATCGAAGTAACTTTCAATTGTTTTTATTTGCTTAGTACATTGCAATTGTTTCTCATGCCATTTACACCAATAAAGAAAAACAATACCTGGAAATAATCCGATTATTGATTATAAGGGGGGTTATCCAAAATTAAAAATCACTCTAGTGGCATTAATGTTTGTTTTTTCACAACGAAACTGCGTATTAAGATATGATGATATAAGAAAAAAAATTTTTTTTTAAAAATCAGGGAAATTGGGCCATTAAGAGTGACGTTTACTTAAAACCCAAAATTTAAAAATCGCTCTAACGTCAACCAATATTTGTTCTTCACAACGAAATTCGGCTTATATAGCTTTAGAAAAATAGGGAATTTGGACCATTAGGAGTAAAAGTATACTTGAAAAACTAAATTTAATTAGCGCTCTTGAATCAAATTTCTCTATATTGTTTAATATATAAGTACAGATTAATTCAGCATATAAAATGTATTTCTATCGATGTAAAATTTTTACATTTAACAAAAGCGTGTCGTGAAGAAACAAATGGGAAATATTAATCTAATATGTGTTTGGGAATTATATTTGTATGTATGAGACTGTGTAATAACCTTGAGAAAAAGTTTGTGTTGCATGTTTTAATACATAACATTAAAATTAAATTTAAAATCAGTGTAACGTTCGATTGTTTTTATTTACTTAGTACATTGCAATTGTTTTTAAATAGTGACATGTTTTTGTTTTATTGAAACATATGAACATCATCTTAAATACACAAGGTAACTCGAAACTTCCCGTTATTTCTCTCTATTTTAGTGAATGTAAGGATGATATCAGGGGCTCAGTTTATAAACATGGTTATTTTTAAAAATACCCACACAGTATTATTATTTTAATAATAATAATAATAATAATAATAATAATAATAATAATAATAATAATAATAATAATAATAATAATCTGTGGTTTTTCTTTTGTTATACTTATAGATTGCAAGAATTCTAACTTTGTTCCCGTAATACCACACAATAATGCCATAACTCATTAATTAATGACGCCTTAATTTGTATTTTATATTCTTTTTTGAAGCTACTCTACAGGTGAGGAATTCGCTTAATTTACACAGTTCCTGAGTGATGGACTTTTTCATTTCCCAAATGTCTCTATGAAAGCACTTCACTTGTTCCTCGCTGCAATCCCCAGTTTTCAGGATAAACAACCCAAAATAATGCCTTTAGAACCTGAAGGACCTGAACTTCAATGTGAGCAGAATTTCCTTGATTTTATTGTATACTTTTGTATACAATAATGAATACATAAGCATCTTTCATAAGCACTGTGATCTGAGGTCCGTCAAAAATACCTGCCGTGAGTGCGGCCTCACGGAGGCGTGGAATTTTCCGTCTTAGGAAAGCAAAGCTTTCTTTGTTGAGCATGTTTACAATAGAAAGTTTAATGTGCAGTGGCCGAAAGTAAAAATTTTTGAATGCCCACCCAAACCAATGGCACACTACCATATGCTAGACACTTGTTTTTGTTTTGTTTTGTTTTTTTTTTTTTTTTTTGCTCCAGTGCCACAGACTTTCAACGCACTTTTTGCGTTCATTTGGTGCAAACTCTTTGACTTGGTAACCAAATTTAACATAAAGTAGACGTTATAGCTTCCTCACAAAAGGAATAACTTTTGACTTTCTATTCGGTGTGGCAACTTTATCAGGAAAGTAACAAATCGTCTTAAGCGGTTCTTCCACTTCTATTCATTTTATATTTCAGTGCGCACCAACCTGCGGCTGTTAGAAACACCCGTACTTTCACTATAATACTTGTCTCGTCACGCCTCCTTTCAAGAACGGCAGCGGAGGAGAGCGGAGAAACCCGAGCGCAATTCCAAGAAATCACTGCATCGATGCAGAGAAGTTCACGTGTGACTTCAACAAATACAGGTGGATATAACAGTCGTAACGCACAGTAACAAGAAATCTAACGCCAAAAAATAACGCTGTAGGAAACATGCTAGCAGTTAATCACACAAAAGCAAATGGGAAATGTAATATAGCAGTGTACACGTAAAGGAAATGATAATTGCACGGGAAAAATATAAATTTTGCATGTATTCCGAACTGTACAAGAGAGATATTTCTTAGTTTGAGGTGGGGCTAAAACAGGCTTTGCAAGGGGAATGCGATGAGATGTTGCCATGAATTATCTTTCAATTTGTAGCAAAGAAAGCGCGATGATGTTGACTTCCGCGGTATCAGTTTTTGCAAGAGAAATACAAGTAGATATTTTTTCCCTTCTTTTTGTAGCAAGGATCTTCTCTGTGAACAATTTTCCTACTTTTTGGAACATTTCCATACATCTGGTCGTGGATACCTGTTGCATTTAGGGATGCCGTGCCTTTCTTCACAACTTCAACTTCTCTTGTTGTGGGAATTCCTTTAATGCACTCAAAAGCAACTCGGAAGCAATTATTTCTATTTGTTCTGATAAGGGCACAGAACAGTTTGGACTTTCTTGTTTACTCCCTTGGACTAGTATTTCCTCCTTTTCGTTGAGAACAGAGCCATTTTCAGTGTCTCTTAATATTTTCAGAATAACTTGTGTTCATAGCGGACCTGAAATTGACATATGGTACATAGATATTTACACTTATTCCATTTATTACTGCAATGAACATAGTGCAAGAGTATCTGTGTATGCATGTTTTACATTCACTGCATTTACACTGATCTTCATTATCTTGTACAAAACATACCTCGTATATACGTTGGACTACTTATTGAGTAACGTTTGCGAAAGTGTCCTCAGCGATTGCAGCACACGCCGTTTCAATTTCTTCCCGAAATGCTGTCAGTGTAGCTGGTTTTCTACGGTATACAACATCCTTAAGAGTTCCCCATAGGTAGTCTGTTCTGTACACACGTCTCCATTGCCTTTGAGCTTCAACATTCTGGGTTTTCTAATATCACTTCAAAATTACTTTCCGCTGTTCAAACGATAATCTTGGCTTTATTTTGTTGTAGCAACGCTAGCATAACGTAATGTGAGTCACATCTGTTTACAGAACATCATACGATAATCTTGGCTTCATTTATTCATTGTTGATTTACGATAATCTTGACTTCATATGTTCATTGTTGATTTACCTGTCACGTAGCAACGCTAGCATAATGTAAGTGAGTCACATCTGTTTATAGAACATCATACGATAATCTTGGCTTCATTTATTCATTGTTGATTTACGATAATCTTGACTTCATATGTTCATTGTTGATTTACCTGTCACGTAGCAACGCTAGCATAATGTAAGTGAGTCACATCTGTTACAGAACATCATACTACACATTACTGTTGTTTTTCTGTTCAACTTTGAAATATATTAAATAGATATCTACTGTGAAAGTGTGCATACACATTTTTGGCCCCGTTTCAGTGTGTGTTGCATTCTTTCTATATCATATTGTGTTTAAGTGCAGCTACACTAATGAGGCGAAGTTTCGGTTCTGTCCGCTGCCGTTCGTGAAAGGAGCCTGGTGCAAAGATCATACTGAAAGTGAGAAACAAGGTCATCTTCCCCCTGCGGGGAGAGATTGTTACCTATACAGAGTTGATAGCTGAAGCCAGTGACTCGAGCGGGATTTTGTCAGTCTGTACCCGAGACATATTTCTTCATATTAAATGCACTTAATGTACGTCTGATGTAAATGTAACAATAAATATACTAACCTCATGACTATTATATGATTTATTTTTAATATATACCCACGTTCTAAAATATAAGGTAATAAAACCAGATTTGATTGGATAATATGAATAATATTTGTAAATTTAGCATGCACTGAATGCAGAAAAAGCCTGAGGGGGGGGGGATTGAAGCGCTAGCCAGTGTGATCTACCAATAGGGCAATCGAACTCCTGTATTTACATTAATTCGCCCAAGTCCGGTTTCTTCGTCTTTGATACCTTCATTTTAATGTTTCATCAAGTGTACAGTGCTTTTTTCCCCCTTTCTTTCATCTCTTTCTTTTTTCGGTTTCTTGCGATAACCAGTGTCCATCATTTATTCTCCTCCTAGTGACGATTATTACCCGTCCTATGCAGATTTTCGAAATTATTATGAAATGCTTGCAAATGCACCGCTGGCTTTCCTTGCACTACATTCATTTTGGAGCGTTGTCCACAGCGCTTATTAACTGATGAGCGTACGCCACTGACTGTCACCTCAAATCTTGACCTGGCGATCCCTTCACCACTCATGTAAAATAATTTACAATTTAAAATGACTGGTGTCTGCGGCTGGAAAAAGCTTTAAGCACAACTTTTTCTGGTGCACATGCTTATTTCTTCAGACAAGAGACTGCATCCTTCAGTAAGGTGGGGGAAGAAAAAGCTTGAATATACGTGCTTACATCGAATTCGCATGCAGATATACTACACAAGACGATGAAAGTCTTTGGTACTTTTATATGCCCGCCTATTGAATAACACTGGCATCTGTTAAGTGAGGATACCTGCCAACATTTTCCTTCATGCAATTATAACACATTGAAAGAGAACTTTATGTGAAAAGATGAGACATACGATCTTATGAAGAGATTTACGAGAAACATTGAGCTAATTTTCAGTTTAATCTTTTTTCCGTTTAGCAAATATATTGGAAAACTGAACAGAGCAGTG
Source organism: Metallyticus violacea (assembly GCA_030762175.1). NCBI lineage: Eukaryota > Metazoa > Arthropoda > Insecta > Mantodea > Metallyticidae > Metallyticus > Metallyticus violacea. The sequence goes on along the minus strand of CM060842.1, from coordinate 123,325,304 downwards.
TTCAATCTTTTATATGTGAAAAAATGAACACTTTTGGTAAAATTAGGGTAGTGTTCATACTAAGATGTGAAGAAAATTAAAAAAAAATATATATTAATACTAAACATACAATAGAATGGGATGCTTTATTTTAACTGACAGAGATAAGCACATAGTTAATACATTGAATACTACAAGAAATATGGGCAAATATTTTAACCGTAACATCTGCACTATTGAGTATGTCACACATTTTAAATTAACACCAAAAAGCTAATGCACATAATTGAACGGGTTATTTGAACTACTTAAAGCTCTCTATTATACAAGTGTGGACAGCTTTGCAGCCGAATTTGACTACGCGACTGGTTCGCCAACATCATCCTCAATTTTGGGCATCAAGTTTGTGTGTTGTGCCATATGTTTATATGGAGAACGTTTTTAAAACATTCTTTTAATTTAATTAATATTCCTGGGTGTTCTACATTTGTTTGTACAACTCAATGCGTTATATCGCATTCAAGGTTTAATTACACACGTAAACTGCGTTCATAATAACTTATGTAATAAAATATGAAATGAATGAATGAACGCCCGTTTTTGCTACAGAGGTACCATAGGCGATGGACAGTGATGATACATGAGATGAAATGATATATTGGGAAAAGATTCTATTTTTAAGGAAGGAAACGTTCCAGGCCTAAGTTTAGAGTACCTCCCCGATATTTGCCGTTTATGAGGAAAGACTGAGGAAAACCTGGAAAAAACCCAGTCAGGAAGGACGGTCCTGGCGGGATTCGAACCCCAGACCTCCCACTCACGAGTCCGCGCCTTAACGACCTCGGCCACCCGTGGCGGTCAACACGGCTACGTTGTATTTAACAGTGACTATTACTAAGTGTATTATACTTACAATATTACTACTGTATTACAGTATACTTTGCTCTTATTCTCGAATACATTTGCCATAGCTTTGAAAAATTAGATGTATGTATGTATGCTATTTGTGAAAAGGTTTTGAATTTTTTTTTACATAAAAATAGTTTGCCACGGTCATGTAGTTCATTGACAGCTGCACTACTGCAGAAAAAATAATTTTAAAAATGCAACAAGCTACTGAAAGACAATTAAATACACTTTCATAATTGAAAGAAAAGAAATACAAAATGTAGATCTGTGGATTGTGAGCAGTTTAAATTTTCAGGCATATCATTTAATTTATTTATCTGTTGTTTTCACACACCAACTAAAACTATAGGTTTCTGATTGTCATAGTCATTCTCATTGAGCCATTTTAGAGCTGAGAAATGTTAAACTACATAAAAATTTTGTTCCAAATTGAATTTAGTAGAAAGCCCTCTAAGCCCTATAATTCTTAACTGACGGGTTAAGTGTAGGCCTTATACAGTTTATGCCAACACTGACATAATAAATGCATTACAACCAATAATTTAAATAGTGACTAGCAAAATAAAATGAGAAATTCTTATTTTAAGTTTCACGTGTTAAAAGTATGTAATTAATAAGGCCTATATTTAATATTGCGATTTCTGTTTTAACCGATGACAGCCTTTTCCTCTGCCGGCAAATGAACTGTCATTGACCGCTGAGTTCGGATGCGGTACTACGCGAAAGTGCCGTAACTATAACTGACATAGTCTTCTAATGGAAAAAGAAGAACATAAGCAGACACAGAAGGTATCGTTCAACAGTATAACACAAACATTTTAGGAATTAACTGTATGACAATCGAGTAAAACGACAGAAACTTAACACGTACTCTTATGGGTGTTAGAGCTCAAACTGGAGCGTGTCCATACTTGTATAATAGAGGGCTTTAGAGCGCGGATGGATTCTGGGAGAACAGCACAGGTGGGCATAATTCGGATAATTTCATTATATAAATTAAGTGAATACTTCAGCTTACCCCTACCTTAAGTAAACGTAAGCATAAAAACAAACAATAAATCTACATTATAGAAATCAAGAAGAATTATTGTTGTTGTTGTTGTTGTTATTATTGTCGTTGTCATTGTTGTTGTTGTTGTTGTTGTCGTTGTTGTTGTTGTTGTTGTTGTTGTTGTTGTGGTAAAATAACAGAAGGCAGTTGTCAAAATTTAAATGGAAGTGGACCTATTAAGCAAAAATTGTTAAAATTTACTTTCGCTCCGAAAAGATGTCTTATGATGGAGTATAAGGGGTTAGTTTCGTAACAGTTGACAGGTAATATTTTTAAAATTCAACAAGGTGACAGTTTCCATTTCATAAAGCGTGACAAGTTGTCAAAACAAATTTATCATATTCTGTTTCATAAAGAAGTCCCTTTTCATTAATATTTCTTTTACGTGTTATAATGCTACATTTATTTCATAGTATTCTGAATGTGATTAACTACAAAAAGTTAATTTTTAGCGCACGATTGCTTGTTTCCGTTATCGTGAAATAACATTTAACTATTTTAACAATTTTCTAATATTGCTCTCCTACTCTTTTTGTACATTTAGTAAGGGACTTATATGTAGTTACCTCTTCCCTGGCTAATGGATAGCGCGGGTAGCATATGTACCCACAAATATTCAATTTATCCTCTACATTTTATAAATTCCATTAGTGTAGTGAATACTTTCAGCCATGCACTCAAACGTAAACGTCATAATAGATTTTTTAAGATAAATTGCAATGTTGTATTATAAATATTTGTACCTGTATAATGCCTAAAGTTTAATGACTACTGGGTTGCTTGGAGATTACATCGAGATGTGTGTGCTTGGTCAGTGGTTGATAGTGTGGTATGTCCTGATATTTAGGTGCAAAAGAACCCGAATAGTTCCTTTAAAAACAGAAACGGTGTTGAGAAAACAGAACTTTGATATTTTTATACTTTTGTTGATTAATTTGTATTTTGTCTTGTAAAACTTTTTTATACAGAATGTTTCCGAGCCGATGCTATAAACTTTCAGGGATGATGGAGAAGGGCAAATTTATCGATTTGAGATCAGGAATCCTGCTCGGGAAACGGTAGAGTCGAAAGTTATAAGCGAAATTCGTTGTGTGTAGATGTAATATCTTTATTTATGTGTAAAATTTTCATAAGGTGCTACATTCAAAAATGATGTTCAAAGTAGCGTCCCTTGCTTCCATGCAGACATGACATTGTCACACAAAGTTCCGTTGGAACAGCCCCGGTATCGTTCGAACACTGTCACAGACAGCGAGAAGTCTTGTCAGTCTGGACCTGTGTCTTGTACACAAGATTAACCGCACAAGAAGAAATAGATCAGGTGAAATAAAACTTCCTATCAGCATGACGTCCGTTCCCGTGTTACTTTACGCACGTACTGTGCCCGACACCATTTCACGTGCAACTGATCTAGTGCTAAGTGAAGGCTCCCAGCAAGCTCTTCTTCTTCCCTGGCGGTAGTCGATCGCTGTATTGAGGTACCACTTGCCCTGTTTCTCTTAACCGTCGGAACATTCATGGAAACATGGTGTAGATGTAATGTCTCCTACAGGAGTACTCGGCTCGATACAACCTTTCGGCTACCTTACTGTTCCTATTGACTTGTCCGTACACGAAAAGCATGTCTGTATATTCCTCAACCGTATTCTCCACTTCAACAGACGTTCACCATGTCCGATACACATCACATTGCAGTAGTGGAGTTTCCTCATGATGCACGTCTACATGTTGGTCATGCTAGCAAGTGCATGTAAATACATCAAGGTATTACTTGTTACATGATGTTCCACAACAATGTTGGCTTATAACTTTCGACTCCGCCGTTTCCGAACCAAGGTTTCTGATCTCAAATTGATACATTTGCTCTTCTCCATAATCCCTGAAAGTTTGTATCAGCTCAGCCTGCAGCATTGAGTAGAATTTAATCTTTTGTAGTGAATATGAACTATTATGAGTATTATTCCGATCAAGAGGATCGTATTCGATAACCTAAGTCATATGCTGATTGGCCATTCATATCAGTTTTTAGAGATATTTGTTACAGGGGTATTTTGTGGTGGCAAGTTGCACCAAAGTCTCTAAAGTTAAAGCAATCCACTATCCGACTAAACAGGTACCGAAATGTCTCTTTTTCTTTCCAGTATTTCTGTTACGCGGTTCATGAGACTACCCCATGGGATTGCGTTACACAGTAATGAATGGCTCTTTCAAGAGGAAGATTCATTTAGTACTGGAAGCATAATGTTGGCAACATTGTATATGCATATCAGGATTAACTGTCCAGACGAGCATTAGACTTCTGTCGTAAAATTCTTTTTAAGGCCTGCCGACTTCTAATTAAAACTTTGCCTAATTTAGATTCACCTGGAAAGCAATTAATATGGAAATTGCATGATGAAATGTGCTAACATCTCGTACATGGGCATGTGATGGGTGTGTCTGGGTAGAAGAGCTTGCCGATCGTTAGCAGCGAAAAGAATGGTTCTTCGCATTTGCTGCGACACAAATGATACTGTAAATCAAATGAAGTTTTCGCTGTTTCCGCCTGACGTGCGAAGAAATTGAACTCGAAAATGGGATCTCTTAATATGGCAATTACACAGGCCCGTTGTTCAGGAAGCAGGATGATGATTTATGGGAAACCAGTTGGTTGCAAGTATTCTCTCTGAACATTTACGGTCTCTGTGAGGATTCGCCCTCCATGGAGATGAAATGAAGTCCAAGTAGAAATCGCAAATAGACATGTCTGTGCTTTAAGGCATTTGTTTCAGTTTTAAGGAAATAAATTGTTATGCAATTCCAAACAATGTTTTAATTTATACGATCCATAAGTTTCTGGCCTCACCGATAATCGCTTTCATAAAACCCTTATCTGGTGTCATACCTTATCTGTTAATTAAATAATTGCAGCTGTAACTCCCTTGTTTAGATTTAGTTGTAGAAGATTGTGACATGTTCACAATGGAGTTTCGAGCTGTTATTAAGTTCTTCACAAAAGAAGGACATACTCTAAATGAAATTAAAACAGCGATTGGACGGCGTGTATGGGGAAGCATCCCCCTCATGTTCTACCGTAAAAGAATGGGCCAAACGTTTTCGAATGGGTCGAGAAAGCATTGAAGACGAAGAACTTGCAGGTCGGCCCTTGGAGGTGCCCACTCCTGAAAACATCGCTCTTGGGAAGGAGAAATTATGGAAGACCGGCGGATCAAAGTTACAAAAATAGCAACAAGGTTGCGCCTTTCTAAAACAATAGCCCTACGAATTATTCATGAAAATTTAAACATGAATAAGGTTAGTGCAAGATGGGTGCCTAGACTTCTTTCCTCAGTCCAAAAGCAGCAACGAGTCACCTGTTGTCAAACATTTTGGAGCTCTAACTTGGCAACGAGAGAGAAGTTCTGCAAACCATTGTTACAGAAGAGAATCAATGGAGAGGCGTAAACCTGGCGAAGCACCGCATCTAAAGGCCGATGTCACTCAGTCAACCAAGAAGATCATAGCCACAATCTTTTGGGACTATGAAGGAATATCTTCATTGACTTCAAGGAGAGGAACACCACAGTAAATGGGGAGTACTATGCTGGACTACTGCACAAACCACGTACTTATCAAAGAGAAAAGGCGAGGAAAACTGAGTGATGGTGTGCGCCTTCTTCACGACAACGCGCCTGTGCACACAGCTCTTGTTGCAAAGGAAGCTGTGAAGAAATTTGGCTTCAATGAGATCAACCATCCACCCTACAGCCCAGGGACTATTTCCTCTTCTCAGAACTGAAGAATGACCTTCGAGGAAGGAAATTTAAGTGTAACGAAGAAGTGATGGTTGCTGTTTATGCCCATTTTGCAGACAAAACTTATGACTTGGGGGGGGGGTGGCATTTTAATTCAAAGATGTGAGAAATGTATGCAATAAATGTTAACTATATTGAAAAGTGAAATATAGTTTTTGTCTTTATCATATCTAGAAAACGGTTAGGCCGGAAACTTATGGACCTACCCTCGTATGTGGAAATTCACTAGCTGTATGTAGGACATAAGTTGGAAATGAAGAATCAGACTTGAAAATTTCGGGATTGAACCACGGTTTTCAGCATTCCGGACTGAAACTGTAAGCAACTCAGCTACTGTGTCCTCCTCTAAGCGCGAATCTCTTATCTGATTCTGTATACTTCAGAGACCTTCCTAAGGTTTCCCTACAGTATGTATGTAGAATCAGATGAGAGATTCAGTTAATTAGAAGACTAAAGATTCGAATTCTGGCCGTGTCAATGTCTAATTCTTCATATCCAATACGATGTGCTTTTACTCAGGTGCTCAAGTGGGAGATAGCGGCTCAGGATAAACATTTGGTAGTCTTTGCAGATCTATTTATCATGTCACCATGTCAAGTGAAACATAAGCACAGTTTAAGCTGCTTATAAATGTTACAGCACCTTCCTTAGAGAAGTGAGAATTTTTTCCATGTGGTAATTTCGTTTTTAAGGCTAAAGCATTCGCCATAGCATTTTTGAATATAATAAAAGGAATGTCTTAACAAATATTTTGTGCATTTGTGTAGGGCGTGTGATTTCTATTTCTTATCATATTTTTCTACTAAATTGTTTTCTTTACGACTTCCTTTTGTATTCAATTTTCATTGGATCGTATTTAACAAAGGAATTGTTTCGTTTGACTAGATCGATTTCCATGAAACTTTATAGTGTGATAAATGAAGAATTGTAAACTTAAAATAAAGTTTAAGTTTATATGTCGGCGGCTCGGCACAGGCAGGTTAGCGTACAGTGTATTCATTTAGAAAAAAATTAAATTAAATTCCATGAATATTTGTAAAGTAATATACACTAGAATTGAACATAAGTTTGGTGTCAACAACCAACTGCTAGCGAACATTCTCGAGAGTAAAATGAAAAAAAAAAAAAAAAAATACTGTAATATGTACGTTGGAGACTTTAAAATTGCACTAATGGACATGATTGCAGAGAGAATGTAGTCGAAAGTGAAACTGGCAGAAAAACAGACGTAAGTTCCAATAGTAGGCACCATTTCTATAGAAACATTGGATGTCTTATATGATGCAGAAACGTGCGAATATAGAAGTTCAAGGGGAAAAGGAGTGAAATCGTAAAAATTCGTAAAATATTAGGCTTATAACATATATAATGAAAGTTTAAGTCTTAGCTTCAGCTGCTTATAAGCATAAGATCCAAATCATTGATATAAATAAAATTGTTTTTACTATTACATAAGAAAAGACCGAATTTCTGTTCCGTATCGGAAATATCAGGCACAGGTATGCGAAGTTCGGGCCATCATGATTGAGCCCAAATGTTTGCTGTAGATCCATAATGTGTTTGCGCCAATAACTCAAATTCATAATGCAACATTTTCGTTTTAGATTGACACCATGTTATGATATTAGAGCACAATTTTCCGCCCCACTTTCACAGGCTGCAGACTTGTCAACGCAAATATCCGTACGATGTGGGAGGTCCGTTCAAATACTTCACTAAAGCAATAGTAGAAATCCAGTGTCTTCTCTGTAGCTTTTAATGTAATTTGCAGCCTTATGTTCTTTGATAGCTATTCTTATTTCATGGGTCTGCAGGTGCATGCCATTAATTTTCAAATAAGTCTCCGTTTGAATATTTTTAGAACTGAACTTTTTTCGAAAATGTCAGCAGTAAAATAAAGCGTCGAATTTACTTGAAATGAGTGACTTCAGATGACTGCTCGGCCCATATTGCATGATCTCGTCAGAATACATAGTAATCAACAAGGCAGGCGCTGAACTGTTCAATATTTGATCATAACGGTGTACTGTCAGCATTATCAAAAACAAAACAATCACCTACTTCCTCTGGAGGTAAATACGACAAACAAAACAATGTTTAAGCCACTTACCAGCGTCAAGAACACACTTGCTAGCCCAATACTTTGTAGTTTACGTCACCATATTGCCTGGCCCAGGTGAAACCGACAACCCAACAGTTGAGTTGCCTTAGACCACGTTGACTTCATGTGTAGCAAATCTGGAAATCTGGAACTATTTTCTTTGGTGGGAATTTCAACCCTAAACATTTGCACTTTTCCTTTATGAAACGAAACACCAGATATCTTTGTTCTTATTTGGTGGTTATAAAAACTGCTAGAATATAATGCCTATTGTGAAAGAATTGCAATGTAAATAACTGCGTAAAATATTTTGCGCAGCATCTGAAAGTTCAACCTTCGTAAAACGTTTATATATCCCAAACTGCTTTCACCTCCGACAAGTATCACGTTGTTTTCGCGATTTTTCATTAGTACAAAATTTTCGTTACTAGAGTTCCTTACAGCTTCCCGAACTTCAAGTAAGTTTGTTGGTAGTTTCGACATATGGTGACGTCGTTCTCTGTAGATTGCTTCACGTAATGGTTTAACGTAAACAAAATGCAGTACACCAGCACAAACCTCGGAATTCTCATTAAATGTTTTGGATATTACAATGTTTGGTTTTTCACTTAAGCCACTAGCCGTTTCTCTTTTACCACGACACACGAACTTTTTGACGTACAAGATTTCTTTCATTGCTCTGGTGATTATGACCGACTACAGTTTTTGTATCAATGTTTAAGGTTATCATTTCGGCAGGACGATTCTTAACTGTACATCGTCAACGTATACGACCATCTACATACCGAGGGTGCCAAAAAATGTATACACACTTTCACAGTAGATACCTATTTAATATATTTCAAAGTTGAACCGAAAAGCAACAGTCATGTGTAGTATGATGTTCTGTAAACAGATGTGACTCATGTACATTATGATAGCGTAGCTACGTGACAGGTAAATCAACAATGAATGAACGAAGCCAAGATTATCGTATGATGTTCTGTAAACAGATGTGACTCATATTACGTTGTGATAGCGTTGCTACAACAAAATGGGGCCAAGATTATCGTTTGAATAACGGAAAGCAATTTTGAAGTGGTATAGGAAAACCGAGAATGTTGTTGAAGTTCAAAGGCAATGGAGACGTGTACAGAACAGAACAGCCGTTTGACTTCTACCTATGGGGAACTCTTAAGGATGTTGTATACTGTAGAAAACCAGCGACACTAGCAGCACTTCGGGAAGAAATTGAAACGGCATGTGCTGCAATCGCTGAGAACACTTTCGCAAACGCTGCTCAATCAGTAGTTCAACGTACTCGGAAGTGTATCGACGCCGATGGTGGGCATTTTGAGCAACTGTTGTAACTGTAAAAGTCTAAGATGATTAGTGCTCATCGTTTTCTGTTTGTGTGAACTCAGTTTTGTTATGTTAACACAGTTTTGTCTTTGCTTGAAGTGTGTATACATTTTAGGCACTCTATATAACTAGCTCGTGCTCACACTCTTTGCGTCATCTATAGCCAAAAAATGTATGTGGAGACAGAAAAGAGACCATTCTCGGCTGAGCCGGGAAATTAAATAACAAACATATTTGAGTACTTGATTATGTAGCTAGTGGTGCATGTCCTTGTTATCTGATAAAGCCAAATTTCGATAGCGATGTGATATCTTTATCCTTAGCTGTACAACGTTTATTATTCAGATCGTGTTCGCTGTCTCATTTCACGCCATAATGAATCCAAATTAAAATGCACGTGGTCGGAAACAGAATGGAAATTTTGGAAACGTGTCTCCTGTTTTAATGTTCGAAAAGTTAATAGAGTGAACAAAATAAATATATTTAGCACATGCAGCGACTCGTTCCACTTATTGCCTAAAAGTAAACAGCAGCAGAGGTAACGAGATGAAGGTAGCTAACCTATTTTAAAAACAAATTACACTTTACTTGAGAAGATTCCGAATGGGTTCTTCATTGTCCCCCAAACCGCAGAAGCTTCTGGCAAATGCTCTTCCAGATTTGTTGAGCCTTTGGTTAGATCTGCATTTAATTAAATTTAAGGATATTTATATAAGAATTGCATTCTGAAGTAATATACGAGGGCGAGTCAAATAAAAAACTTATTTATTTACTACTGAGGTACCACGGGCGTGAAAACTGATGATACATGAGATGAAATGATATATTGGGAAAGGAATTTATAGGGAGGGAAACGTTCCAGGCCTAAGTTTAGATACCTCCCCGGCATTTGCCAATTATGAGGACTAAGGAAAACCTGGAAAAAACCTCAGTAAGGGAGCACGGTCCTGGCGGGATTCGGCCCCACACTTCCCTCTCAAGAGTCCGCGCCTTAACGACCTCGGCCACCCGTGGCGGTTGTGTAGGGTGCATCTGAACGGTCAGTTTGTTTGGTCCCGCGCCATCGCGCGCTCCCGACACCTCCTGTCCTTGTGAGATCCGCGCCCTCATCCGTTTTTGACTTTGCAGAACAAACCACTGCGAATATCCATAGGAAGCTCGTGTAAGTTTATGGTAGTGATGTGATGAGACGACAACATGTCACAAAGTGGGTTCGGTTGTTCAGAGAACGCCGTACCGATCTCACGCCGAGGCAAGGAGTGGGGGACCATCAGTGATTTCTGACGTACTTTTGCAAGTGCGAAATGACGGCCGTGTGACGCCTGACGACCTTCACATAGTTCTTGACATTACTCGAAGTCTCTTTGGATATACTGTGTCGGTTACAAGGAGCCCAGAATGCTCACAGGAGCACCGTCAAAAACGTGTGACCGCACAGGAGGGGGAAGCTTTGCTGGACTCTATCCTGACGGGGGATGAGACGTGGGTGTGTCACTACACCCCAGAATCCAAAAGACAATCATTTCAGTCACGTCATTCATCTTCCCGGCCACCAAAAGTTCAAGACGACCCCTTGAGCCGTAAAAGTCATGGCATCTGGTTTTTTGGGATCGTAAGGGGGACTTTTTGGTGAATATTATGCCTAAAGGGACTACCATTAATGCGAGGTTTACTGCAATACCCTTAAATCTCCGAAGACCCATTCAGAACCAAATGCTTACCCGGGGAGCCGGAGTAGCCTACTGCATGGCAAATCAAAGCCCCACACCACGCGAGTTTCGCAGGAGCTGCTGACATCTTTAGATGGGATATTCTTACCCACTCCCCCTATTCACCAGACTTGGCGCCCTCGGACTATCATCTTTTCACTAAACTAAGAGTTTTTGGGTGGGAAACGTTTTTTCAACGACCAGGAGATCGAGGAAACTGTGAATAGGTGACTGAAACAGCTGGCGGCGGAGGTCTATGACACTGTCATACAAAAGCTGGTGCCCCGACTACAGAAAGTGTCAATTTCGACGGCGATTACTTTGAAAAACAGTTTTATATATTTGTGAAGTATCCTATGAATTTAAATTAAATACAATTTAATTCACACAAACGGAAATTAATGAGCACTAATCATCTTAGACTTTTACAGTTACTACAGTTGCTCAAAATGCTCACCGTTGGCGTCGTTACACTTCTGAGTTCGTTGAACTAGCAACGTTTGCGAAAGTATCTTCAACGATTGCAGCACATGCGGTTTCAATTTTTTCCCGAAGTGCTGCCAGGGTTTTCTACGGTACACAACATCCTTAAGAGTTCCCCATAGGCAGAAGTTCAACGGCGGTTCTGTTCTGTACACACGTCTCCATTGCCTTTGAACTACAACAACATTCTCGGTTTTCCAGTACCACTTCAAAATTGCTTTCCGTTGTTCAAACGATATGTAATTCACGTCTTTTTACAGAACATCATATGATAATCTTGGCTTCATTTGTTCATTGTTGATCTACCTGTCACGTAACAACGCTATCATAAGTATGTTACTCACATCTGTTTACAGAACATCATACTACACGTTACTCTTGTTTTTCGGTCCTACTTTGAAATATATTAAATAGATATCTACTGTGAAAGTGTGTGTACATTTTTGGCACCCTCGGTATATATTGTATAGTGATTATAGAGATCTTCTAGTTTTGCTCAGTGCTGCACTTTATGAGAATGTGGATTTATACAAATGATCAATAAGTCGTTTATACAGAATGTTTCCTAGCTGATGATACCAACTTTCAAAGATGATGGAGAAGGGCAAATGTATCAATTTGAGATTAGAAACCCCGGTCCGGAAACGGCGGAGTCGAAAGTTATAAGGGGAAATTCGTTGTGTGTAGATGTAACACCTTTATTTGTGTGTAAACTTTTCATAAGGTGCTCATTCACAACAGGTGTTCAAAGTGGCGTTCTCTGCTTCGATGCAGACATGACATTGTCACACAAAGTTCCGTTGGAACAGCCCCGGTGTAGTTCGAACAATGTCACAGACAGCTGTCAGTCTGGACTGATGTCTAATACACAAGATTTTTCACATAACCCCACAAGAAGAAATAAAGTTGGGTCAGATCAGGTGAAACAGAACCTCGTGTCAGCATGACAATGTAGCTGCTGTTCCCGTATTACTTTACACACGTACTGTGCGCAACATCATTTCACGTGTAACTGATCGAGTGCTAAGTGAAGGCTCTTCTTCTTCCATGGCGGTAGTCGATCGTTGTAATGTGATATCACTTACCTGTTTCCCTTAACTTGGCCCGATACAACCTTTCGGCTACCTTACTGTTCCCATTGGCTTGTTCGTACACGAAAAGCATGTCTACAGTAGTGTAGTTTGCTGTCCCCACCCTCATGATGCACGCCTACATGTTGATGAATGTATTACTTCGTACAAACAGCAAGTAGGTTATCGTATTCCATTGCTACATAATATGCCACAATAATGTTGGCTTATAACTTTGGTCCCCGCCGTTTCCGGACTAGGGTTCTGTTCTCAAATTGATACATTTTCCTTTCTCCATCATCTCTGAAAGTTTGTATCATCAGGTCGGAAACATTCTATACATATCGCCAAGACTTCTCTTTTCACTATTCGATAATATCTTGTGTTTCATGCCTTATGACTCAAACTTGCAAAGTAATTGAATAAATCCCCACATTCTTTTATAGGTATATCTTCTCTTATTATTATAATTTCGCTTAACTCTAGTTAGTTCCTGGTCCCCCTTGCTCTTGTTTTTAGAGTTCTTACATTGGGGTTAGGTTTTTGGAAAAGTGGCATGCTTTATATTTGAACCAGCGATGTTGCTATTTGTTCGCGGGGAGTATTCCAACTTACCATTGAATGTTTAGCAGTTTCTTTTGGTAGTCAACCCTTTCATTTTTCGTTTGTACTTCTCTTTATGCCAGGACCGTCCTCCCTGACTGGGGTTTTTTCCAGGTTTTCCTCAGTCTTCATAACTGGCAAATGCCGGGGAGGTACCTAAACTTAGGCCTGGAACGCTTCCTTCCTTAAAAAAAAAAAAAAAAATACATCCTTTCCCAATTTATCATTTCATCTCATGTATCATCAGTGTCCACCGCCTGTGGTGCCTCAGTAGTGAAAACGGGCGTTAAACACTACTCAAAAAAAAAAAAAAACTTCTCTTTATAAATTGTTTAATTTAAATGTTTGTCAACATTATTGCATTATTTTGTAACATGTGCTGTATTGCGGAAAAGAAAATCTGATAGTCTTTAATTTACCTTTTTAAATAACTAATAATTTCATCTTATAGTTTCTTTTGCTCTTCTTGATGGCTAATCAATAATGACACGTTTCTTCCATACAGAAGTTACATTCGTCATTTTCTTCAATAGTATTTAACAGAACCTAAGCAAAATGATTATTTGTCGTTAAAGACATTGTCTTGCAATTATAAAAACTACAAACCACTGGCGGCTTTCAGCAACATGTCTTCAAGCTTTACATGCAGAGGAGTTTTAATCGCCTTTCAGCTGCAAGTGTTGATGTTCAGGTCTGGGCAGAGTTGAACGTAAGCGGCTTAGGAGATAATCCAGGTCTTCTTCTTCCTCCCTTTAGTGGAACCTTCTTTAGTGTGAAACTGCGGTAACCGCGCAGCGTTAAATGCAAAAGGAATCGGAGTCATTTTATTTATTTATAGCTCGAATGTTAAGAATGACAGAAATCTAGTGCCGGTGTAAACTCTTGCGATTGTACCAAGTGAAAGAGTTTTTACTAACATATCCAAATTTGCATCCATATACCTACTAGATACCTACATTTAAAAAATAAATCAATAATATTTCAAAATATGCATAGGTATATATACCGAGAGTTCAAAAGAACGTATACACACTTTCACAGTAGATATCTATATGTTAGACAGAAAAACAACAGCAATGTGTAGTATGATGTTCTGTAAACAGATGTGACTTATGCTAGCGTTGCTATGTGACAGGTAAATCAATAATGAACAAATGAAACCAACATTATTGTAAATCAACAATTAGAAGGTGATTAGTGCTCATTATTTTCTGTTTGTGTGAATTCAGTTTTGTTACGTTAACACAAGTTTTTCTTTGCTTCAAGTGGGTATACCTTTTTTGGCACCCTCTGTATGTATGCGTTGTGTTTCATCCCTGACCGAGTTTTTTCCCAGGCTTTCCTCAGTCCTCATAAATGGCAAATACCGGGAAGTAACCCTAAACTTAGGCCTGGAACATTTCCTTCTTAAAATAATAATAAAAAAAGCGTTTCCCAATTGATCATTTCATCTCATATATCATCAGTGTTCACCGCCTGTGGTACCTTAGCAGTAAAAACGGCCGTTAAACACTATTTTAAAAAAATGCTCTAGCAGTCGCAGTGTTTTTTCTCAATGAAACTGGGCTGATAACCATTAATTAACAAACCACCCATCGAGTTTGTTAATCAGCAAAATTGGACCATTGGGGATGCGCGTTAAGCTAAAGCGAAAAATTTAAAAAAAAAATTTAATTCGCTCTAGCGGCTACAATTTTTACTTTTTCTCAATGAAACTCGGTAGATTTCTATAAAATAAATTATAAAAGTATTTTTCCAAAGTCAGGGCAATCGGGCCATTATGAGTGGGGGTATATCTGGAAAAAAAAAAAAAAAGTGGGATTAAAGCCAAATTTTGTAATCGCTCTAGTGGATGATATTTTATATTTTTAAAATAAACTCTGTATAAGGCATTGGAATAAATTAGGAGAAATGACTTTAAAAAAATCAGTGAAATCGCAATATTAGGAGGGGAGGGGGCTACCTGCAAATCAAAATTTAAACATCGTTCTAGTTCCATTAATATTTGTTTTATGCAAAGAAACTGTGTATTTGTTTAAATAAAATAAAAAATATAGTTTTTGAAAATTACTGAATTCGGGTCATTACGAGTGGAGGTTAGCTTAAACCCAAAATTTAAAAATCGCACTAACTGCTGCAACATTTGTTTTTTCACAATTAAACTCGTCATGTACCATTTACATCAAATAAGAAAATAGTTTCCGAGGGAAATCGCACCTTTAGGAGTGGGAGTATACTTGAAAACCGAAATTTATAAAGCGTTTTTACGTTTAATTTTTTTTCCATATTGTTTTAAAATATAGGGACAAATTAATTCATCGTGTAAACTATGTATTG
Organism: Metallyticus violacea; assembly: GCA_030762175.1. Taxonomy (NCBI): domain Eukaryota; kingdom Metazoa; phylum Arthropoda; class Insecta; order Mantodea; family Metallyticidae; genus Metallyticus; species Metallyticus violacea. Next base: position 123,309,927 of record CM060842.1, on the reverse strand, counting down.
CGGTGCATATTTTTTATATTTAACAAAAGCATCGTTGTGAAGATAGCTGTGAAACATTAATCCAGTATTTGTATGTAAGAGCTCTGTGAAATAATCGTGAGAAAATCCTTTCTTTACATGTTTTTAATACAATAACATTTAAATTAAATTTCAAAGCCACTTAAAATCGATGCAACTTTCGATTGTTTTTATTTTCTTAGTACATTGCAGTTGTTTTTAACATGTAACATGTAACATAGTAACATGTTTTTGTTTTATTGAAACATATGAACATCAACTTTTTAAACACACAATGTAACTCGAAACTTTCTGTTATTACTCTCTATTTTAGTAAATGTAAAGATGATATCAAGGGTTCAGTTCATAAACATGATTACATATAAAATATTTAAAAATACCCACACAGTAGCTTTGTCTATCAGTGGTCATATATTTCTTTTAATTAATAGTATATTATTAATTTGTTCGTTTAATCTCTGATAATTTAAAAAATGTGATTTCTCTTTTGTGATACTTATAGATTGCAAGAGCTCCAATTTTGTTCTCGTAATATCACACAGGGTTGCCATAACTTACTTTTTTCAGAAATCGTCTCGGTATTTTGTAATAAAGTAAAACTAAACCTATTGTGCGCTCAGGAAGTCATCCCTGCTAACTCCAGATTACCCTATCTTATCCCTTTCTACTTCGTTAAGTGGGCTAGTGCAACACCAAACACCAGGTTCTTTCAGATTTAAAAAAAGGGGAGGGAATCTTACGTTAATTCGTTTGAGCATTTTGTCAGATTAACAACATCTCAGTACAAAATATGATTAAGTTTATATTAAATTCCCTCCCTGCAGTTTATTGATTGATACTCACCTCATGTTGGAAAAGTCTAAGTTAAGGCAAAGTTGGACACATTTTTCAAATGTTTAGGGTCAACAAATAGCAGACAGGAAGTAAATGGAAGTGAATTTACTTCTTCAGTGTACTCATTATATCCCGGTTTTAATTTGTACGATGTATTCATAGTTTCTGGTATGAAAAACACACGAATTTCAGAAAATACAATCCTTGAAGTAAAATACACAAATCTTACGTAAAATCTTGACCACCTATAATCAATGAAAAGATAATCGGAAAAGGAAACTAAATTAATAATTGCAACAAAAAATAAACACTTTTTTAAAATATTTTCTTTCACGCTATTCAAGACTTTTAGCTTTTTAGCACAGCGTAAGATTTTTGCTAGTTGCTATGTCATTTCTAAACTTGACGCTTAACTTCTACAATAATTGTGTCTGGAATAAAAATACTGCGTTTTACTTTTCTCCATCTTATTCTAAAGTTCATTGATTTTCACGCTTTCATGTTTTCTTTTGTTTCAAATTCTTTTAAAAAATTAATAGTTAATCTTTGTTCTACCAGAGATTCAGTCATGTTGAAGTTCTAATGCTGTTGCATTGTTTACATCATGTTCTGATGCAGGTCAAAAGAGATACAAAACCAACAGTGTACTAACGTTCTCATTTGTGATCCATTCCATGTCATATTCCAAACACCTTCAACACTTAACTGCATTGCTGCAACAAAACTTGTGTGTCTTGAATACAGAAAGGACTGATTGGTTAACGCATTTTAACCGGACCCAGTATTTTGTGCCAATAAAATTTGTAATATTATCTAAGACTTAAAATTAAGATTTTTTTTTTTTTTTTTGCCTTAAGTTTGAAATAATCGGTTTACGAAAGCGATCCGAAATGTTCGCAGCCTTGACGAAGGTGGCACGCAGTTTGAAAGTTAATTATTTTCTATATTGCTACATCTTTCTTAAGCATTTGAAATATGAAGTAATTAAAAACAATTATTGCCTCTTTATAAATCAGACATGTGGGTATTCCTAAAATGGATAAATTTGGGTATCGTGCAATAATAAAATAATTTATAAAATATAGAATAACGTCAAAATAAATTGATGCAAAATTTACAATAACTTTGGAGATTTTTTTCCTTCATCCCTCCCATATAATAATAATAATAATAATAATAATAATAATAAACAAATAAACGACTGTAGAAATTAATTATGGCCTTGAAAATGACACACGTAAAACAGGTCCAATAGCAGAATTAAGTGAACAAATGCATGATATGGCATTAGAAGGCCGGCAAGTTAAAATGCTTGACATTGCTGAGATTATAAATATTTCAAAGGAAATTCTAAGTTACTTTATGCTTTAAGAGCACATGAAAAAGTATTACGCAAGGAATTTATTTTGTTTTATTTACGGACGTTCTTTAACATCTCAAGTCATCAGCGTCCCATCCAACTCAGGGCGTGTAACGGCCGACAAATTTTGCTCAGAGGCCTCTCTTTCAGGCCTGAGGTTCTTTTTCGTGCCGTAAATGTACGACACGGTACCCACGGCTTTACTTCCCTTCCGAAGGAAGCCATACTTTTTTACGCCCCAAAAATCCATCGGTCCTAGCCGGGATTGAACCCGCGATCTTGGGTTTAGGCGGCAAGTATGGTTACCACTACACCACCAGGACCGACTTTAGGCAAGATAAATGACATGCTTGCTAACAGCAGGTCAAAAACGTTTTCATACGAAAATATCGCAAACGTGTTTGCTGAGTTTTAACAGCTGCAAAACTGAATACCTGTGGACGGCTGGACAGCGTTAAAGAGGACAAAGTTGGATCTATCTGTAGGCAAGTGTATGGCATCAGTCATATGGAATGCTAAGGGAATTTTACTAATTGATTATCGCCAGTGGCGGCTCGTGGCCCCCGTAGAAGGGTGGAGTATAACTATATGACTAACAAATGGCTTAGGAGAAGATTTCTTTTATCAAGACGACATAACTGCAGCGACATTGTACTTTGTACTATAAACCTCTGGTTCATGTGGAACTCTTCTAATTCAGTTGTTACAGTAGTCCTTAAGCCTTTGCGGTTAATTCAGAAACCGTAATGAATTTTATGAATCTTTCAACCGGTTTACCCGCACTGATGTATGTAATATCACAACAAATTGTGACATGTATTTAATATCTGTCGTCTCGTCGGCCTTTATAGAAACGTCTTTGCCCTATCTGTTTCTTTTCTAATCTCATTCTTATAGACAGGTGTTACTCACTTCACATACTGTCAGCAAAGTTTTTTTTTTCCTTCTTCAAACCCTAAAAAGTTTTAATTTTGTGCCTCTTGCTGAGTAAGCTCTTATAGCTTTCTGTTGATGAGCTGCAAATCGCTTGACTTCCAACTTAATGGTTGAACTTGGACGCCAAATTGGAGTCTTCAATAAAACGTCCTTTATCATTAAACAGATACATTTTTTGTAACTTAGCAATTAACACCGTGAAAGTACACTTTCCACTGACAAATGGCGAGGAAACCACCCAATTTCTTAATAGTCAGATATGTGTGGTGTAGGAACCCCTCAACATCTGGTTCCTAAGAAAAGAGAGAATACCGAGCGCCGCCTGCTGGCCCAAGAGAACGCAGAAATAAGCAGGAGAAAGGCTAACCCATTTTGCTGACCCAAGAGCTTTTCTCGTTAACGGAGGTTCAGCTACTTCAAATGCGCTAATAGCTTAAGATACAATTAAGAACTAATCGGTTATACATCGACGCTTTTATGCTTTTATATTTGTTTTAAAAATGAGCAGAAGAAGAAACAATTGGGAAATAATTATGGCAGTTTATTTGGGGGCTGGCCCATCTGGCTCTTATTGACGGACCTATATTACTAACCCGTTTTGAATTAGGTGCATAGTTTCTTCCCTTCCTGTATAATTCTTGCATAAGTGGCCACCCACCGCTCTTGTATGCTTTACCTCAGAAAACAAGATAATAAAATGCCTAAGTATTGTGAAAACATGGTGTTCTCACCTGTTGTAATAATTCTATTTTCCAATTCGCCTTAGTTTTACGATGCTGTTATTTTGTTCCGTTACTCTCAGCTTATTACCGAAGGTGTGTCAGTAAACAAAGTATGGGTTGTCCGCAGCGATGAACGCGCTTCCAATTTTACTTTCAAGTACGTAATTAGGAGGATATAAATAGCGTGTAGGAAGGTAAAGTGGGCTGCAAATTGCGTTCAGTAATGCCTCTTTGCATATCCTGAGCGTGGCCTAAGGGAGACTCTCCTTACGTGTGTTGATACCACTTGATCAGTCGGTCCTGGTGGTGTAGTGGTAACCACACTTGCCTTCCAAACCTAAGAGCGCGGGTTCGATCCCGGCCAGGACCGATGGATTTTTCGGGCGTAAAAATGCTAAGTATGGCTTCCTTCGGTAGGGAACTAAAGCCATGGGTCCCGTGTCGTACATTTACGGCACGATATAGAACCTCAAGCCTGAAATAGAGGCCTCTAAGCAATGAGTCGGCCGTTTCACGTCCTGAAGTGAATGGGACGCTGATGGCCGGAGATGTTAGAGAGCGCCCGTAAATAAAACAAAACAAAAAAAAAAACTACTTGATCAAAACTAAAATGCTATTCCAAAATTGGTAGATACCATTTAAATATATAGCTTAAACAAAGAGTATTATTATTATTATTATTATTATTATTATTATTATTATTATTATTTACGAATCTGCCACTTGAATGTTATGTGTTTCTATAATTTTTGCTCTTTCTATAAGAACTTCAAGTATTTATAATTGCGTGTCAGCCCTTTAAAACTTAATGCCTGAATGGGCTTTTAAATATTATTTTTATTAAGTTAAACCTGAACGTCTTTATATCTGCTATATGTTTATAAGACAATATAAACAGCTGTAAGAAAATAAAACATGTCGGTTTACAGAGTAGTATTTTAAGAATATGCACGAATTAGTAACTTAATTGTTCTATTTATTAAATGGGCTGCGGAAAAAAAAAATACTGCTGTTTCAAATGTGAATGGTTATTTTGATTAATATAAGGCATGCTAAATTGAAAAGCTTAAATACGCTTTTCTCCATCATATAAGTTTTTTTTAAACAAATCGCAAAATGAAGTGGTTTTTTTTGTGAAATAATAAACAAAATGCCACACTCCTATCTAATGCAAAAAACTGGGTACGTACATACCTTTAAACAGTTCTGTGTCTCTGAAAATCATCTTTTCTTTGTTTGTGTTGATTTTGGTTGCGTATCTTCACGAGCAGTAGTCCGTCAGATTTGCTTCTTGATGAAATCTTTCACCTTGCTGTTCACTCAAATCCCAAAGCAGGTCAAATTAAAGAGCTCAAGAAGCGAAGTTTCAAACGCATATTGCAACCGAGAACTTGCATCTTGGTAACATATTTCTTACAATTTTTCCTATTGCACGTATTTAAATCTACACAGAGCAGCCATTCATGTTCCATACTCAATTTTTTCTAAAATGCATTAAAAATGGTTATAGGTTTCTTTTAAAACTCAAGTATTTGCAACTACAATTGAAGAAAATTCGCTTCTATCCTGCAATAAAACTGCTTTCAGACTTGTTTTCGATGCATCAGTAAACCAACTCCAGTCATTGTTATTGTGAGAACGTTCTCCAACTTGAAAAACTATGTCATAACAATAAATGCGGCCATTTTTAATCTAAAAGGTTTTCATAAATTCCTCATCTCGATTCTTATACCTGAAAAATGTGGCATCTTTCACCAGCAATGTTTTTTCTTTTAATCGCGAGCTCAGTATTTCGCTCTTCTCCTTGGTAAGATCCAAGTCTTGCCCCAAATCGTTCAACTCAGTCTGTGTAAAGAGCTGAGGGTTAATGAACTTCATGAACATTTGTGGTAGACTCAGAGGAAGACGAAAGTTCACGAGCAGTTCACTAGGTGGGATAGCAACTGGGACATCAGGCTCGTATGGCAATGGTCTATAAGCCTTTCGCGTATTTAATTAATTTTGTTGTACCCTGATACATTACTCAAACAAAAGTAACGGTCACCATAGCGGGGTTTTTGTTCACAAGAGACCATGGGGTGGGTATCCACTTCCATTATACCAGTGCCTTAGTCCCGCAACACAAATTTTACATGCAGCCCATTTCTTACCTCCAAGATTAACTTTAAAATAAACAAAATACACTTTCCTAATAAGCGGGATAATATTATTCTTTTGTTTTTTTAACAAGCACCAACCACATATGAAACAGAAATTATTTGAATTGTTCTCACATTGCCGTCTTGATATTCCACAGCTTGAAGCTTATTGTTAGTTCCCAGACACTTTATACACATCACAACAAATACAGTCATGACTACTTTGGTTAATGAATTTTAACTGAAATTGTTGTCAGTAACCATTCATTAATCGAGGCACTAGATGAGTTCTGTAGGAAATGGAGCGTAAGAATTAATGAACTTAAATAAAAAGATTACAGGGTAACAAGTTAAGAAAAGATGAGAATGACTTAGGACGTAATCACTTTCCCTTACTTACTGGTCACGCATTGGTTAGCGCCAATTACATTGGAAACTTTAAACACATGACAGAGGAACTGATAAAACAGTAGATAAGGGATGCTTTGTATACTATATAAGTATTTATGTTTAACTTGTGTGTGCTAAAGTTATTTACGTTTTGCTGTTGTACCTCTATCACCGAACATAGCAATATAATCAATAAAATGTCCAATTAAAAAAATCTGTACGTGTTATGAAAAAACTGATTTCGTTTTCGAAATCAGCAGACCATTTTACATGTAAATTAGTTGTTTTCACCACGACAGCAAAATCATCGCAGACCAGTTGATCTGTGGAATTATAGTATGCAAAGCTTTTCTAGGCGTTTATATATTTGAGACAATATTTATGAGCTGCCACCCTCCCCCCTCCCGAATTTATTTAAGAGTGATTATAGTAAGTAATTTTATGTAACTTCCTTATTTTAAACATGAGTGTAGTTTCATTTCTATTTCCTGTGCAAGTGTTGGATTATTGTTTGTAATGTTTATTTTCTTGCCATAGTGCAGAAAGCTACCCCTAATCATAAAAATGTGACCTAGGAGTTTCTGTTGCATATTGTATCAATATTTGTATAGAAGATGCAAGCAAACGGCAAACCGATATCTTCTGGAGAAATTGTTAAGGAGGGTTCGTGGAAAATATGTTTCTTTGTATATTGTCTGAAAGCTTTGCTGTTATTTAGTTACGGAAGGAAGACGTAATAAAGAATACGACGACTACAGGGATGAAAAGACAGGCTGATAACCTAACGGTTCTATGTAATACGTGAGAGATATGGGTTACTTGCAAGAAGTCACGTAAGCCATCAGACCAATAATATAGCAGAAAAGAATCGAAGGGAAACAGATTACCTAATAGAGATGCCAATATGGAGGAAAACATTCTACATTTTTGTAAAAACACATTTCAAAGAATGAGGATAGCTTCGTGAGTCCCGCAGACTAACATGTTTATTTAGTCTTGCAATTTTGCGGTCCGCAGTCAGGTTAGATGGAAGCGCAGTCAAGCTGGGAGAATATTCAGTTCGTTGGAAGAAGAGGCTTCTCCGGTAATTTCTTAGTTGCGTCTGAGCTAAGAGAATTCAGTTCAATTATCAATTTAGTTCAGTTCAGTCGAAAATTATCGGTGAGGAGTAGACAGATGTGTTTCAGAATTAGCTGAGTTTAGTGCAGCTCAGGATCAGAGTTTTAGAGTTTTAAAGTGCCTAAACATCATAGTGATTGCCATAGTTAGTGCCAAAGTGGCACATATTCTCAAGGAATTAACGCCAGCACATTTTTAGGTGCAATAAACTTTGAACATTTCTTTTAACGAGAAATCTTATCAATCTCCCAAGACTCCTTCCCCTATGGTCACAGGATCATAAAAGTATCCAGCAGCAGAGTTTCAACAGCCGTTGTAAAATATAAGTCAGCGGAAAATATCATCCGAGAGGGAGAAGAAAACTTTTACCCCTGAGATTCCAATTTTTAATCCAATCTAAATGACTTTTTCCATATGTTTCCCTTAACTTTATAAATCCCGCTCCATTTTGGACAGTTGCCGCTTCCCCAAATACCATACAAGGCCGTGCAAACTGAAGAGGTGATGACACCAGATAACTTTAGACGTTACCTTGACAACATGTTGACTGTTAATAATGGTGTACATGGTTACAAAGTTTTAATTTGTGTCTGAGAGTAATTTTGTTACTTAAATGAGCGTTGAAAATAGAGAAACACGATTTACACTACTTTTAAAACAATAATGCCCGCAGGAACTAAGACAAAGTTGTACTTTCGCCTACAATGAAGTGTAAATGGTTTGCTGGTTTTAGATGTAACCGGAGAGCACAGTCCTGTCCCGAAATGATTGAAAAGCATATTTGACATGGTGGTGAGCAGTCGGGAGATTGCTGGAGATTGGGTGCATAATTACTTAAGCAGCAGTCGAAACAATCCCCTCAGCAGGAAAGGCGATGCAGACTGTAATTTTCATTGACGTTTTGTAAAAAAGCAACAGTATAACCAATGAAAATTATACTTGCTACTGGAGCAATTCAGTTACGCATCAAATCTTATTTGGCGAAGAAAAAGGCCCTGTCCCATCACATTACGCGTAGCGCACTAACCTCAAAATTATATGCATTTAATGTATGAGGTCCTTTCTCATCCCGCATATTCACCGGATTTGGTGCCTCGAACTGCTTCCTGATCCCGAATATGAGAAAATGGCTACCAGGAAAGAAATTCGCTTCACATAAAGAGGTTGCCGAAACAAACGGGTATTTGCAGCTCTGAACAAATCACAAGATGAATTAAAACCTTTTAACGATGAACTCGAGTCGTGGAAGCTTACTCATGCATTTAAGTGTATTGATTTGTATTGAAAAGTAAATCAAATTTTATATCTTCTTTATTTTTATTCGGACTATTGATCAAGCACCTAATTCTCTGAGAAGTACTTTATAATGATGGAGTTGCCAAGTTTACAACTGCACTGAAATTGAAAGTACTTTCTGGCAGCGGTACAACTTTCGTTCCCACAAATTATTATGACGTGCGATGGCAATAAAAAGACATGTCTACGTGTACGCTTCTACGACGGCATTGCAGAAGGGAAGGGTTGAGCACAATAGAACAAGACATGGGAGCGCGGCAATACGTTCTGCCCACCAACGCTGTCGGCTGTGCTCCAAGTTTTATGACAGTTTGTTGGCGAGCGGGTGCTCTTTTACCGTCCGCCGTGTTCCTGCTTATGAGAATGGGCAACATTATTTTTATACCTCTGTGCAGGTGTTGAGAGGGAAACGGATGACGATCAGAACGACTTTTATACTGCCCGGCCTTCACAAGTCCCCAGAAATTGTTCAATCTTTTGTTATATCCGGCATACAAGTTGTAACTTAATTAGACCGACAAACTTCGGCATAGATACAAATCGCTTTCTAGGCAAAGGAATTCAAGGTCGGCGGCAGCTTTCGCCAGCCGTCCTATGAACAAACACAAATGAGCATTGTCACAACTGTTGTGTACAACTTGAAACATTTTGATTGGGTTTTACATATAATTTAAATCGAAACACGAGTGTCTGTTACATACATTAACTTGTGCTACCAACAACCGATATGGCAGTTTCTCCCAGCTCATTAACAACAAACAATAAATAAATCACTTAGTTTGCGGACCGAGCATGGTGACTCAGGGTAAGGTTTGGGGTTGGTCATACTAATCTTGGGTTTATTCATTGCCCTTTTCCAAAAAAAATAGATCTAGCACATGATGTTGTTAGGAAATTTCTGTTCTATAAATGTTTCTGCTACTCTTATACTTACAAACGTACAAGTCATGATTTTTCTTGTTCTGTTCCACAGAAGTATTAATATTTGTCGGGCGCTGGTAATTTGTATAAATTTATCTACATTGGTAACTTTAAGTACTAGTTCAAAATGCATTATCTTTTATCATTATCTTTTTTCCACTGGAAGTCAGTGGACCTAAATGTGCTAAGATTTCTCGGAAGTGATGATAAAGACGAGTAGGAACAGGTATAAACAAAGAACAAATAAATAAATTAGGTTAAGTAAGACTTATGACTGATATTGCGTATTTCAGACCAGTATCTCAGATTCTTGCTACAAGCCACGAATATATATTTCATTCTTCATTCTCTGTTTAAATAATCTCTTTTGACACAAATTTCCCATTTTTTTTGTTTATAACGAGAAAGTTATTGTCAGGTAGTATAAATAATAATATAAATGATCAAATGGATTAATAAAATAAATGACAGAGAGGAATTGGGAAGCTCGATTCTTCTGCCATCTCGCGACGACGGCTGAAACTGATGCTCTTAAATGTAGCCGTAAGGGACCTTCGTCTCAAAGTGGATTATTTGAATATCGATAAATGCATAACAAAGTATTTAAATGATCATTATATCTGAGAAAATATACAACGAATGTCAATAATCCGCTCTGTACATAAAAAAAATCCGTGAGGATCCGTGACCTAATTCAACATATGATGATGTATGGCAAACAGCTGTTCCTCCATCTTGCTCTTATATAATTTCACTAATTCTTGACAAGTGTTGCACTTCTTTCTTGGAACAGAAAGTTGCAACACCATACTTTACAAGGAGTTGTAATGGTACATTTGTTTGTATTAGACAATACTTTTGTGCTTAGGCGAATGCTGGGCTGATGCAGTGTGTCAGTGGCTTGCGCTTTGCAAAGGGTTCTGTCCGGGAGCATGCAATCAAAGCGACCCTTATGACAGGCTTAAACTGCTTGTAGGGAGGGTCTTCTCAAGGTTGGGGGTACTCTGTTCTGGAAACAGTGTTAGGGACCTGTCAATGTTGGCGTACCTCATCCTTTCCTTTCGGAGACGCACTCGCTGAGAACATAGGCACAAACGGCTAGCTTTTGAGCAAGACTGGAGTACCGAGATTATCCTCCTCAAACAAACAAACAAACCCAATCCAAGGTTTGCGTGTATGTTATTTGATTAGCATGACCAAAAATGCTGTGAACATTAAATACTAAGCTGAGGAAAGAAATAGAGTATTTAAACGTATCGTAAGAAAGTATTGATATACTTACTGCATATGACGCTATCAGTAGAAGCAATAGACGTCCTTAAACAAAAGAAAACTTTAGCATAATCCTGGAAAGGGGGGGGGGGTCGTGGCTACAAGCAACATAACAGTTGAAGTCAAGCTGATGCCGTTTTTGCTCAATTTTCTAAAATACTTAAATATCAGACAATATGTCATATCCCCCTCAGTTTTAAACGAATAGTTTTACTCTGTAAAGTATGAATACTGCTGCTTAGCTCCACTATTTTTGTGTAACTTTTTTTCTAGAAAATGGTTAGGTATTACTTTCGAAATAATTTGGAACAAACGTGTTTATATTGCTTGTCAGTCAGTGTCACCGATAGAGCCCAATTTCAGTCAATTGTTCGTTTTTTTAACAAATATTTCTGCAGTTACTCAGTTTTTAGCAGGAATACATATTTTTTTCTTAAAATAATTACATTTGGATGTATATGTTTAAGTTATAGCTTTGTGGTTCAACTAATCTGAGTTTGCTTAGTTTTCACCTTGTTGTATTCAGATATTTGATTAGTGTAGGCTTTGTGGACACAAGGGGGCGGGTTCAAACTCTGCCAGGGTTGATGGATTTTTTCGGACGTAAAAAATCTAAGTTTGTTCCCTTTCGCAAGAGAAGTAAAGCCGTGGGTCTCGTGTTGTACATATACGGCACATAAAAGAACCTCAAACCTGAAAGAAGAGACCTCTGAGCAAAATTTGTCGGCCGTTTCACGCCCTGAATTGAATGGGACGCTGATGACCTGAGATATTAAAGAGCGTCCATAAATAAAACAAATGAAAAATGTATCTGGATTAAATAAATAATTAAAACAATAATTTACATTCACTGTATTACAAATATAAATTTTAAACATGACAGAATATTTTCGGTTGGTACGAACATACAACAAGAAAAGGTTAATTGACTTAACACAAATAAATCTATTTGCTAAAGGACCCCTTTTCCTCTCGGGGCATGAAAAGTCTATGGTAACATACTAGTTCATTATACCGTAATATAATGTACTGAGGTAGGACGATATTGCCATTATCAATGAGAAATTCGTGAAATGTTTGATGTGGGACCTAATTATATCCATAGTTAATAATAATTTCCACTACATTGCCAACTTAACACATAAATAATATGTAATGCAATGAACAGACACAAACGGATCTGATGAAAAACTCATTTTCTATTGAATATAGCCTTAATCTTCCTATGAAAGCTGAGGTGGCTTTTGCTACAGCAACTAATATAATGAAATGTAGTAATAGCCATTTTCATTTGATCGCAGAAATGACTTATCTTTGAGTGAAGCCACATCTGATACATCTTCAAAAATACGAACGCTAGAGCAGTCGCTATAAACATAGACCACAGAGCCACGCCATTTAGTCCAGTGCTAAGTAGCAGATCATTTAATTTTTTCATTTTGAAATAATCCATTCTTCAATAGTAGGCGGACATTCTCTTAAATGTCGGCCCTGGTGGTCTAGGGGTAACAACTCAGATTAAGATTTAAGGGGAAGAAAAGTCTTAACAGTGAAATGAACGTAAAAATTCAATAATAAATTGTGTTAATGTAGTTACAATGGTATAATGACAGGTAAATAGAATGCGAGATAAAGGCTGCCAAAAAAGTACAATGTACTTCAGCTGAAAGAATGAAGAATAGAGATCGATTACTACATGCATGCAAGGATGAGAAGTGGGCTCACAGAGAAACGGTAAACTCTCAACACCAGAATGTATTTTAAAACATGGCAAATTTTTTTCATTTTCTAGAGTAGTTTTTGTTAAAGGACGAGGCTCAATCAAAGGAACGTAATTATGAAGAGTGTTGTACTGCTGGAGGAACAACATGCGTGAGAGATGAGCAGCTGAAATAATCCATTTTTTGGGGGCAATGAGGACAAAGATTTCATCGAAGAGTAAAGAAGTATTATGGAGCTTTCTGTTTGTTACTTCAGCAGATCTATGAATGTCACAGAAAGTTTAAAAGTGGAATGTCAAGTGCGGGTGACGAAGCAACTGCGATGAGACAATCGGCCGGTAGCAATCGATGAGGTGAACAGAATATCCATGACATTCTGTAGTACCACAAAATCTCCGCTAGGTGGGTACCAAAACAAGTCGTCTCCGAACTGAAGGAACGTCATGTGGTTGTTTGTGGAAGAATGCTACACGCCATGAAGCCGAATGCTGGTGTTGAGTGCTGGGTCTACTACTTGCAGCCAGAGAATAAGCCAGCCAGCAAAGTAGTCACAAAAACCGTTCTAACGCTAAGACCAACATTTCCCCTCGTCGCAAATGCAAGACATAGTAGCTCTGGCTATACTTTGCAATTAGTTGCTGCGCATTTTTAAAATCCAGTTTATTTTTCTGTTCCCATTAAGGGAAAGTACAGCGAATATGGTCAAAATGTGAAAATGAATGTGGTCAAAATTCGATTTTTTTTTTTTGCATATTTACATTGTTAATAGTATACTTCTTAATATATCAAGTAGTGTTTGTGTCAAAACGACCATAAAGAATTGTTTAAATGCCATTTAAAAGTCGCTTTTCAATGTGCTGTAGTTCCTTATTTGAAAATATTTCGGTTGTATTTTGAAATTCCAACGCTTAGGTAATTTTTTTCCTCTGGTAGGGATAGTTATGCATTGCCCACACTGATGGACGCTCACAGATTGTCAACTGTTTCCAACTTTCTGTTGTAGTTTCCTGTTAGTTTTGTTTGGAAGGCAGCTGCAAAATGCAAAGAGACAAACTGTGTTCAAAAAGCGTAGAGGTGCTGGAAGAGGTAAAAGAATGTAAATGATGTTCACATACCTGTTAGTAACATCAGTGATAAGTAGGACCCGGGTGCTTAGGTTTTAAATTATTTTGTTCCTTGCTAGCTAACTGTGATGTTTGCATGTAATTATTCGTTTCTTTATCATGGAGTCACATAGTTGAATCTTATGAAACCTAAAAATGGCTAATTATAGTTTTAAAAAGTAAAATTAAATTTACATATTTAGATAAAACTGTTTTTAAAACATTAGCCAATGTGTATCTTGATGAGCTTCAAAGACAAATCATTGCATTTAACTTTGTAATTCCAATATTGTCACGTTGTGTTAAAAGCATTGTTGAAGTTACCATATATTTAGAAGCAAACTGTATTTGTTGCAGCCACGTTCAATATTTTTCTCAAATTACTCTCAAACGGACGTCTTTTGTTCCTTTATTGTCAGTCACGTTCTGTTAAAGAAAATTGTCAGATGTACCTCTTAATTAGAAGCAAACTGAATGCATTGTTAAGAAACTTACACTTTCAGTTTATTTACAGCTCAGCAAGGTGCTAAAAGGGAAGTTTTCTAAAAGTTGATTAATAGACAGCAACGATTCAAGTTTTACTGCAGATAATAAATTGTATTATAAAGGCTTGAAAAATTTAAGTAAGTTTAAAAAAAAAGCGCCCTAACATTATAAAGACTTGTAAATTTTAAGCGTTCAAGTAGCTTTGTGTTTCAAAACAATGAAAAATACAAGTAAAATTAAATTAAAATAAATTTATATTATCACATGTGTGTTTCAATGTCTTTATTCTATATTAACTAAGAGAAACTTTAGAAAAACTGCCCTAAACGTGTTAGAAACCGTGTCAACATGTTAAAACAATTTTATACAAATCCGGGCTCTGGTCATAAGCATGCCTGGCTCTAACATTCAGCAGATGCAACAATATTGCTGTAAGGGAAATGCAACGCGTTTCAGAGATAAGAGATCACAGTATTGTCACTGAAGTAAACTGTTATCAGCGTGCAAACTATTCACAGTGTTAATAAACAAAATCTCAGTTTTCTCCGATATTTCTTATAGTACAATGAACAAGGGATTTATTAAATGTCCTTATTTTGCGAACAGCCCCAATGTTGATAGGAAACTGTGATAAATGGAAGGCATATAACAATGCTATTTTTCAATGGGAATGCTGTGATAAATGTATGATTGATATGATGCTAGCAGTTTATCCGCAAATAACATGAGAGTATTTACTCGTGTGTATAATGAAAACTATTTGTGTAAACATTTCTGTTTTATAGTTATGTTACAAAAATTACTTCTACGTACCCCATAGATGAATTATTGCGAATCTAGAATACTTTCCCCTAGCATTTGCAAGAAAGGGATTAACTTCGGGGGAAACACAATATGGCAACATTGCAAGACTACGATTGGAGAACGAGCTCATCAATTCATCACATTTGAAAGCCACTGAAGGGGGGAGGGGGTACCCAGCGACATATTGCTTGGTTGAAAGCCACTGTAGACGACAAGATGTTCCGCACTGACGGGAGGTGAAAGACGCGTTACATTGAATGTCACGCATTCAGTCGCGAGAATATTTTCTCATTGAATGCAGGCATTAGTGAAACACTGGAACACATGCTGTGAACGTGGAGTTGAAACAAGTGTTTTAAATCGCAACGTATGTGTGTACACACACACACACACACACACACACACACACACACACACACATATATATATATAATATTAATGAAAAATAAAAATAAAGAAACACTATTAACAATGTAACAAATTAACACTAATAATAAAAGTAGATAAAGATAAAACACAGAGAAAGAGTCACACTTGAAGCTGCTATATTTCGAACTACTGCGAGTTCTTCAATGGCAAGAAGACAAGTGAAGGTGATAAAAGTAAATATTGAGTATCGAAGGTAACGTTATGCATGGAAACAGATGAAACTAGAAATGAGAGTGTGGGAAGAAAAAAACTAATATGTAAGATTTAAACCAGGAGGTATACGCGCTTTATATAAAAATATAACTGCCATATATATAATATTTTGGTTACTTTTTGACTCATCCTTATGTTTTTTAATGGTGATCATTTTTTAAGCAAACAGATTCTGCATTCCATTCTCCTCTTGCCCTGTTCCTAAGCACATTTTTCTTCTTTGGAAACAAATGTGTGGTCTACGGACCATAGTTGGAGACACAATGATTTGGAGTAATTATTTAGATTCTCTTTGCTTAAATTTACGGCACTTTGGACATGAACAGTTCTGACTTGCTACTGTTTCATAATCTGTATGTCTTTCTTTGTGTTAGATTTAGGGTTCCGATCTATTTTCTTGTCTTTTGGAACGTTTCAAGACACTGCCAGAAGTATTTCCTATTCGGATAACCCATTGCAAACAATTTAAACTGTTTATACTGCCGTTAGTTTCTTTTTTACCTTTTTTTTCCCCCAGCAAACTGTCGCAAGATCTTCCAAAATGTGAGACATGGATATTAATAGCGTAAATATGCTTTACTTGTATTTCATCATTCTGGGTTAGGGGATGGGGGGTCTCACGAAGGAAAAACCTATAAATGGATGTAGACTTAATTAAATACTGGTTCCCCAAACTCAACCTGCATTTAGGAAGCAAACGCGTATTTATTTCGAGAGTCGATTCCTACACAAGAAAGATTAGCAATTGTTACAAATAGAAATGTTTGTTTTTACTTGTTGAACATGAACATTAGTGTTTCTTCAGGGGAGGGAGGAGGGCAAATTAAACATGCAGGGTGCAAATATTTCGGGATCGGGCACACATTGCACGTAACAAGCATACGTGTGGCGCACTTAATATAACAATGTATAATTAGGTGATTGTACTAATTATTCGCAATCTTGCATTATTTGTTGTAATGTTTAGTGTTTAAATAACTGAGCAAAACATGTATCTGAATATTAGTGAAGAAATTGGAAAATGTGAATTCTTCCTGCACATTGGATGCATGAAGGGATATTTCATTAATTAAGTTACATTATTACAACCATATTTTACATTTGGGAATCGAATGGTTGTTTTATTATGTTACATTTCCCGCTCCCCAAAAGTATATTACCAATTAACCTTATATCTGTTTCGAAAACAGTGAATATATATGGACGAAATTTGAATGTTCAGTTAACATTTGTGAATTAGTTTTATCATTCGTTTCAATGCAGAAAATGGTATTCCCCTTTTTTATATTACGATGAAAAAATATGAGAAATTCAAGGTTTTCTGTAAATGGAAATGTTTCGTCACATTTAAATTTGAAATTCCCACCAAATTTGGGAAAGCAGAAACAACAAAATTTTAGAAATATACAAACCAGTATATTGGTTCAGTGCTTTATTCCCATTTTAAATTAAAAGGTTTAAGTTTCTTGACAGTAAATAGAGATTTATGTTGATAGCTAGAGACTGGTGTGTTTGCGTTAAAACAAACGCAGTAAGCCAACACAATCATCAATCAGAAGCAGCATAGGTTCAGGTGAGAGAGGTTCGTTGTTCCGTGCTTGGAGAACACGGTAGCTCAATTGATTTTAGAAAGACTGCAGGGAAGACCAAGTTTCGTGCTTTGAACCCCGACCTTGACACTAAATTTCAAATCTGGCTCTTCCTTTCCAAGTAATGTCCTACACAAGTGAAAGAAGTTCAACACAAAAATAATCAACTCGAAACTACATTATCGCAACCATGTTAGGAGCTGGAGAGATGGCTAGTAAGAATAGGACACGTATCGTAAACAGAGCCTATGACGCGTTAAGAAAACATTGACAGGCTGAAGTTAATATGCTTAACATTTCCTTACTTGATAAATAAAATATAATTGAACAAATTCACAGACTTCATTTCAGGTTACTGCATATCATAAACTGGTTACTTTATATTAATTTGTCAGCTTATTAATGTATACCATTAATGGAGATTAATTATTAATATAAAAACTTTGTGTGTTGTGTTAATATCGCTGACGTGTGTGTTTACAAATATCACAAAGGGAGATTGCCCCCCAATATATAACAGAAGTCGGCGCCTATGTTCAGGAGTGAAGGAAGAAAAAGTGATAAGTAACGCTTGTATATTAATTTCTGTACTAACATTTCTTCTCTCTTAGCAAGTTTTACTTTGAACCACGCAAGCTCAATGCGGTTCAGTTCACACATGTCCAGGTAATTTTATTATTTCGTCAATGCGGAACATTTTTTCTTGCCATCTCTGTCAACATGTAGAGTTTAGCTTTTCTCGTGTCTCTTGACGAGCGAGGAATGCAATTTTACAATCATAATTTCACTTCTTCTTTCTCAGCGTATTTCGAAAAGGGTTTGCTTTCCTGAATATTGTGGAGCATTATCCATAACCACAACTCTCTCCTCTGAGAAGTTGGAAAGAAGCTGATGGTTAAACCAAAGCTCAAAGTTTCCGAAATTCATTTGACCATGATAATCTCCCGAGCTTTTGCCTACTTGAAAATTAATAATGAATTTTGAATCCTGCATGGACGACAATGAGACTGTTACTGAAATTCGACTTAGTCAATAGCCTGGTTGACTTTCATTGTTGGCATTTCCTAATTGTTAACACTGGGCACGTGTTATGACTGCGGAGTTAATCTAAAGTTCTCTTAAGAATGAAATAAACCTTTCCTGAAAAGGGCAAAATCTTATTTCAGAGCTGGAAAGCGCTGTTAAAATATTTGTAACATACTGTAATATACTGATTTGTTCGGTCGATGGAGCTGGGAAGTACTGTACCATCCACCATACTCCCCGGACTTAAGTCCTTGTGACTTTGATTTGATTCCGAAGATGAAGGAACCACTTCGTGGCATTCGCTTCAGAAGTTTTCCAGAGATTCGACAGGCAGTAGACCGCTCCATCAAGAGAACAGGCTCTGCTAAAGGTATACTACGACTTCCACATCGCTGGCAAAGGGTTATGCACAACGCTGGTGACTACACAGTAAAGGTTGCTAACATGCAACTCTTTTGTGTCGGTTGTAAGTAAATAGTTGCCACTATTTAAGTTCCAATCCTCGTATATACAATAGTACAATTCTGTTCCCTAAAGCAGCGTATTGCTTTCAGATACAGCGCCATTCCATTTACGTTTAGCTACTTAGCTACCTTTTCAATTAACATTTTACTTTAATTTTGGCACTTTTTCTATTTGTAGCTCGTTTCTTTAAGAAAGTGAACCCTTAAGGAAATTTAATTCTTTCTTTTTCAAATATCATATAAACGTTTGGTACATGTAGAAACTTCCTTTTTCACTAAATAAAATTCCTGTATGCAGCAGCGTATCCCATTCTTGTCAAAAACATTCGGAATTCACTTTTGTACGCTCCGGTCTGTTTCCTGCAGTAGACAGAGAAAATTCTCCGGCTTCAACCGCTTCTCTTCTTACCCGCTACTTGTTCTCACTGGGATACACGTAAGTTGGTTGTTTTAATACAAAGTTTATTGTCTCGAATACTCACATGCAACTATCAATATTTTCAATCCCTCCAGCTTTACTATGTATAGTTTTCCCTTTACTTTCTTGTCGTGGTGTATTCATTATTTATATGTATATATAATTACTAGACTAATATATATATATATATATATATATATATATATATATATATATATATATATGTAACACTATACACTAAAACCTAACTAAAAGATGCAATTTAAAACATGCAACTGTTCACTATTAATATTCTGCTTTCGTTAACCCAATGATAATGGAACACCGTAAGTATTTGAATATACATATAGTGCGTAATGTTTTATTTGGGAGATAAAACTCTCCTCTCCCCGCTTGCGATTTCTCCTGCTCCCAACAGGATGTGAGGCACTGAAATGCCAAAATAATATGATACACCGTACTTACGCGAGTCTAACGTGGCACTGAATCTAATAGACACACCAAATTTTAAACTTTGATTAAAAAAAAAAAAAGAGTTTTCTGGCGAATGGAAAGTGCACCTGAAAATGTGTCCTCGAAAGTTATGCGAACCCACATTTTAAAAATGAAATTCAACCAAATATTAGATTTTGGTAAATAAAATATTTATTTCTCTGTTTCAGGTAAGCAAGCTGCTGTAAGGAAGATGTAACACTGGTGTGATGGTTTGTCCACATCTGTTGTACTATCCCACAGGTAAGCAAGGTTTAATTGGTGCATGAAGAATTGTTTCTTATAAAGATTGACAGCACTGCATTTTCTGACTGGCTCATTGTGCTTCGTTTAAAGATTCCATTTATATATGTTTTTTTGACTACTCGTAGATTTTGTATAACCACATTGCAACTGGGAAATTTAAACTTTATTTCAATAATGTATGAAAGTGATTTTGTTTAAACCAGTGTGTGTCGTCTTTTCATCCTTTTTGAGGTAAATATTTTAACAGCGCTTTCCAGCTCTGAAATAAGAAAAGTTTATTTCATTCTTAAGAGAACTTTAGATTAACTCCGCAGTCATAACACGTGCCCAGTGATTGTCTTGTCTTGGTGGGAAATTTGGGTAGGGGATATAATCTTATATTGGGTGCATGTTGGAAAAATGTCATTTCTTTTGGCTAGGATCTATTATTGCGTGAATAAAACTTATTCTTCATAATTATCAAACATGAAAAAAACATAATTAAAATATGTGAAATAAATAAAAACCACACGGGCATGGCAAGTTACATAGCGAGGATAAAGGATCTCATCAGCATTGTTTAACTTATACATTACAAAATAAATAATAACAGTTTGAGAATCGTAGCAACAAATCATCATTATTATTGGTTGTTGTAATAAATATCTGAAGACGAAGCAGTGGTGATTTGTGCAAAGTATTGAATATGATCTGTAAAGGAGAAAAAATTAAATATGGGTACCTATTAGTTTTACCCATTGCTGTTAGCTTTACCGCTGAGCGTGGATTCGTTAATGTAATTGTTGACAAAAGAAAGTTATTGCGGGAAGCGAAATAAGCGGCGAGGTTCAGAGAATCGTATAGGTGGGTCACAGTGTGTACTCAATGGAACAATTTACACTGAGGTTACTAGGAAAACAGAGCCTCGCAACCGAAAAACGCGGGATAACTTGCCACGTGTAAAGCAAATGTTTTATTCTAATTGTTGAAGGATTGGCGGGAAGAACGAAAGGAACTATATAACAAACTTTAGAGAAAATGAATGTGTGTACATTATTTATAATTAATTTTATTTTATCTTAATACACCTTAACAGATTGGGAAGAAGAGTTGTAATATTGGAAATATTAACTTTAAAAAATAATAAATATCACTGATCATAATTGTAACACCACTTGAACATTGTCTCATAATCGGTATTATGTAGGCGTATTGTTGCCAAAGCTGGTTTTGTTGACTGTTCACGAGGTAATTTAGTAGTGGCAGATATCCCGACTGAAGTCCTTAGGATTGCAACATGATAGCTGTAGAATGAGAAATAAACCTGTAATGTTAAAAATAAAGAGTTCGTAATTTTTCGTAATAGGTTTCTGAGGTAATGTAGGCTAATTACTTACTAATAATACAATTATCATGTCATTAATTATCTTAGGCATGCTCTTCTTGGATGTCTGGGGTTGTCAAATTGTCACAGAACCCTTGTGCTGCTTTTGAGATAAATGTCTTTAAGTTTTGCAGGTCCTTGAGCTTTTCCCTCTAGCAATGCTCCAAACCTTTCTAGATATGAAACCTCACCAGCACCCAGTGCAGGAATATCTTGTACTCTACAACAGTCTTAAACCAGGATCATGATGAGGTTCTGCACGGATTATTTGCAGTATTTTTTATGGCTCTTATAGGAAATGGGCATTTTCCTTTGAATTTAGGCTTTACAAGGTCACCAACCACTAAACATTGATTGCTCACACTTAGTAACTTTAAGGGTGATGGCTTCTGTCTGGCACTTTTAATAACATCTACCAATCAGTAGGGTGTTCTATAGCCTTCTGATGAATCAGACCTGACCCTGACCCTAACCTTGAAAGTGTATGTTAATCAGGGTTATCGGTCTAGATACATGTTTTGTTTATTAAATGTTGAAATAATGGACACTTTATCATGTAAGTTAACACTTCAGTCGAGTACAGTGACAAGATGGGCTCAACTCATGACTTTGTGCTGTAACTTCTTGTTTACATCTTTTAACCTCCCCAACTTTCTTCGTTTCTTACAAGTCACCACATGTTCTTCAGCACTTTCTATAACTGAGGTTAAGTATTTTGAAACAAACACACCAGTTGCTCTGCTATACAACGAGAAACAATCAGTGTCGCTGCCGTCCGAAGCTGTACTATCATTTCTGTTCCCATCGTTCTTTCCTGATGGGTGTTTTAATAAACTTCCGCCAATCTGTAATAACCAATTAACCTTCTATTATTTCTCAACATAATCAAATAGATGACAGCCTTAACTCAAAAATGGCATTTTATGGACCCACGCCCTCCATTTTATACTGAAAGCATATTTGAATGTTATAATAGAAACTAGCGTGTGTTGAAAATGATATTGTTACGCCTCGTGTTTCATCAAACTTTTCCTCGTTCGGTTCGGAACACGTTTCTCTTCGAGGAGAGCGATCGAACTGGTAACATTGTATCAAGTTTCTGTACCTAGAACATCATTTCTAGGATATTTTATTTCCAATCCCTCTGCACGAATTGAGTTTCAAATTTGTATCGTACATAAAAACCCCATTCAATATCATATTACGTAGTGGCGGCTTCATTAACAAGAACAATTAACACTAAATGTGCACACCAGCAACACAAGCACTTGCACCCAAATACTCCCTCAAATTGACTACAAGCTGCTACCTGAATGTGCTTTGACAACTGGTTTTTCGCACCGCATCGTTTTCTGTACAGCCGATAAATAGATTCTTAATTAACCTGTAAGCAAAAAGACCGGAAGGGATAGTTCTTTTTTCAATGGTGTTTAACGCCCGTTTTAACTGCTGAGAAATCTCAGGTGGTCGACACTGATGAGTCATGAAGTGAAATGCTAAATTGGAAAAATATTTATTTTTAAAGGAAGGAATCATTCCAGGCCTAACTTACGGTTCCTTTCCAGCATTTTCCATTTACGAGGACCGAGGAAAACCCAGTCAAAACCTCAATCAGAGAGGACAGACTTAATGGGAATCGATCCCTGATATACCGCTCATGAGTCCGCGTCTCAACAAGTTCGGCCACACTTGGCGGTGGAAGAGACATTGGAAATAAGAAACAATCCATTTGGTGTCCGGCCAGTTGCGACTACCAACAATTGCAATGAACACTTGCGACGAATTCGAACTTTGTGATATGCTAACACTCGCCACTACAAGCAATTGCAATGAATACTTTCGATTCATTCAATCTTTTTTATATCCGAACAGGCGCGAATACGAACAATCACAATGAACACCTGCGTTAATTCGATCTCTTTGATATCCGAACAGTTGCGACTACGAGCAATTGCAACTTCTATCACTTGCGGTGAATTCGATCTTTTTGATGTCCGAACGGTTGCATCAACGATAAATTGCAATGAACACCTGCAGTTAATTCGGTCTTTTTATGGTCGAAAAGTTGCTACTATAAATAATTGAAATGAAGACTTGTGATTAATTTAATCTTTTTGTGCTTGTTTTTTAATAGTGTTTAACGCCTCTTTTAACTACTGAGGCATCACAGGCGGCCGCACCGTTGCAACTATGAACATTTGCAATGAACACCTGCGTGAATTCGAACAGTTGCAGCTTATCGCGGACAGTGTTCTGTGTGTCGGGCAATGGCGATTACGAAATATTCAGTCACGTACAATTGCGACGAATTCTGTCTTAAAGGAATAGAGGGAAAGTTGCGAGTTTTTTATTTTTTTCCTTGGGTTTATTTCTTGCAAGTTCTGGGTTAACGTTCAAATAATTATCTAGATACAGTAACTTGTTTATGTTATCAACTTTCGTATGTTATGTATTATGTTTAATCGAATTTCTGAGCTTAGGTTACTGGTCAAGTCACTTGTTTGTTCAGTTTGCTTAGGTATTTTTACTTTTCTAGCCGAAGTTCTTTGTAGCAAAACTCGGTTAGGGCACTGGCATGTAAAGGCGACTTGTTGTGCTATCTCCTACTTAAAGACCTCTTGTTATTCCTCCATTGCTGCTGAGTTATGTATAATTTTACATTTTGTGAAAGAATGGTGTCTGCACGTTATCACCGCAAACTGGAGCCGCGGTGGTACACGGTGACCCTGGGTACTTAGGCCGGGTTTACGCAACCGCAGTAACTCGGTCACATCTGGAGTGAGATGTTGACCGGACTGACAGGTGTGGGTAGCCGCCCGGACTTGAACCGGTCTTGTCTGAAATAGGGAGCGGCGGGAGAAGGGCGCCCGAAATGGCTCTGGACGACGCCGGATGCGTGGCTGCGGTTTCCGTTCATCCATTATCTCACATGTGTAATCGATCGCTTCGGAATTAATTCTAAGCTGGCCTACCATCTGGCGATGCAGACAGAAGTCATCTTCCCTGCACTTCCGCCTGCTCTAGAATGAGCTTTGGGTGTGCCCACGTGTCAATAAAGATGTATGAGGTCAAAACTCAAAATTATGATGAATGATTGTACGTTAACTGGAGAGGTCTACGTTTTCTAGCAGAAAATGCATTGATGAACCCAAAAATTTAGATAACAAAGCCTTGCGCTTAACAAGGTGTCATGGTGTAAGGTTCTATTCGTCATATTGCAGAAAAATGCTTTTCAGCAGATGCAATTAAAGATGGGAGAAAACTGTATTTTCATTCTTATTTCCTGTTATTTAGAATACAGACTTAACTTGAATTTTACCGTAGTATCCACTAAAATCCCTTGCGCTAAACATAAGGGCTCATACAAGTCAAATAATTGATAAGCTTAGAAATCTTTAGATCGCAAGTTGATGCTGCTAACAGAAAACATAGTTTCTTCTAACCTCCATACCATTGTTGATATGCCTTATTACAGAAATGTGCACTCCTTCAAACTTTATCTTGTTGTTCGAACGTGTTCAGCGCGGCACCACCATCGTCAGTAGCGAAATAGAAATTGAGTTGTTCACGATTTTTTCTTGTACAATGACACTGATTCCGAAAACTTTTGCCTTACTGACAGCTCCAGAATTAAATTCTCAAATTGTTATTGTTGAGATTAAAATACATAAATTAAATGAACTGCATGACCACTGATAAACAAAGTGAAACTGTTTGAGTATTTTTAAAATTTTTAAATGTAACACATATTTATGAACTAAGCCCTTGATATCATCTTTACATTCACTAAAATAAAGAAAACTAACAAAAATTTCGAGTTACATTGTATATTTAAGATGATGATGTTCATATGTTTCAATAAAACAAAAACATGTTACTATTTAAAAACAATTGCAATGTACAAGGCAAATAAAAACAATCGAAAGTTACATCCATTTTCATTGGCTTTGAACTTTAATTTAAATGTTATTGCATTAAAACATATAACGCAACCGTTTTCTGAAGGTTATTACAGAACTCGCTTACATACAAATATAATTCTCAAACACATGTTAGATTAATATTTCACATTTACTATCTTCACAACGACACTTCTGTTAAATATAAAACATATGCAGCGTTATAAATAGAGTTTATATGCGAGTAATGTCTTTTTATTTTAAAACAATATACAGAAAATTAAACACAAAAACACTTGTTAAATTTCGGTTAAGAAATATATCCCAACTCCTAATGATCCAATTTCGCTCGTTTTCAGAAGCTATTTATTCTTATTTTATTTAAATGCAATATGTGTAGCTTTGTTGTGAAGAAACAAATATTGCTGTCGCTAGAGCTATTTTCAAATTTTGGGTTTCACGTAAACCCCCTCCTAATGGCCCGAGATTCCTGATTTTCAGGAGCTATTTTTTCTTATTTTATTTAAATGGTACATACGGAGTTTTGTTGCGAAAAAGCAATTATTGGTGCCGTTAGAGTAATTTATAAATTTTAAATTTTACATACCTCTCTTCATAAATCTAATTTCACTGGTTTTCAGAAACTGTTTTCTTATTTTATTTGAATGGCATTACCGAATTTCCTTAAAAAAATTAAAATTGCGATCGCTAGAGCGATTTTTTAATTTCGCTTTCCTTTTTCAAGCATACACCCACTCATGCCCCAAATGCCGTGATTTTCGGAAACTAATTTTATCAATTTATTTACACGAAATTTGCTGAGTTTCGTTGAGAATAAACAGAAATTACGGTCTCTGGAGCACTTTTTAACTTTTTTCTTTTTTATATTTAACTTTAGGTTAACCCCCCACTCCCATCTGTCCAGTTTAGCTGGTTAACGAATTCGACGAATCGTTTATTAATTGATGATTGATTATATGCCTCGTTTCGTTGAGAAAAACCAAAAATTGCGACCACCAGAGCGTAACCGGACATATATTCAACACGCAATGTATATATCGGTTTTACGGGTACAACCGCAATGGATTACATTTATTTGGAATGTAATAATATGCAAAATGATCGCAACTTTTTGTTGACTTGACCTCTCAGACGTACCGCTAGCTATGCCTGTATCTCATAAGACTATTTCGATGTCCCCTATGGGCGCAGAATCTCAAAATTTATTTAAAAATTTGGCATTTCTCAAAAGGTATGTGAGGCCTAATTTCTAAATAGAGCGGAATGGTGAAAGTAGTGAAGTTATTACCTTACTCCGAAAAAAATGACTCAAATTTTATTTTATCTTCCTTCCCCTCGTTTTCCTCCTCAATTCCTGTTTCTTACATACATGTAACGTCACTATTGATTTTTATCGTATTTTAACTACGGTTTTTTCCAAAGGTATTCTTTCAAGCCCAAATACTGCGCGATTTTTACCAAATGAAGTCGTTCACAGCTTTTATTTTATATTTTTTTAATTCAGATGTATTACTGCTGTTTGTCATAGGATTGGTTTATATAATTATAAAAATATGAATGTATTAACGCCACTAATTTATCTAGAAAGGACGTACCATTAGGACCATTTCACGAATAAAATAAAAATTAAAATATAGTTCCTGATAGCTTGTCTTACAAAACTGTAATAATTGTGTGTTTGTATTTAACCTTTCCAAGCAATCTTGCGACAGAAGAATGCCAGTATAGAACAGCTGAGCACTACTTCGTGAATAAAAGTGATATATATTTTAAATTAACACTCGTATAAAGCGTTATATTTATGAATGTCTGTTCTATTCAGAAACCGTGAGACTGAAATGGACAAAAGTCGACTATTGCAATTGCTACCGTTCGATTTTTTGAGAGAGAGAGGGGGGGGAGATAACATACAGCTTCTCTATTTTTCTTTGTATTCAGTAATTTGGAACTCTTAATGATAAGATCAATTTCAACATTAAACGCATCATCACCAAAACGCTTTGAAGAACCCTGCATTTTGCGTTATGATTGTCGATTGTCCATGCTTTTGTTGCTATCAATAGCTCCCCACCGCCTCTAGCAAAAGTGATCAGTGATGCGTGTTCAGGAATTATTAGTGAAGATATATAGTTGGCTACGCTGACCACAAGACAAATGCACGCCGCGTGATAAAACGGAATTGATATTGTTTTTCGATAATTTCACTCCGTTATCCGACTGTGATTGGTCAAAGTTCAAAATGTTGTTCCGTTTCATCGATCGATTTTAAAATAACGTCACATGATCATTATAAAATTATTGAAAATATTACTTACTGTGACATGTTTAACATTTAAGTATCTTTGTGCAGTTATATATTTGTAATGTAATATGGGGATAAGGAATAGTCAAATCTAGTACATTTCCTGGGCATTAACTGTTAAAAAATGTGGTTTGAATGTTGCTCGGTTTTGTGCATTAATGAAAACCATCTGTATACATGAAGAGGTTAAATTGCAGGAAATATTTTTCACCAACTGTGTATTATGAAAGTAACGTACATGAATTTCACAGCCGCGTGTTGTAAGATAGGAAGACCAACATTTGCTCTAAGGACATACAAATAAAAACATGTAAAAAGCAGAGGTTGATGAGAACAGATTTGTTGAACTGTTGCTTTCCTTTGTTGCACTTTCCTTCACTATCCCCTATTGCAAAGCCAGTACTTAGAGGCGCATTAAACCACCCCTACCTAGTTAGTAATGTGTAGCGATGCTAAACCGGAAATAAAAGCGATGCCCGCACAGTTGCATGGAATAATTAAATCCACACACGTGACGTCCAGGTCACGTGGATTACGGCAACCAATGATAGCGGCACCATCATCTGCACGGGCATGTTTCGCGGCCATTCCATTACATATTTTATCGCAAAAATTATTTTGCATGCCTTGCACATTAGCATCGTAATTATAGCGTGCATTAATAAACAGGCAAATCTGCATGCAAATACGTTGTTTAAACTCTTGAAATATGCACCAGACCGTGGCCTATCGAGCGATTAATTACTAACAGGTAGGTATTTCTCACAGGCTGTTACTCATTAGAAGCTGCGCGAAAATAAAGTTCCCTCATAATTTTAAACTTAAACAAGAATATTACGTACATTTCAGTTTGAGCATGTTTTGTCAATGTTCACTATTGCGATTTTGAAGTAATGAGGGAATGTTGTTGCATGTCGTGAGACTGACAATTTAATAGTCTCCCTAGATTGTCATTGAATACAGAGGGTGTCATAAATGTGTTCACTTCAAGCAAATAAAAAACTGTGTTAACATAACAAAACTGAATTCACACAAACAGAAAATTATGAACACTAATCATCTTAGACTTTTACAGTTACAACAGTTGCTCAAAATGCCCACCATCAGCGTCGATACACTTCTGAGTGCGAAGGCCTCATCTTCTTGCTCCATGTTCCGAAATCACTCACAGCACTGCATTCTCCAATCAGAGTTATTTTCATTTAATGCATGCAAAAGTCTTGGGATGAAAACTTTCAACTTTGCTGTTTTAATAATGCGACGTTCGTTGATTCAGCTAATCTCAGTCTCACGTGCACATTGCTTTGTAGATTTCTGCGGTGAGTGCTCAAAACGTTCCAAAACCATAGCCGAGGACGCGGGGCTTGTTGCTGTGCGAGGTCTCCCAGATCTGCCCTTGTGAACATCGTATACAGTACCATGAGTCTCAAATTTGTCTCGAATGCGTGCAATTGTTACTCGCGTTGGCGTTCTGTTCTGTACACATGTCTCCATTGTCTTTGAACTTCAAGAACATTCTCGGTTTTCCAATATCACTTAAAAATTGCTTGCCGTTATTCAAACGATAATCTTGATTTCATTTTTTTGTAGCAACGGTAGCATAACGTAATGTGAGACGTCTGTACAGAACATCATACTATAATCTTGACTTCATTTGTTCATTGTTGATTTACCTGTCACGTAGTGTTGCTGTTCAACTTTGAAATATATTAAATAGATATCTACTGTGAAAATGTGTATACATGTTTGACACCTGTATGTTCTCATTTACAAACTCCAGTCCTTACCCTACTTACATCCATACACATTTAAACTTCTGATCTTCTGCACATACCACTACCAGCAAATTTTCCATGGTAAACGCAATCCAACTCACACCATTTGTTCTTAACTCTGTACACACATTTCTCTAATTGTCTTTGGTCATCAAACATTTTCTTTGCTAATTTATATTCAACCATTTACCATATTGCTTGTTGTCTCCATATATTTGTTTCTGAGCATTCAAACAAAATATTTGTACATTTTGCAAATTTCCACATATAGAGCCAATTCCATGCTCTCAATTACTTCTAAAACTACTTAATCTCCAGATTCCTAATCTAAACCCTTCTTTCTCCTGCTTGTTACACTTACTACTTAACACCCCCTTTTATCTTCTGATAAAACACCGGTGATCTCTTCCCCCTGTCATACCGCCACGGATGACCGAGGTCGTTAAAGCACGTACTTATGAGCGAGAGGTCTGGGGTTCGAATCCCACCAGGACCGTCCTCCCTGATTGAGGTTTATTCCAGGTTTTCATCCGTCATAAATGGCAAATGCCGGGGAGGTACCCTAAATTTAGGCCTAGAACGTTTCCTTCCTTTAAAAAATATTCCTTTCCTAATTTATAATTTCATCTCGTGTATCACCAGTGTCCACCGCCTGTGTGCCTCAGTAGTAAAAACGGGCGTTAAACACTACTCGAGCAATCTTCCCCCTCATTATAGAATGTATTATCTGTCCATCTATATCCTGAAACCTTAACTCTAATCTGTTTCTAAAAACCTCCCGTTAAACCACTTGTTAACCCATACATTACCCAATCCATTCGCTTCTCAATTCTTCCACAAATGTGTTTTATCTAATATAGATCCCCTATCCTTGACTACTGAAAGTTAAAACATTCATTTAACAAAGAAACGTCCGACATCTGGGCGTATGTTTAACTTATTTTTTATTTATTTAGTCGGTTCTGGTTGGGTAGTGGTAACCGTGCTTGCCTTCTAAACTCAAGATCGCGGATTCACTCCGGCGAGAATCAATGGATTTTTTCGGGCGGAAAACATCCAAAATTCCTTCGGAAGGGAAGTAAAGCCGTGGGTCCCGTGTCGTACATTTACAGCACGATAAAGAACCTCAAGCCTGAAAGAAGAGGCCTCTGAGCAAAATTTGTCGGCCGTTTCACGCCTTGAATTGAATGGGACGCTGATGATCTGAGATGTTAAAGAGTGTCCTTGAATAATTCAAATCAACATTATCTGGAATTTCTCTAGTAACTGAAGACGGTTATAAAGAAAGGCAAATAGTTGTTTATGATGCGTGTTAAAAACAGCATTTTATTATGTGATCAAAAGCACGATTTGTGTATGCCAGTCCTACTGTTTAAAATTGTCTTTATGGGTATTGAGGTCGTAGGTAGTAATATGAAAATTACTGCAAAATGCCAAATTTAATGAACGGAGGGGATTATAACTACAATGAATTTCTTAAAATTGTGCACCTTTGTAAAAAGGAAGCAAGTGCGTGAGTACTCAAATAATGTAAGTCACTAATTGTAATAACACACAAAGGCTCATAAATAAACCAAATATATATGTAAAACAGGTTAAACTTGATATAGTTTAAGTTGGTAGGAATTAAATACACAAAAAATAATTTTTACATGTAAATAAACTTAAAGGGCCACGGACACGAAAATACTTTTTCCGGAGGTACTGTGTACTAGGAAAGATTGCTCATATTCTGTTTAAATTTGGGGTTCATGAGCAATATATACAAGAACTAGGGAAGCAGAAATAGATATTACATTAACAGCTAGTTGCTAACCGCAGATTACTTTTAACTGTTATTTAAAACGTAACTAGAGGTTGCTTAGAAATAATCTCAGACCACGTAACCTCGAGTTTGCAATAACCGTCAAACCGCGAAATAATGGGGAAATTCGTGTTTAGAGCGAGTTAATATTCAACTGAGAAAATAAATAGTTATTCAGTTTTCATACTCCTGGACATTATTTCTCCTTGATATCGACAGACATGGATAAGGAAAAGCCAACGCGAATACGAGCGGCAAATTTTAGCAAACGTGAAAAAAATATTATTATTGACGTGGTGCTAAAAGGTCCGAAGCTATAGGGTAACACAATGAGCCAGGCTCAGCTAATTGAGCACATGATGCAATTACAGAATATTTGAGGGGAAAAATTCATCTCAAATAAGGACAAAGAAGTAGATGGGGAAAATTGCGAAAGACTGTGATAATTCTATCCTTGAGACTTCTGCGTTATAACCCGAGGGCATGTGTGCAGTCTATAGCCCCTAAAACTGAGGAAAAGTTGCCAATGTTATACAAGCCTAGCATCAATTTCTTTACATCACTTTATTCGGTGCACATTTTCAGGGCATAACTTTCTGGGTGGTTCTACTAGTTTTCTCCACCTTGAACATACCACCAGTAACTATTTGGAATCTACCTGTTGCACAGAACCTTAAAGTTAGTAGTATCATCAACACCGAATTTCGCTTAGTTTGTGATTGTAATCGGGGACGTAACATCTATTCCACTTCTTCGACAAAATCTTTTGCTAAGCGAAATCGCTTTAGAATTTTTGACCATCAATTCTATGAACGGATTATTTCTTTCATGAAATACACGGGAAACACGGTGAAATTCATCGTCGGATGGCATGTAGGAAATCAGAAAGCTGTACAGTATACCGCTTGTAAGGTTAACCTAAACAATTGAGCGCAACTCTGTTGTTATTACGCGGAAATGAAAAGTGAAACAATGAAGAAACGTTATCTACATGAAATTAAAACAAATGAACTAAACATTTGATTTGTGAATGAAGTTTTGTTTCTGTACTCAGGGAATGTTTTATTTAACAATCACTACTCTCTAGTTAGTGCTTTAACGTGAGAAATTTCGCGAGTTTGAGGTGAAGACGAAGTGTTTATACAACCAAAATATCCAAGTTAAGCGTAACTGATGGTTTATTTTATGCCCTGAACTGAAGTTAACTCTTTATACAGCTGGTTCAACTCTTTGCTTACTAGAAAGTGTATATAATGTTACCAGTAGGGCCTCTCAGGTTCATTGACACTATTATAGACTGTTTATGATATGAACTACCTTTGAGGTACAAATATTTTAAAATAATTTTATTTGTTTAAACTTTACAATTTAAAAATTACCATTTTGTACTTTATATATATAATCAGAATATATATAAATTACCATTTTGTACTTTATATATATAATCAGAATATATATATATTACCATTTTGTACTTTATATATATATAATCAGAATATATATATTTTTTTCTAAATCTATACTAAGTTTTATTTATATAATTTTATTATAAATTTGCGCATTGTCCACAGACAAAAGCTGAATGTTCCGACCATAGAGGTTTGGTGTATTTATGTCATTTGTTTTTTTGTATCTTTTATCTCTACACGATATGCACGTGTTCTCCTTAACTGCAGGTTCCGCTGATCCGGTGCCGCTATTGATTCATGATTTCTTTGTTCCTGCAAGTTACTTTCCCAAATTGATGATGAAAATTCGTCTTATTTTTTTCGTTGTAGGCCAGTATCACCTAAATTATGTGTGTATTCATTACACTTACATCGACCATGTTGAAGAAAATCACCAATGACAAGCGCATTTCTTTTCACACCATAGCATCGCGTCTTAGGGTCCATGGTGTTAAATCTATTTTTTGTGCCAATTGTTAGTCATTACACATCAACACCGTTGGTTGGTTATGCTGCTTGCACTGGAGGCCCGCACTGGAGGAAACACAGGTCAACTCTTTAACTTATACCCCTATGTAAATGTTTATCATTATTTTCCAAAATGATGAGTAACGAAACAAATTAGGAGAAGTCCTAAAATTTCATTATAATAAAATGCATGGGTACTAAATCAGAAAGCTGAGAAAACTACAGACGGGTCTCTGAAACCCGACGGTGGCAGATTGTGTGACTATTCGTTTCTGCTTTTCTAGTTTTTGTAATTTTAGTCTCTTTGTTCCAAGAGTTAGTTTATTTTAATTAGATAATATAACGGAACGAAAGCACAATCAATCCTTTATCACGAGGACATATCAGAGCCAGAAAAACGGAAATTAAATTTATCCATTGGGAACTTAACTATCCTACTACACACTTGTTTTCCACTCTGATTGGAATCATGGGTAAGTCGCACGGTTGTCTCAAAGCAAGTTACGTTTTGTTCGCTGCATATGAATAAATATTAATTACGGACATGACAGCTGTATATTTCCTCTCTCAGCGAAACTTTTTGGAACTTTAGTTATCTGAATGAGCGGTTTTTTGTTTATTTTCAGAGGACCAATGCCAAGTATTATCACACTCGAGGAAAGCCTCGCGTTAATCAGCAGTCCTTCTTTTTTAAGGTAGAAGGTATAAAACATAAATGAAAATACAAATTTTATATGCGCTTGAAGAATTTTATGCTATCCGCAGACATGCTACCCATTGCTCCATGCCGTGGCCTTAATTAATGTTCTAAAAATAGGCCGCATTATTTTACGCCCGGGCTCTGCGAGCTACATTTTAATCACCGCATCTAAGATTCTCCCATATCCTTGCTTAAAAGTGTCTGGTGCGGTATAAAAGTAGGAAGGTACTCATAAAGGAAAGGCGAGGTGTCTCGGGGTAAACAGCCCACCCCTCCGTCCGACATTTCAAAGCAAGGAACCTGATGGAAAATACCTCAAAGTCGTCACAGCATGAAAATGTTTTCGACAGTTGAATGGAGACGCTCTGAAGTGGTGTGTGGCTTGACGCGTCTTCTCCCTCTACTACTACGTACCTTTATCTAGCCTGCTTTCCATAAGGCAACGGCCACCTGTAAGTTGATTGAGTGAGGTGTTCGCAAGTGTTCACTCAGCTTGCAGTTTTTATTAGAAGTGTTTAACGCCCATTTTTCTACTGGAGTAACACAGGCGGTGGGCACTGATGAAATATGAGATGATATGTTGGGAAAGGATGTATTTTAAAGGAAGGAAGCTTTCCAGGTCTAAGTTTAGGGTACCTCCCTGAATTTGCAATTTGTGGAGACTGAGGAAAACCTGGAAAAAACCACAGACCTCCCGCTCACGACCTCGCTACCCGTGGCGGTATGGTATAGTTATCAATGCCGTACCCTTCCTACTCGAGCCCTGATGGCGAATATGAGGAGGATTGTAAGTGTATGGTCGGGGCAGAGCTAAGTCGTACTCTCAGGAAATAGCGAGGTGCTTCAAAGTTCAGAGAAGAAAGAAAGCGAGTTTATTGGCAAAGTGTGCCAGAACTCGCTTAGCTCTTCGTTGTAGAGTCAATCTCCTCCTCCTGGCTCTCACTTGAAATGCATAACACGCAGAGGTTTAACACTTATTATCGCTATAACCACTTTCTTAAATTCTAACAACCTACTTTAGGTTTATTTACGAAATAATTCACACTTGAGCAACCTTTATACCTACTTGTCATAATTGTTGTTACACAGCTGCTTTCTTATGCTCGATATCCTACTTGTTTACTGAACAATTCACACTTGAGTCACCTGCCACAAGTTTTGTTACACAGCGGCTTTCCTGTTCTTAATATTTTACTCTTTATTTTCCAACCAATTCACACATAAGTCAGTCGGTCCCGGTGGTGTAGTGGTTACCATACTTGCCTCCTACACCCAAGATCGCGGGTACGATCCCGGCCAGAACCGATGGACTTTTTGGGGCGTAAAAATCCTAAGTATGGTTTCCTTCGGAAGGGAAGTAAAGCCGTGGGTCCCGTGTCGTACATTTACGGCACGATAAAGAACCTCAAGCCTGAAAGAGAGGCCTCTGAGCAAAATTTGTCGGCCGTTTCACGCCCTGAGTTGAAAGGGACGCTGATGACCTGAGATGTTAAAGAGCGTCCATAAATAAATCAAATAAAAAAAAAGGGGAGGCGGCTTCGGTCGTTGCTCTTCAGCTGCTCCAGGTGCGGGCTCTGCGGACCCTGAGTGCCCGTGGTACTTCTGACGTACTAGAGGAAGCCGGGCCTGACTTGATTCGAGCCCCTCCCGGAAGGGAGTTGTCCGGATTGGGTTGGACTCGGCAAAAAAAAAAAAAAAAAAAAAAAATGCTTCAAAACATTCAGCTAATTAATTTGCTGACGTTTTTTCGAAGGGAAGCACCCTATAGAGATGACAGATTGTTGAGCAGAGGGATTCCTAATAGATAAACCAAATATTGTTTTTGAGGTATAATAAATTTATGTTGTTGAGTCCACTTGGCAGCTTTTGAGCTTAATTTTCTCTATTATGATTGCAATGACCCTGGCTAGACATACACAAGAGCATCTAACAAAATGACGACATTCTATGCCTCTTTGCATAATTCTAATGTGTTCATTTATTTAACAATTTCCATTTCCTCTTCAAATGCTTGTATCTTATTAGTCAAATAATTAATGAAACTATTTTTTGACATGAGATCCTTTCGATTTACTCTTTGAATGCTAAGAGTAACTGAGCCTAAGGTCGATTTTCGTATTTTAGAATGTGCAAAAATTCAGTTTGTTTCTTTTATAAATTACAGATATGTTTGTTGCGGTAATATTTAAAATGCTACAGGTAATTTTCCAGTCAACAATGTATTTGTACTTATCTACCACATTCTTTAAGATGCCAATATATGGATCATTAGATTTCATGTATTGCTTGAACATACCACAGCCTGTCATCTATTATAGTATTTTATTACAATACTGGGCTACTGACCTTTATTTCCACAGATCCACTTCTCACATCTTTCAATTAACATTTCAATCCCCCCCCCCCCCTCAAATAGTCAGAAGTCCCGTCTGCAAAATGTGCATAAACAACATTCATTACTTCTCCGTTACCTTAAATTTCCTTTCTCGAAGGTCCTTCCAAGAGGAAATAGTCCCTGGGAGCTAGATCTGGGCTGTAGGGTGAATGTTGATCTCCTTGAAGTCACATTTCTTCAAATCTTCCTTTGCAACAAGAGTTTTGTGCACAGGTGCGTTGTCGTGAAGAAGGCGCACACCATCACTCAGCTTTCCTCGCCTTTTCTCTTTGATAGAAGCACACAGTCTGTGCAGTAGGTCAGCATAGTACTCCCCATTTACTGTGATGTTTCTTTCCTTGAAGTCAATGAAGAGTGTTCCTTCACAGTGCTAAAAGATCGTGACCATGATCTTCTTGGTTGTCTGAGTGAGCTTGGCCTTTAGAGGCCATCACTGCATTGACTTTCTTTTGGACAAGGGATCATATTAGAGGACCATAGTTTCATCTCCTGTAACAATGGTTTGCAGAACTTCTCTCTCATTGCCACGGCAGTGCTCCAAAAATGCCTGACAACAGTTGACTCGTTGCTGCTATTGGACTGAGGAAAGAAGTCCAGGCACTAACCTTATTCATGTTTAAACGTTCATGAATAATTCGAAGGACTGTTGTTTTAGAATGGCCCAACTTTGTGCTATTTCTGTAACTCTGAACCGCCGGTCTTCCATAATTTCTCCTTCCATAAGAGCGATGTTTTCAGGAGTGAGCACCTCCAAGGGCCCACCTGCAAGCTCTTCGTCTTCAGTGCTTTCTCGACCCATCCAAAAAGTTTGGCCCATTCTTTTACGGTAGAATATGAGGGGGATGCTTTCCCATATACACCGTCCAATCGCTGTTTAATTTCATTTGGTCGAAACTCCATTTTGAACATGTCACAATCTTCTACACACAGCCTTCTTTATGCAACTATATCTGAACACAGCGGATCGGAAGTTATAGCTGGAATTATTTACTTAACAGATAAGATATGAAACCAGATACTGTTTTGTGACGGAGATAATACTTAAAGGCGAGGCTGGAAACTCGATGGACCTACCCTTGTATTTCTTGCACTTCTACCATCAAAACACCACTAATACCAATGCTTGTTTCCTTTCCTTTGCTTCTCTTGAAAGGGAAAGAAGATAAGATAATGTTTTAATCTATTGGTATGCATTTCCTAATTTATTATTTTTCCCATTATGTTTCTTTACCTTTTTAATTTCATATGGGCCTTTCTATATAGGTTCTAATTTGTTACTTTTCTTATCTTTAAAAGTACTAAATATTTTTCTTGTCTTTGCTCCTTTCGTGTTGTTTTTCTTTAAACTTTTGTAAATATTCCTTAGCTAGCTTATGGCAAGGTTGCATTTTAAAGTTTATATTCCTTACAAGATCATCATAATTGTATAAGTTCTAAGGGGTCGTTTGCAAAATGCCTGGAATGTTACACATTTCGTGACGCTATGAGTTGTGGTGTTTTAATAATAATAATAAAAAAAAGCGCAGGCAGCCGTTTATCCCAATATGGCATTTTTGGATTACACAAAACAACGTAAATAGGTCACTGAGGTCTTGTGTGCTCTCTCTAGTGCTATCAGGGATGTTAAATAACTTGCAAATTCTTTTAAACATATCAGACATGAAACATGTCCCTGATCTGTTGTGACAACTGAGTTTGAAATACCCTTACGAAAGTTTCAGTGGCTTCATCTACTGTCTTGATTATATATATATATATATATATATATATATATATACACATACTTAGATTGTCTTGACACATCAAAATATATTTATTATTTTAGGTTATGGTCCTACAAGATGAAGATAGGTTTTCATCCAAAGTTTTTCTTGTGTGTCTGTAATTTCTAGTTGTTTTATCACTTTATGATTATTGTCCTTGGTACAAACTTTACATCTTTTTACATATTCTACAAGTTATTCTATCCTAGGCCACAATGTGTATAATTTAATCCTTTCAAGTGTTCTTTATATACCTCTATTTCCTCCCACTGGAAAAGCATGCATTTTTTTTAATTATTTTTAATTTTGTATCCTCTTCTGTTTGCTCTGGAGAGTGTTCTATTGGGTATTTATTTAGATGGCATTGCAGTTTTTCTTACCTGCTCTGTATTGCATTTCGTAGCCAAATTCTGGTGGTAGCAATTTGCATCTCATTAATCTCGAGTTTGGGTATTTTACATTAAATATCCATGTTAAGCTTCTTTGGTAAGATATGATTTAAAATTTTCTTCCTAGCAAATAAGGTCTAAAATGTTTACAAGCCCATACCATTACCAAAAGTTCTTTTCTCTGCGGTGCCATAATTTACTTCTGCTGTATTTAAAGTTCCACTTGCATATGCTATGGGTTTGTTTTCTCCCAAGGATAGCTTCATAACGCTCTCATCGGTTGTTACTATTAAGGGTTGTGAAAAATCTGAATATACCAATATAGGAGTTTGCGCTAATTTTTTGTTTTAAGGATTCCAAAATAGTTTGCTGTGTTTCTGTCCATTTCCATTTTTTACCTTCTGTAACAGATCTGTTAGTGATCTTGTTACAGCACTAAATTCATTTATAATTTCAATAATATCCTGTCAATCCCAAAAATGATTCCTTGGCACGGGAAAATTTAATACTGCTTGAAATTACTTGTGGTCGGATTTGATAACTTATGCTTTAATAACATGCCCTAAACATCTGAGCCCTAACTTATTCACATTGATCGGATTCAATCTTTCCTAATTGCTGTAAACTTATCGTAATTTTGCATGATGTTCCTCAGTGTTTCACCCATTGCTAATATGCAATCCATTTAAACGAAACGTCTGTCTCCTGTTATACTCAAAATGACCTTGGTGTGTGCTAAAATTTGTTTTGCAGTGGGCTTCCGTAATGTGAAGATATCCACTAACGCAATCTGACGCACCGAAAAGTATCTCGCTCTTTCATTTCTGTTTAGAATGTCCTGGATATTAGGAAGCGGATACCTGTCTCCTACTGTTACATCAATTAAAGTATATACAGATGCGCCATTTTCTCTCTCCTGATGCGTCCAACTTTTTAGGCACTGCTATTAACGGACTATGACACCATCTGCATTATTTCTTTTGAATTTCTTCTCTATGTGCTTCATTAACATTATCGCCCGTGTTGGTATAATATACGGAGCTGCTGTCGTACTATTTACCACATGGTGGTAATTTAAATGTATCACTAAACTCCGTGCAAAATGTTCTAAATTCTTTGACTCCCTCTATTATAAGATCTAATTTTGGATTGTCCTGACTGAACATTTCTAGCTTCTTAATCGGGTAGCACTTCTGGTGCTGACTATACTATTAAGTCTCACTTGAAATATTCATTAATATACAAATGAAAATGCTGTCGTATTTCGTTAAACCTGAAGCACATATTAAACCTACTGTATTAAATTGTTTCCTACTCCCTTTTCATTTGTAGGACACTGGGCTACAATCTTCCTATATCCTTTCAGCTAAAACATAATTATTTTCCAAAAGCCAATTTTATCCCAATATTGCATAAAGGCGTCTGAGTAGCTGCTCAGTTAAGTAGCAATTAGCTGAACTTAACATTAAACTCTACTGTAAGCTTCACTTTAACCTTTGTCTCTGTATCTCTGCACAGCTTATAATAGTCGATCCTGGTGGTGTAATGGGTTACCATACTTGCCTCCTACACCCAAGAACGCGGGTTCGAACCCGGCCAGGACCGATGGATTTTTTCGGGTTTAAAAATCCTAAGTATGGCTTCCTTCGGAAGGGAAGTAAAGCCGTGGGTCCTGTGTCGTACATTTACGGCACGATAAAGAATCTCAAGCCTGAAAGAGAGGCCTCTGAGCAAAATTTGTCGGCCGTTTCACGCCCTGAATTGAATGGGACGCTGATGACCTGAGCTGTTAAAGAGCGTCCATAAATAAAACAATCCATACAGCTTATAATTTGGGCATTAGACTTTACTAACGAGTCCTCTTTGATTAGTTATGCTTGGACCCCTGTATCCACTAGTGCCATGCCTCTGCACATAGGACATACATTTCGTATGGCCTCAAGTTGTGATCAAGGGCGTCCTTCCAAAAACCCATCCGTTGATGAACCCGGTACGCCAACCTCAAGTGACAAATTCATGTCGCCTTGCCATTCTTAAACAGTGTTAAGACTGTGTTGCCTGTGCTCAACAAGAATGATCAGCCACTTTGATGTAAGGAAGTTTTCATGCAGCTCATTATGACATGCTACGGAATACTTGCGTTTTTAATGAATGTACTATTACTATTATTATTGAAAGTTTCTGCTGTACATAAGTTTGCATTTCTGTTCGTTTCAATCGCGCAAATCTCTTCCATCCACATAATGAGAACAACAACAACAACAATAATAATAATAATAATAATAATAATAATAATAATAATAATAATCAGCCCAAATGTCCCTAAGAAGGGCAAAGGCCTCCTACAATAGGGTAGCACTTATTCGCTAATGCGATGAGTGGGTTGTATACAGTAGTATTACCCTGTTACACTTTTGCTCGTTTCGAAGTTGACGTTCCATGGTTTTCCATGTATTGCTGCTTCTTGCTATTCTGGACTTGCCTGTGCCGCGTAGAATTTTCCCATCTCCGTCTTGGCCTGCGTCTGTGTCGTTTGCCGTGTCCCACATGATGGCCTTATACGTTCATCTGTCGTCCTGCATCCTCGCTATGTGGCTTTCCCATTTCCACTTCAGTCTGACGGCTCTTTCTGCGATGTCTGTTGTTGATGTTATTTGGGCTAACGCTTCGTTGGAGATTTTATCCCTTATTGTTGTCGACTATGTCTGGCACCCTTATACTATTACTGGGTAAATGGAGGTTTCTAGTGCTTCGAATTTAAGCTTTTTGCTTATTTTCCTGTCGGAGAGTGTAAACTGAAGGATCAGAAATGCTTCCATGCTAAGGATATTCTACTGTTTATCCAGGTTTGCTCTATTATAATCTACAATGAAACAAAACTTTAAGAGGTGATAATTATTGACACGAGGCACATTGAACTCGATGTGACGTTAGAGTATCATTCAGACTCCTCTCCCCTACTCACATAACACCACTACACAGCCTCGCTGCTCGCTAATGCTTTCATCGAGATTTCTCTTCGTTTTGCATAGCATTTACTTTTGTAAGTTGATTAAATACTCAAATGATGAACACTTTATAAAGACGTTTCAGAACTTAATACAGAGCTATTCAAAAAGAAGGAACAGATTTCAAACATTTATTTCTTCCAAACTACAAAAGATAGAAACACATTACTAACGTTCCTGAAAAGAGAAAAGTTCAATTTTCACTTTTTATGCATTCAATATGAACACCGTGTGTTACACGACAAATATAAAAACTGTGACGCATTTCTTGCCACACACGAATCAGCTGTTCTCTGTTTATCGAATTCACTGCTTCAACAATTAGATGTCGCATACTTTCAAGAGTGTCAGGCATAGGGGGGATAAAAGCACATTCTTTTACGTAACCCCACAGATAAAAGTCACAAGGAGTGAGATATGGAGACCTGGGAGGCCATCGACGATGAAGTTGATCTTCTGCTGCTCCTCTTCCAATCCAACGTTCTGGAATGATGTCATTCAGGTAACGTCGGACGTGCTTAGAGAAATGAGGCGAGGCACCATGTTGCATGAAAATGAAATCATCTGAATCATCTTCAAGTTGAGAAAATAGCCAGTTTTGAAGCATGTGTAGATAGGTTATTCCTGTCACAGTGTTCTGCATGAAGAAGAAAGGTTCATAAGTTTTGTTTACAGATGTGGCACAGAAGAAGTTAATCTTCGGTGAATCTTTTTCATGTTCAATAGCTAGCATCGGATTTTCACTTGCCCAAATTCAACGTATGCCGATTAACATTACCGGAAAAATAAAAAGTGGATTCATGGGAAAAAATTAATCGTTCAGAAAAATTGTCTCTTTCCTTATCACCAGCATACTAATGCGAAATTCGTACCTGGTCGTCAGGATGCAATGCTTGCAATAACTGCAGTTTGTACGGATTCAGGTGCAGACGGTGTTTCAGAACTCGCCATACCGTTGGTTGAGGAATGTAAAGTTCCTTGCTTGCTCATGCTGTGGGATCCTTTCGTAAACTGTACGAATACGCTCGACATTTTCATTCTAGGTGCGTGGACGTCCCGTGCTTTTCCGTTTGCAGATGCAACCAACCACCTTCTACGAATTTTCGATGCCATTGGTAAATCTGCTTATGCGCAGGCGGTTGTTTATTAAATTGACGGCGAAAAGCACGTTGAACTACATAAACGGACTCTAGTTTTGCTAATTGCAGCACACAAAATGCTTTTTTCTGTTTTGTCGCCATTTTACTGCAATCAACATGGCAAACAACAGAGTCAATGTGGCCGTGATTGAAACTTCTATCTGGACGGTTCAAATTTTAAACTTTTGTCTGTCCAGGAACGTTGGAATTGTGGTTCTGCCTTTTGTAATTTGGAAGAAAGAACCGTTTGAAATCTTTTCCTTCTTTTTGCCTGTACAGTATATACCGCTTAGAATATCGAAAAATACAGAATAATTTGAAGTGTAAATAGCAAGTTATTAGCATTGATGTAGAAATTGAACAAAGTTTAGGAAAATGGTTGCCCTGCAGACATCCCGGCAAACAGTGCGTTGTAGATTTCTATTCTGTAAATAACCCTTCTTGTTGTGGCGCCTACATGCTTCCCATAGATAAGTGAGAGTAAGAAGCCATAACTAATAAATATAATAAGAAATATAATATATAATAAAAATATTATAAATATCATAAACACAGGGCCTTCCGCCTAGAGATGTTAGACGTAAGTAACTCTCAAAGTTTGTACAACGGCGGTGGTGTAAAGGATGTGTTCGTGTGTGCTTATGCTCATCTGGGTCAATGTTTAATGCAGGGACATATTCCATAGAGCGTCAAACTCGCTAAAGAAAGCCGTAGAGCCAAGTGCGCCGTGAGTGGATTCTTCGCACATATGCAGTAGGTGTATTTCGAACTGCAGTGTTCATTTTCACATGCAGAAGAAAAGCCCTGTTTTTTACGGGAGGAATGGTCCGTAACGCTCGTTCACTTTTGTCGGAAAACACTGCAAACAAAACAAGTGTTTGGACCACACCCGAAGCGCCGTTCACTGAGCCGTAACAAATTTACATTGACACAGCTGGTTTGGTTTGTTAAACAGAAAATGATTGCGGATTCAAATGCCCTCCGGCGTTTTCTCCCCTCTTTATCTCCCGTTTTGTCCTCATTCTACTGAAAGTTGGGAAATTGTAACACACACTTTGCCTTGAGGTACATTTTGTTCTTCATGTTCTTTCACAGCAGGGGTTGGTTGTTAGAGACAGTTATTATTGAACGTGACGTGAAGCACTTTTTCTACTTGTTATAACTGTAAAGTACTTGCACAGGGTTTCTGTGCTGTAGCACACTGGTTACCTCTCTAGACCGACGAGGTCCTCCATCGTCCAAATCTGTAATGTTTTTAAAGGGGCATGTGTGTTAATTATGATGCAGAACGGGAGGGGAGGGGGCAGCTTAAAGGGAATTAAGAAACGGAAACCTTTTTAAGCTCAGCAACTCGTGTTATTCATTATCTAGACAATGTGTCATGCAGGGACATCTCTCTAGTCGGATCGCCACTTGCTTTAGACCTATAATGTATTTGCACCAGTAACTCAAACTCAATGTGCAACATTTTCATGTACCCCTTTACGATTTTAAGCCATAGTTTTCCTTCCCACTTTCACAGACTGCAGACTTGTCACGCGGTGTGATTTAAAATGTGTGTTTCGGGCGTAAAAATCCTAAGTATGGCTTCCTTCGGAAGGGAAGTAAAGCCGTGGGTCCCGTGTCGTACATTTACGGCACGAAAAAGAACCTCAAGCCTGAAAGAGAGGCCTCTGAGCAAAATTTGTCGGCCGTTTCACGCCCTGAGTTGAATGGGACGCCGATGACCTGAGCTGTTAAAGAGCGTCCATAAATAAATCAACCAAAAAAAAAAAATATGTCTGCAACCTTGCTTAATGTTGTGCCGGAGGCAATCGGCGAGAGTGTTTCAGTAAATTTTAATGATGTATTGAGAAATAACCTGGATACCATCACATTAAAACTACTTATAAGCGTATGCAGTTCCCTTATCTGAAATTTGCGACAGTGTCGTTTTGCATTTAGTAGAAGGCAATTTACGGCAGCAAAAAGCATGGAAACGAATCTAGTTATTAATTGCATCTGCAAATAAGATTATGCACAGAAGAAGGTAAATGGTTCATTTCTAATCTGTAAATTTGATTTTCTTTCTGTTCTGTTTCGTTGTCAATAGATTTTAAGCTGTATATATTTATATTTGCTTAT
Source organism: Metallyticus violacea (assembly GCA_030762175.1). NCBI lineage: Eukaryota > Metazoa > Arthropoda > Insecta > Mantodea > Metallyticidae > Metallyticus > Metallyticus violacea. The sequence goes on along the minus strand of CM060842.1, from coordinate 123,265,332 downwards.
ATATATAAATATTTCTCCAATTTTAGCTTCATATTTATGTAAACATTTCTATTTTTATTGCATAAAAACTGGGTTTTAGTCATAAGAGTGAACACATAGGGGGGGGGGAGATAGTATCGTTGTTACAACATTACACGTAATTCTCCGAAAAAAAAATAACAAGTATATTCAGGAAACATTACAAACAGCTGTTAAAAAAGAATTTCCATAACAGCCACAGCCATTTTGATAAATCTTTCCTCTTGCAACCAGCTCCCAAATATAATTATCTGTGCAGCAAATCAAAAGTCGGAGATCAGAGCACACAAAGAAAATTATTTCGTGGCCGCAAATGTAGGCACATAAATTTGTTTCTTAGACTCGTTGTTTAAACGAATTGCATGTTTGAATCAAGGTAGAGACACCATCGCACACATTTCTATCTGGTCTTTCCGTTCCTCTCATCAAATTTATGGATCCAAGTTTCCCTCTTAACTCTGTATGCTCCAAACATGGCGCCTGCAGCTCTAACTGGTTGTTTTTATTTTCTACACATCCACATATGGTATAACATCTGTTTCAATATTCATCCATCACATTTCTTTTTAAAGATTTGAATTTTTGGTCTACACCTTTTTCAAGGGGCATTTTAAGAAGTATATGCATTTTGAAGTCATAAGCCTATCATCATCATCATCATCATCATCATCATCATCATCATCATGGCTTTTTTTCTTTGTCGTTGATATTGTTCTCTTAATCAGAGTAATATCCACGTGAGTTCAAAATTATTAACGGAAAATACAAATATTAATTATTTAATTGCATTTCAGATTTATTGTGAATAATAAAAGAAATACGCTTGTTACTTCCAAGCTCATAGCTACTGTATTCAGCCATGATTCATACTTCAGCAATGCAGGGTTTGCCAAAAGCATCTGCGGGGTTTCAAAAAGTGAGCACAGCTTCATCTTCACATAATTGTACAGTAAGATAATTTTCATACTTTTTTTTTAAACCTTTAGTGGTAAATTTAATGGCGTTTACTGAAATTGGTGGATAAAGCAGGAAGACTGCATTTTGTCTACTCGAATTCTATACGACTAAAATATGTGATCTGTGTTTAACGTTGCTTTTGAACAAAGTGTAAGGGATTCATGTGCCAAACCCTAAGCCATTTCCTGCATTAAAACTGTTGAAGCGAAAAGTTGAAGCGCAAGTGGAAGTGTTCAGCCAACCGTGACAGCACATAACTAAGGACGCTACATAAAAAAACTTTTTGGGGAATTCTTCAAGAATGTTTGCAACTTCCAGGCTCTTACGTCTGCGAATAGTGGTTGACGGTACGCCCTATGTAATGACTTGCAGGAGTTTTCCAGCGGGTGTGCATAAGCGGTAGAGTGAACCGTCATAATGTTAAGCAAGTGTAGGGAAGTATGTGCATAGTACAGCATTTGCGATACTTTCCGAGAATAATTGCCAAGCGAGCGGACAAGAGCTCTCTCATGAATAGGCAAATGAACGTATAATTTTGTGAAATGGCGTCTAATTTCCTCAACATGTAAGAGGGAGGAAGTTTTTGCAAAAGCCAAACTGGAAAACTGCGATATACAGAATACATGGTCCTGAGCCTCAATTTTGTACCCTTTGAAGTAACTCAACTATCAGCAGTCATGCCTTATATTTCACAAGCGTACAGGTGACTTGGTTATCAAAGCTTTAAAAAGGTGCAACTGTAGGTTGACAGGCATAGCCTTGGAAATGAATATAGGAAACAGTTGAGCTATAGTTCCCTGCGCCCTGTTACCAGTCTTGCTGAAATTTAGGCCTTTGTCAAGTAGCACTCCTAAATAGGTTATGGAATTTTCTCATTGTATCCTTTGGTTGTTATATATGAATGTGGAAGGGGGTTGCGGGTACGTGATACGTTTTGTGAATATTATGGCGTTTCTTTTCGCCGGGTTTATTGACATTCGCCTCCTCTCACTGCCTTTCAATTAGGCCTAGCAATCTTTGAAAGGGATTTATGACTCTGTTTAGATATTTAACAGGACGTGTGCTATGTTGACGTCCGTTGTTTGTGGGAAGTCTGACATTACTATGTTAGTGTTCGGGTGGGTCTTAGTGTTGAGCTGTTTCCCACCAATGTGACTTTAAAGTGTTGTTTTAAGAATAAGTGTATGTATATTTGTGGAAGTCAAGGGATATGAGTTTGTAGGAGTCGGGCGTTCAGAAGGCCCCTTCTACATCTAAAGATACCGTTAGGGTTAATGCCTATCTTAGGATATCAGGGCTGCAGTCTCCATCACCCGCAGAACTATTGGAAAGTGCAGTGCCCAGAATAAAAACCCAAATTGAGGGGAGGGATGACTTGGCTTTTTCCCAGAAAGGGAAGCAAACGGGTAAGTAGCAGTCTCTCGAAAACTTTTGAGTGATGAAAGGAAGCTGATGGAAGGGGTGAACTGGATCTTTGCCCTGCTTCAATATGCATATCACTCGTGCCTCCCTCCATTCGCGTGGAAAGTGTCCCAGGCTGATGCACATGTTGAAAATGTTCGTGTCAAAGAGCACAGCCTTGAATGGAAGGTTGCGGAGCATGAGGGGAGTTATCCCCGTCAGGTCCTGCAACCTTTCTTGGGTGGAGACGCTGTAGTGCGCCCTGAACTTCGTAGGATTGGAAGATTTGGATTTTACAGTCATTCTCGTCCCTCTGGACGTCGAAGAAATCGACGAATGTCAGGAGGAACCTGACTTGAGAAGGCATCGTCCTGGGGGTTGTCTAGGCCTAAATAGAAGTTCCAATTAGTCAGCGAGAGCTTTGGCATACGGATCATAAATCGGGCCTTTGGTAAAATGAATGGAGTGGAAAGTTTTGTTTCGTTGACCTCGAAGATTCTTGGCGATCGTCCACATGTCACCATCAACCAAGTTCTGCCTTGCCATTGTGTCTTCCCACGCGGGCTGTCCAGGAACGGCTGATAAGGAGTTCATATCTAAGGGAATCACATCTGGATGGAGGGAAGGAGAAGTATGGATTGTAAGTCTATGCGTTACTCTGGTGACTGTGAGGGAGAAGTCTCTAGGGAGTGCATGTCAGATATTTTAGAATTTGGAGGGATGATAGGGCTGAGGCATTCCTAACGCTTTTCCAGTCGATCTCGCGTGTTGACTTGCGACATCATGGCTGGCAAACCTTGTGTTTATTTCCGCCAACACGGGTTGTGGTCGGAATGTAGTGCTTTGGTTGAGGTGAGGGTGAGATGGTGTGGGAAATGCTTGATAATCGCAAAGTCGATGACAGATGATTGTCCTGTTCTAAGCGGATGGTGAGTGGGCTACCAGAAGGCGAATGATTGCATAGCTCTGCACGGCGAGCGCAATGCCAGCGTGAGTACTTGATATTGAAGTCTCCTGCTGGAATAACACGAGGATGTAGGGCAAGAACGGACTATCAGCACCTCGGTGCCTCCGATATCGACGAAAGCGGCCGAGGTCTCTAGGGTTTGAAGTTGCGGGATCTGGCTGGATTGGCCGGTAACTCCGGATAAAGATCGCTGTACCAGCGCCACTTGCGAAAACAGTTGTAGCCCGGAAGATGGAAGCTGGCGTATTGATGGAAATGCGTTTCGCTTACTAGAATGGCAGAAAAACGCTGAAGTTTGTTCTCTTCTCGGTAAGTCCATTTGAACTACAAATTTCAAACCGGAATGAGGTAGGGACGTAATTCTGTCCGCCAGCAAAGTTTGTAAAAGTATTTCTAAACATTCTGTTGTATTCCTGCAACGAGACATTCACTGCCTCGTCTAGCACACCAGTGAAGATATCCACTGCAGTCATGCACGAAACGTCTGGGAAGAAGACGAAGAATCGCATTAGACAGTGGCATTACAGCCCGGAAGATTCAGTTGATATGATTGACACCGGCCTTCGTGCTACAATGAATTTGCTGGTGTTGGTGTTCTTGCATAGAGTATCTTATTGGATTTTGTGGAAAAGTGGTGTACTGTATCAGTCGTGAATGTTCTTACACCTTCCGTATTCATGATACTCAGGACTTGTACCAAGACGCAACAGATCATACAATGTCCACTTGTTTGTTTATTGTACATTTGATTTCTAATGCATTAGTGTTGCTGTTCCCATTCTGCGCTGTAGAATAATAAATACAGTTCCTTAGAATATTGAAGTTTTTTCTTGCTCTCAGACAGTAAGGCAATAATATCACTCTACTTCTTAACAGTTCAGTTCAATTAGCTGTTCCTGTTACGTCCTAAGCGAATTATTTTTACATTTTCAGCAATACTTTAATTTTGTGTTACCTTTTATCACGATATTCTTAGAAGCAGTTCAGTAATTTTTTCTGAAATAAGCTCTTTTTAAGTGAGTGGGAAAGCAGTCCTGTATGCTGCCCTACCCAGCAGGACTAAAGTTTCATTTTGTAGTATCGTTCTCTTAGAAAATTGCCATTCAGTACTATGGGGTGTTTTTTTTTTCTGTCCCCTCTATAGCCTGTTTTGCCATTTCAACTTGCCGTTGCGGACTTGGCATGTACTATCCTCCGGGTAAATGAACGTAGGCATCATCCTGACTGAAATGGGGCTATCTCAAGGAGGATCGCCTTACCAAAGTGTATTTTTAAATTTCACATTATTTTCTATAATTAAAAATAAATCATCTAGGCTGCAGGGAAAGCACAGCACACGAATTAGGATAATCAGTTTTAACAGGAACTGTAAACGAATTGGGTAGGACAATTTCTCTTTATTTTTAAGGTCACGTATAATGCAATTTATTGTTGCTGTCTCCTCCACCTGGGACTGTAGTTACGTCTAACACCAAGTTGTTTGAACATTCCTCATTCACTGGAGTACATTTCCTGTTTTGTTTCCTATCCGCTCTCTTGTGTTACCGTTATCTTTTTTTCTAATATTTCTTTATCTTTTTTCTTGCCCGGCTCATTCTTTTTCTCTTTTATGTTTTGTTTGTTTGTTTTCTCTCGTTTCTTTTTGTGTAATTACTTTTTATCAACTTTTTCTCTACTCCTTGCAGATGAATGGTCTTTTCTATTGTTTCCGCCTTTTACCTTATCCCCTTATCTTTTGTTTTCCCCCTTTCTTCTGTTCGTTTCCTTGTTATTTCTTCAAAAACATGTTTTCTGCTGAGTACTTTTTACAGCTAAGATTTCACAATTAACTGAAATATAGCCAACCTGTACCTTAGCAAAAATAACAATGGATCACAATAACAAACACATTCTTTGGATTGCCTTTTTTTTATCTTTTTACAAATAGGGCGTTTCTTTTTTGATTTTAAGAAAACTTTAATCACTGATTATGCATTATATTTGTTGAAATAAAATGTTAATAGTAACGAAAAAAATAGAAAGTTACCACATATATAAAAAGGAATATCTTGTATTATGCTTTCTTTTTGGTGTTTCAACATTTTCTTCTTTTTGTTTTATTGTGGATATTGCAGGATTTCGTTTACAAAAAGTTTTGTCCTAACATCTAGGGAGAATCTTTACTGACTACTGTGTTGCACCATTTCTTTATTTTAAGAAAACGTTGCTCTATGCTTTGTGTCCTTTTCACTCCACAGTCACACACAGATCACGTTTCTCAGCTATGATCAATGTGGCGAACTAAGTTAGTGATAATTATAACAGAAGTAAAAGTTATGAGTGTCTAACAACGTTTTAGTTGACAAGCACTTTATGTAATATTTTTAACCCAGAAAATTGGGGGGGTTCTCCGTTACATATATAGTTAAAATGCCGGTCGAATAACTTGGGTAGTGGCACGGCACAATTGCCTCAAGAGTCAGAATTCAGCCTTTGGATTTTTTAAATTTTTATTTTTTTAATTAACAAAAATTCCTAGTGCTAAGAACAACGTTTTTTATGTAAACGAGTTTATTGTTTTTGTATAAGTTGTGAAACAGAGTACTCAAAGAGTCTAGCGCACTTCCATCATACAAAACTAAGTTCTACAAAATTTCATCCTCGACTTTTCTCCCAGAGAGATTGGAAGCAAAAAATTGCCCAGTTAGCAACATGAGAGTTCGTGATGAGAAAGCAGACAGACAAAAAGAATTAAAATCACCGATTGTTTCCACGCGACCGGTACCAGCTCGTGCGAAATGGAACAAATTGCAGAGATTAAAGGGGTCGCCGCCTAGCTATACATCATCATGGCTAAGTGGCTCCGCCAAATCGTACACGCAGGACAGGCGCATGCGCAAAGGTCCCGCCCTTATCCTATATGTCAGGAGTTACACAGCGGTTCGAGGTGAAAAAGTCGGGTCATTTCGACTCTGTCAAACACACGCCTCGGTACACTATTGCTGATATTTTATTAAGATAATAGCATACATTGAAGTGGGTTTTATTACAAAAGTAAATAATAACGGGAAAAAGAAATAAATCGCTTAACTACCTGCATGCTGATAGCGTGCAACAACCCCTAATACCACCTCCTGTACCTACTCTTTCGAGAAACAAAAGACGCAAACATAGGAGGTGTAGGAAATAAAGGGAGAAAGGATTAGAAAATATTATAGTAAGGGTGCGAGAAAGGTAGAGAAAAGATGAACGAAACAACACGTGAAAACAGAATAATTTAACGAAAACAACATAAATTGAAAGGAAAACAGAAACAAAAATGAAATTAAGAAAACAATAAAGAAAATGTAGCAGAGAAGAAAATTAATAAAACAAAAAATAAAATGTAACCTACTAATAGAAAGAAAAAAAAAGAGGAGGTAAGAAAGTGAAACAAAATAAAAGAAAAGAAATAGACAAGTGAGATAAAAACCGTATGATGAATTTTATGTAAATAAATAGGATTTCGTTTTACATTCATGTAGAGCGCAGCTAATTTTAACGTTTTGTCATGAATGTTCTCTATTGCATTTCATTTCCTTACTAAGCTGCGGCTAATGTGAAAACTGCATATAATTGCACGGCATTAATTTAGGACTTTTCATAAGACTTTACTGTTTCTGCAACAATTATCTTATTCTATTCGAATAATTTCTCCTATTAAAAGACACCAAAGAAGTTTAAGGAAAACTATTGAGATTACGGAATAATTCTGAGCTGTGTCCGAGATTGGCTCTCTTCAATTAAAAACAACTCAGTTCATAATGTAGTGATGTTGCTAAAGATCAACTATATAAGCGGGTTTCGTGCACATAATATCCGCAGTTTTTCCGAGTAATATTTTTATAACATTATGTTGTTTTTTATTGATTATAATCACTTCAACTGCGTTGGTTCTCTTGGGACACCGTAGATTTCTATTGTATCACTTGGGCCTTAGGTATAACCGAAAGTAAGCCAATGGAAATGCAGATACAGAAAGCACTCTGTTTGAAAGCTGGGAAACGATATACATATCGTTATTACATGTTTTGTTCTACATAGGTGACAAACATTTTACAGATAGGCGGCGCCATGTCCGGTTTCCTCTGCCATTCATTCCGCTATTGCTCCAGCATCACCTTACCCCCATCTTCATTTTCATCATTCAGCGTAATGTAGTGTCGTGCTTTCATTTCTAATGGATTCAGCAAATGCTGAATGGATGTTTTTCATTGTCATTTCATATTTCATTCCGTTGGTTCTGTTATGAAGTGGCTGGTGTAGTGTAACGGTAATTTTCTCTTTAGAAGGTTTCTGCCCCGGCTTTTATATCCAAACTGTCCTTCTGAGAGGCTGAAATTCTTTGGAGGGGGCCCTTTACCGGGATCGGGGTGTTCTATCTGGGAACAATGCTATTCTGTGCTTCATCGCCCGTAGATCCTGGCCAGGTGGGGTCCGTAAATGTAAACAACCAGCTCTTGAGCAAGGCTGAAGTATAGAAATATTCTCCTTCGATCCTAGCAATCCAATCCACTTTTGAAAATTAGCATCGATTTAGAGAAGAAAAAGAGAATCGCTGATGTACACATCATTAGAGCTGTATGATTTATCTACCAGGCAGAAATCCCGGACTAACATTTCTGTATTATTATAATGTTCTCCCTCAGAGATGAGAGTGGAAAACAACGTTCAGTTATTTGATGCTTATGTATCAACAGTTAACATTTAAAAGCATGTTGTTGGCTTATCATTTGGAGCAATATGCAGTAGTTTATTAAACCAATTAAGTTATAATAGATGCTTTTTTTCTTCGCTTCATCTGTCGCTCGGTTCAAGCCACTGCCGTGTTGAACGGGCGTCATGTCATGGTCGCGTAAGCAAACAAACTGCCTCCCTTCATTTTCCATACATTTGTAGCAGCAGCTTATGATATTAATCATTTCGCTCTACAGTTCTCTCTGAGAATTAGAAGGAATTGCTTTACGATTTTTTTTTTTTAGTTCATCTTATGTGTATGGATTTGTACTATACACACTCTGACAAGAATTGAGTCGTCTCTTGAACGGCAAGTTCTTCCAAGCTCTATTCGATACAGCGCGCGGTTCACAAGTGTAGCCACTGCAGCAGTTGTGTCATGTGCCATGCCCTTCTTGTGTGTGTAAAGTGTGCAGTGAATGTCGTGATTAAGAGCGCAGGCTCGCCTCCCGGCATGCATCATATTTTATATAAACCTTTGTAACATATTATGACAAATTAGTTTAATATTGTTTCCTATTCTCTGCAAGCTTTAACGAAGGGAAAAAAATGTTCCAGACAAAATTTGAATACGATAGCGACCTTAATTCGTCCTTGAAATGTCATTCCAAGATCAGATTAATTTTTTCCAATGGAATTGTGTATTTTCTTTTCCGGGAATGGAAAGAGCATTAAATTTTCAGTATAAAAGTTTTAGTACATCTATCAGCTAGGGGTAACAGGTGATGTTATATTGCACAAATAATACAGCAAATGTTTTTCACTCATTTTCATACCGCCACGGGTGGCCGAGGTCGGACTCGTGAGCGGGAGGTCTGCGCCAGGACCTTCCTCCCTGACTGAATTTTTTTCCAGCTTTCCTCAGTCCTCATAAATGGCAAATGCCGGGGAGGTACTCTAAACTTAGGCCTGGAACGCTTCCTTCCTTAAAAAATCCTTTCCCAATATATAATTTCATCTCATGTATCATCAGTGTCACCGCCTGTGGTGTCTCAGTAGTAAAAACGGGCGTTAAACACCATTAAAAAAAACTCGCTTTCACTTCACTGGTATCAATTTACGTATGTTGGAAAAGTTACCGTTTTGAAATTGCAATAGAGCCGGTAGCGAAATTGAACACGCTTCTGAAAATCATCCCCATAAAGGACTTGATGTAGGGTAACGTGATGTGGATGGTATGTGTGACGCTTAATCTCTCTCCTTTGAGAGATTCCCGGATCACGTTCCGGTTGACGGGATTAGCGGTGAAGGTCAGCCACAATTGTAGCTAATACAGTGACTTCCGGATTTTTCCCAGCGACACTTCTCATTCGATGATGTTTTCTTGATGCGACACTGTTTCGGAGAATAAGTTTGCAAAAGTTTCAGGATATCGATCTCTGTGCAAGTTGCAAGCTGCTCTAGTGTTCTTATGAGCTTCGTCATAAATGTAGACTATCGATTCTCTCATTGATCGTGTATCGAACATCTATGATTGAAAAACGAATTGAAACTGACTTAGAATAAGTCCTTTTAGGTTTGAATTGGCCATGATGAGCACTCGTTTGTGTACCGATGTCAACAAATGAGCATCTCTATGTAAACAAATTAGTTTCTTTCATAACAAAAACGTGATAAAAGAGAGAGAAGTGAAAGTGAGAGAAAAACATTTGCTGTCTTATTTATCCAATATCACATCACCTGTTATCCCTAGCTGATAGATGTACTGAAATTTTTATGCTGAAAATTTAATGCTCTTTCCATTCCCGGAAAAGGAAATACTCAATTCCATTTGAAAAAAGCAATCTGACCTTGAAATGACATTTCAAGAACGAGTTGAGGTCGATAACTAATGTCTCCCATAAGAGCACTTCAAATTGTCTGAAGTATTTATTGATTTTCCCCTTCGTTTCGGAGGAAAATAGCGCGACATTATAAATGTCACCCCTGTATGTGTGTGTATTGCATTTAGATTGAACAAATACAAAGGAAATATTACAATATTCATTATAATATTTCCTTGGGTATCTGTTCTGTCTAAATGCAATGTGATGCACAAGTATTCCCTGTAAATGCACCAACGACAAAAGATGTTTCTCCGACACAAATTCAAGAAGCCTGGGATGTTGTAGCTTCTCGTCCACACTACTGTAGAAATCTGATGTCTATTTTCCGAAGAATAAGGACAGTTACACTTGCTGAAGGTTCATACTCCCAATATTAATTTGTGTTCATTTCTGTGGGCATTCACTTTAGAAGGTAAAGGTTTCTGTTCATGTTTTATTTAGTTATTTGTAAAAAAATATGTTAGTTAGTGATTACGTGTTTGTGTGTGTATAGGTATTGCCACAAACGTCAATGATACTTAAAAATATAATATGAATTAAAGCAACATGGTGTTCTACGTACACACTTATAAAACCAATAATAAAAAATAAAACATAAAACAAAAATGTTGTTTGGGATTTGAATCCAGGAGCTTACGCAGAAGAACAGCGTATTCTAAACCGCTCAGCCACCGCTACTCCACTCTGCTTTTTCTTTTCAGCTGTTTTTGATTGTGGTCATTACGTTTACAGGCCAAGCACCCACTGCAGTGTGCCAGTCGCTACTTGCGCGTTGTGATTACAGCGTTTACGAGTGTCCCCGAAGTTTTCCGATCGACAAGTAGAATCTGGGGGTTAATAAACTGTTTGTCAACAGGTGTACATTTTTTTCCCTTTAATATCCCTCCGGAGATAAATCGGGGGACCGAGGGAACAATATATTGTTAGTGATGGTTCTATCGTTGAATATTTCATGAATTTCATACAGGGAAACGTGCGCTGTTTGTCCCGTTGCAGAGTTCTGTTGGAAAGTCGCGAACTTTAGCTGCCCTCACAGTTAATTCCATAGAAAAAGGTTGTAAAATATTCTGCACATATCGATCACCATTAAAAAAATAGGGCCTATTATTCTCTCGCGGCTAATAGGCACCATACTTCAATATTTTGCTCGTGCAGCAAGTTAAATTTCTCTGAACCTCAGTATCGGTTGTTTTGGAATTGACATACGCACTTATGTCCTTCGTCCTTAAAGAAAATTAGATTAGGGCCAATTTCTCCGTCATGCACACTTTTCAAAATCCATTCACAAAATCTACTCCTGGATGTAGAGTCACCCAGTTTATGCTCCTGCACTACAGTAATTTTATAAGATTTTAACTTCAGTAGCTTCGAACAGAGCGATAAGAAATTCCCTTTGGCGAGAAAGACTTCGGGAACGTTTCAGAGCATGTCCATGTTATCTAACGTTTCTTCTGCGAGTACTGTACGTGGCTATGTACGCGTTTTATCAAGAACATTTTTACTTTCAGGAAATTTATTTACCAATCTTCAACTTGGGAGCAGAATATCAGGGCATTTCTCTTTCTTGGAACAATCACCGTACATCACGAGTAAATTCTGTGTGCACTAATGAATCTTAAATAAATACTCTTTGGGCATATAATTAATACACTGTCACACAAACACAAGAACACATACCTACGTTCCTACAGTTAAACTCGTACTGAGCTCCCCTCCGGCTCCACGACCGACTTTCAAGCGTGGGAACGAGACGAGAACACACAGTGCTTGCACGTGGAGCGGTCCCGTCGTAACAAGTCCTGAATGTCCTTGTGCACAGCAGAACCAAAATTTTTTGAAAATATATACAGCTTTTTAGCTCGTTTTGGCACAAATTAATAATGTTTTAAAGAATTTATTTTAATTAAATTAAATTGTAATTGTATCGGTAGCAGTAAATGTTCATATATTAATATTATAAATGACCACATTGCAGTTTTATGCATATACTTTCCCCTAATAATAATATAATAATACAACAACAATTATTACTATAAATCAGTTATCACGACAACTATCCTCATCACCAACCATATCGAAATTAGGTGCTTTGTTCTGTTATGGCTTCAAGAGCTTTGGTACATTCATGTGGTGAATTTTTTTTTTACTTTTATTTATTTATTTTGTGAACATTGCAGATTATCCAATTACCATGTTCACTTAATAAGATACAATCCTTACAATTATAAGACAGTGAAAAGACAAAATAAAAACAGAATACAATAAATAAAATATGACAAAAAAGTTACAAAAATTGGTAATGTTGGTACATGGTAAGTTAATGTATATTTTGTAATGGCCGACAGAGGGAAGAGTACACCGCTTTTGTACGGAATTAATCCTTTTGTGTACTGTGTTCCAACTTCAAAGCGTTTGAGGTCCACCAACCAGTTGTCCGATTGAGCTGAAAATTTGAACAAGATTGAGAGCTGGGAACTAAACTTTTTAAAAGTAATATATATTAATATATTAGTCTTGTTCAGAAAAAAAATATACCTGTGCTAATTTTCAGCGCTATCGAACAACTGTTTGGTGCCCCTCAAACGCTTTGAAGTTAAAACACAGTGTACGTACATAACGATTAATTCCGTACTAAAGCGGTATACTCCTTTTTTCCCGACTTAGAGAAATGACATTCATGTAACCACAGCATTCTGAATAAAATTTTACATTACATAATTTAAAAATTCATGAAATAACATGAGCAATATAAGAAATGATAGTTTTTTTTAGTAGCGCATATAACTTCTGTAAGAGAAACACCTTTTTTTTCAACAATAATTTCTACAGAATCCAAATGTTATGTGAATGAATGATTATTGATCATTGTTTTTTCCTAAGAGAGGATTTAATAGCAGTTGGGTATTCTTTACGGTCTCTGGCGATGATTTACAAAACAAATTGTTTCCCCGTTTCATTCAGTGAGAAGTTACAGAATGGGTTTGTCTCCTCATTCACAAGTATCTTCTTAAGTTTTTCAAAGCAGGATCATCTTCCAAGTTGAAGGGTCTTTGTCAGGAAATCAGTGAGTGCTGTTAGAAGATCTCGTGAAGAACATTTTTGTACCAGGAGTTACAAAAGACAAAAACTCGATGTTTGCAAAGGAAGAAAAATCGTTTTGTTAGAGAATGTGCCTCCGCAGTTGGCTTTTTCTTCTCCACCATTATCGACTTCCAGTATAACTTGAGTCATATTTGCCTTAACTGCTGTTGGAACATTTGTCATCAAATAAGGATTGAGCCACAGTTTTGGGAATTGTTGCAGCAGCGTTACTGATTTCTGGATCAATATCCCGATAATTTATGTACAGAACTGCAGGTAAGGAAAAAGAAAAGGGATCTTTTTGTGAAAATTTTGGACAATCTCTTTGACATATCTCATTCAGATGCTTTCAGACAGATGAGAGAACTTTTCACTATCGTCACCAACATCACAACGTTGGCTGCTTGGTGTTGAATCATCAGTTTTTGATGTAGCAAAATGTTTCATTTATTCATAACCCCCCTCCCCCGGTAGTTTCTATTGTAATGCTCTTCCTTCCTTGTGTTTATGCAGCCTGGTCATTCTTTTGGCGCTGAAGCTTTTCACATTTTTATGCTCTTCATATTTCATCCGTTCAAAAGCATCTGAATGAGACAGGTCAAAAAGATCGTTCATAATTTCCACAAAAGGCTCTTTTTTTCTTTTTCTTTTTCCTTGCCTGCAATTCTAGTTAATTTTTTCTGTAAACCTTTCCCCTCATCATAGAGTTTGATTAACTTATGAATGCAGTGGTCAGTTCTTCTAGTAGAAATTCGTGCTTTTTGTCAATTACTGACTTTTTGAGTCACCAGTTACGTTTCCTTTCTTGTAAGATTTACAACTTTTAATATTGTCGAAAAAAAAAAACGCTCAAAACTTGCCGGTTCCAAGGTTGTTTAGCTCCGATGAGTTGATCGGAGATGTAGCCAACAAGAGACACATAAAAAGTAATTCTGAACTTGCGTGACGAACTACTGAAGAAGTTAATGCCATTTTACAAGTCTAGCAGAAACACATCATGAAAGTCACTTTACACGAACATGGGCAGTCGGGCTGTAGCACAAACAACACTGAAACAGTAATTGAAAAATTATTAATCAACGACATTATATTTAGTTACAAAATGAGTAAATGGAACATATGAAATAATAATAATAATAATAATAATAATAATAAAAATAATAATATGTTTATCTAATATTAGAAAAATTAATTTCAGGCTAAAATTTTAAACCTTCATGGTCCATAAGGGTCGCCGAGCATTTGTCCGATTGAGCTGAAAATGTGTACAGATTTTTTTTTGATTAGAAAAAGGTAAGGGGGTTCAAGCAGCACATTTTTAACTTTCGGAAAATCGCCCATAGTTATGGCTTCCCTAGTGTGTGTGTATGTGTGTGAGAGAGAGAGAGAGAGAGAGAGAGAGAGAGAGATTTTAATTTTTAAATTTTAGAGGAAGAAAAGCAAAATGTCTTATGCCTACGTGTCTGTGCAATACACATTTTAGCACTAACCGTATTAATTTTCATAAAAATGCGTAATGGTGTATTATAAACAATCGAGAGAAATATCTGCTTCTTAGCACCAGTGTGTACCTTTATACTGCATAAAATATTCAAAGAAAACTGAAATTAAGTTTACAGTGTTTATTTGCTCAAATATGCTGCACATTCATTAGTTCTATCTTTCTCTGCCTCTTCTATTTCCCACTTTTTGCTTCTCTCTTCTGTCTTGACTGTTTTATCCACATCGGCTTTTGCAATTGTTTGCTGATAAGTTCTTACATATAAAAATTACAAGAACTTAAATACTATATCAATTCTGTAATGTCATACAGGAAGAGGAAATAAAAGATTAACTAAACCCAAACAAGGTGTATATTACTCCATGATGACATTGATAATAGTTAATCTGGTTCAGGGTTGTGAGAATGATAGCTTTATGGTTGCAGACTTAATGTTGTAGCATACAGATATCAGGCTGGACTAATATGTAGGTTGCAAATATAAAGTTTGTAAACTTTTTTTTTTTTTACCCCAAGCAGTTAACATATTGTTGCAGTTGTGAAATCTTCTGAATAAAAGATTCTGCAAGTAGCTTGGATCCTATGAGACAATAGTCTTCTTCCGTATCTCCAGTTCATGCAGATGAACTCAATAAAGTGTTTCCCTTTAGGGTTGAAGCAGGACGTGTGAAATACATTACAAGATAAATGTGAAACGGAAAATATCCGATATAAGGCCCTAAACACTCATTTACAGCAATTGTTCAATTATATTATTTAAATAAGTTCATGTTACATTTTGATTGATTAGGTTTATTTACGGACGCACTTTAACATCTCAGGTCATCAGCACCCCATTCAAATCAGGGCGTGAAATGGCCGACAAATTTTGCTCAGAGGCCTCTTTTTTCAGGCTTGAGGTTCTTTATCGTGCCGTGAATGTACGACACGGGACCCACGGCTTTACTTCCCTTCCATACTTAGGATTTTTACGCCCGAAAAATCCATCGGTCCTGGCCGGAATCGTACCCACGATCTTGGGTTTAGGAAGCAAGTATGGTAACCACTACACCACCAGGACCGACTTATGTTACATGTTTGTATATTACGTAAAGGCTATAATGCTCAATATAAAGCCATAAACATTTAATAGTAATAGCTATTTAGTTATGTTAATTTAAGAAGTTCATTTACGTGTGTTATTACGTAAGATAAAGACTATAATATTTGATTTGAAACTCCAAACATTCATTGATAATATGTTTTTAATCATATAAATTTAATAAGTTCATTTGCACATGTTTTTATGTTAGATAAGAATTTTAATTTTCAGTTCAAATAACAAATATTCGTTGGTAATACATTTTAAATCGTGTAAATCTGGTAAGCTCGTTTGTATAAATTTCATGTATCACGTAAGGACTATTACAATGTATGTATTAATATTTGTTTGTTAGTCTTTATGATGATGTAAAAATGTAACTAATCGAAACACATACATAGCCAAGAATATGAAAAGATTAAAACTACAGATGAGAAAAATGTAATATTAAGTGAATCAACCAATGGCAAGCGTAACAACATCAATAAAGTGTACCAAGAATGAAACACGAGACAGCTTTTCGCGACTAAATAGATACGAACGAATTTCATTCGCTTAGTTTACATATGTTGAAAATATAATGCATTGTAATGTATAGTATTATTACAATCCTGTTGTGTTCAAGTGATGGTTTATATTTAAAAATGTGTTAGTTATGCGTTGGATTCAGTCAAGAGAAGTTGTATTTTAAATTCCATTAGCACAAACGGTGGTTCTTACTTCATAAAGTGAAGCATATTTTAACATCACGCAAAGATAAGTGGCGCCAATAACATTTCGTGGAAGAAATTACAAAATGATTATTTGCGGTGAATGACAGGAGTTACGAGTTTGAATTAATATCCATATAGGAAAATAGTGTACGAGTTACAACAGGGCAAAAAGTACAGGTTTCGGGAGAGAAACATAAATTATAACACGTCTGTCTGGTATTCAGTCTGCATCTAATAATATTCTCAGAGAATATCGTAATCAAAAAGGGTATTGTTGTGTAGTAATAACAAAACACTAATAAACCCCGTAGTTTTCTATCCATTGTGATTTTGTTATACTTAAAAACACCTCCTTTCATCCCAGAAGTATCAATCTGAAATATACAGCTATATTACGAAACCTTGAACTGGCTGAGTATATTGTGGTGGTAATTAGGAACGACGTCGGCGTTCCTTTATTTCCGCTACAAATTGTAAAATTGTAAGTTAGATAGACATTAGATTTAGAAATTGGTCACAAATCATAATACCTGTACTCTCACAATCAGAATTCTTTTGGTGTTCGGCATTTCCCTCAACCTGCCTTTCCGGTTAGAAACAAAAAGTATGGGAATCTTCCCCCTCCTTGCTTTCCACCTGCGGCGTCGTGACGTAAACCAGACACGATTTCGTTATTGCCGTGGTTTGTACTGCATGCAGCATAATGACGGTTTTGTTTACCACCGGTAGCCAAGACAGTAGCCTTGTGGTTACGAGCTGCTGCAGTGACAAATAGCTTCTTTTGGTGAGACAACCTGTTTCCTTGCGCACCACATTCTTCGTGGTTTTTATCCGTACGGGCAAGAATGATGATTGGTTTCTCTGGGCTCTTTCCGTAACAATAAGATATGAAATCTTGCTCCAATCACTTCAGTGCAAGTATAACGTTCTTTTTCATCCGAGTCTGACTATGACAGCTGATTCTTTGTGTTGTTTGTAGCCACGAAAAGTAAGGTGTAGTACTTCAACTGTGTGATAAAGCAATTATGTATCTTAAATGCCTATTTTCATTAAATTACTCTCTGCTTTCACTATAGTAGATGTCTGTTTTAATTATATTACTGTCTATTTTCACAGTACCTTTTTGCGTGCTTATTTTAACGAAAATAAATGTCTGAACTTTCGGGCTATGATGATGAGCCACTTAACTTTATTGCTTAATAAAAAGGGATGGTTCCTATATCATATTTGTTCTTTTTTTAACTACTCTCGTCATACAAGGATGTCGCTGTGGCCTTAACATCTTTATTGTTTCATTGCAAAGCTGCAGCAATACATCATGCTTTGGTGAACTTCTGCAGTTTTTCACATACATTTGTTAGCATATATTGGAGTAAGAGTTGAAAACGTAAATTTCGACTGTTACGTTGGAATTAACTTTAAATTCATATTGATACTTGATAGTTATATTTTGACATTGGTTATTTTCTTACTTAATTACTGTTGCTTTTATAATCTATTTATATAGCTACAATGTTTCATTATTAAAATCTGTTTATGCACATTGTCATAATTTATATTCGACACCTACTAATGTTGATTGTTGTGGTCTTTTTATGAAAAATAGTCCATGGTTAGCCTAATTTCGTATTCGTATTGCTATTTGTGATGTATTGTTACTTGATATTTTACTTAAATTTCTACAATTCACAATTAATTGTTATTTATACACAGTGTTTCATAATTCAACAATATCAACCTTATTGCTTGTACATGCTGTACCATTTTTTTTTTCTAATTCAGGACTATTCGTGAACTTTAACTAGATATTTCATATCTTTTTCTTTATTGCTTTTATTTATAGGCCATTTTCCACCATTGCTAATTATATATGGTATAACATTTTCTCTTTTTTAGTTTGATACAGTCATATTAAATGGCCCACTGTTCGTTTACTAGCCCACAGAAAACATTACTCTGTCTTTAATCATTAAGCACTGAAAGTGGGCATTTAGCTTCATGTGTTCGGTAACCATTGTTGGCAAACTTGGTGTCTCTTGTATTTGATGATTGTTTAAGAAAGTTGATTTCCGTTTTCTTTGCTCTGCTCCTCACTTACAACTGTCAGTTAATTGTGTACAGCACTAATCGAATGTTCAACATCTGTCGCTGCCTGCTCCGCCTCAAGTTCACTATCCATTTATCGTTCCTGCAATGATTTCAGTTTCTTCGATTAGAAAGTTATGGCTGCTACTTTTCTTTTGCGAGTCTAATGTAATTTACTTCGTTTATCGGTGCTTCTCTAATGTTCAATTCTTTGAAACTTTCCAAGGCTTTAAGTACATGTAAGTATGCATTATGTACATACAAAATGTCAAGTTTTACAATAAATCCTAATCGATTAAAAAGTGAATCCGCATTATCATGGGCAGCGTGTATTTCAATTTTCACATGAGGAGCATAACTTTTATACACACATAAATTGCGCACTTTGCAAATAGTACCGTGACATTGCGATCGTGTCACTTGCACGCTCCTCAAACCTCCGTGCTTGCTCTCTCTCGGGAAAATTCAGATTTCATAAACTACAACCTTCGAAGTACATTAGGAAAATGACTACACATATCTGAAAAAAGTAGAAAAAACGAGGAGGATTTACTGAAAATGATTGCGCTTCCAAACAGACTGAAAGCGTTTGTTTTCTTACTGTTAATTCTCAATAAAACTACCGCAATTCGGCGCCTGTTAAAATGCATGTTGTGTCAACAAAGACTGCTAACGCCGCTGATCGATTGCACGCTGCTGCATGTGGCCATTTGAGCTATAAGGACCGTTGCCTCGGTTTAGTAGCTTTGAATTATGAAGAGGATATGATTATGGTCGCGCGAGAGGATGTCAAGATGAAATTCACAGCGCCAGCAATCAATCTGTACAAGCGCACCTCAATGTCGCAGCTTGCTTGTATTTTCATGTCCTTTTGATAAAACATTTGTGCAAGCAAGTAAAGCTATTATAGATAACAAGAAAGACGAATATGCACTGGGAAAATAATATCCATTGGAAAGCACTGAGGCAACTTGTTCATGTCAAACTGCGGCGATATGTATGTTGAAACTTCTATTTCTAGGTATTACTTCTTTTTTGACAAATATTTTAGCTCTTGCTACTTTAAACTCTACAGAAATATTTTTAACTTTGCAAATAGTTGAACAATTATTTTATAATATAATACTGATTTACATGATGAGATGAGGTTTAATTGTTATTTATGTTTTTGGAAATGCTCAAAAGTATTTATTTCCACGTGTTCTTTTTGCTGATTAAAACAGGCCTGGTATTATATCTGCTTTTGACAAACGTTTATCATCAGAAGTCTTTACTCGTTTTTCTGGAAAGAAGACTTCAAATATGGGCAAGCGGTTGCACAATGTCCTAGTTTCATCTTCTCTGTTGTCACATTATTTAATCCGCTTTCTTTCCCACCTGTTATGACGTCAATTTTCTGGATGTTCTAGAAGCAGTCTACACCGTTCACTTGTTAGAGCACACAGCGGTATTTGTACGAGTAATTGAATGGTTAGAACACATGGCGTCGTCTCCTCTTCCTGGTTGCCTTCGCTAAAATAAGGAGGTGGTCGTTAGCTTTTGTTGGGAAAACTTCGTTTCCGCTTTCTAGCTTGGGCACAGGCGATCCACCGTCCCATGGTGGTGACTTTGGATGATACTGCACTGGTATTCTTACTGCAGAATTTTTTTCCTTTAGCAGCAGTCAGCTTTCTTGTCTATTGTTCCAGTGACCCAGGTATTTGTTAAATTATAATTAAGAAAGTCATTTGTTAAACCGTTCTTAAATACAGACATTGTTGCTTAAGATTGTAAAAATGGAATTATTTATTACTTTGGGTAAATCCACGGAATTCCTTTGCTAAATATTCTTAAAACCAGGTAGCTATTTGGTACCAGGGTTTGAAAATAATTTGCTTTTCATATTCACAGGACTTTTTGCTATGTTTCTAAATTTTAAAAAAATGCTATAATTATGATTTTAATATTTCATTCGTTCGATCTTATCTGATAATTTATTTCAGAAGTTCATTTATGAGATTGTTAATGTATTAAGTCGTGTTTTAATATGTGATACCGCGATCTATGTCTGCAAATAATTACACGATATGTTTCAAATAATTATGAATATCATGGCACAATTAAACTCCCTTTAAAGAGAAGAATTAAAAAGTGTTCGGCTCTAACGGAAAGGGTTAATTTTCGTTGCACCAAGATATTATCCAAGGAATATCATTAGCATTGCTGAGCCATGCATTATCATGCAGCAGCTCTTCTATACAGATCCCTTGCACATGATTCAGTTTATTTCTTGTAAAAAGCTCATGAAAAAGTCCAGCAAGAGTAAAGCATTTGTGTCCCTAAAGATGTCTTTTTTGATTGGTTTAATTGCAGAGCTTTTGACAATCGGAGACTTTCTTATCAAGAATCAGACCTTAACCCTGCTTTACAGCTCAGCATTTCTTTTCTGTAGCCTTTAGAACTCAGAAATGGTTGAATCGAGTGTATTAAGTAATTGCCGAATGGTTTCTACTACTAAATATTCCAAACACAATGTTTATAGAAACACATCTTTAGGACAAACCTTTTATCCGTGATTAAATGCTAATCATATATTAACTGTTGCATCGAGAAAACTTTGACTATTTTGAGCGTACAGGGTGTCCACATGAAACCTCCCTGATTTCAAATTTAATTTTTAGGGTTAATCAGTCCTAAAGATTTGGGGCTTGCGGTGTGTGTATACACTTCTAATAGGCTCCGTTAGTAGCTGTCATACTGTCCACTGATATTCATCGCAGTTTATGTGTTATGTAGCGTACCCGGAGTGACTGGGTTGATGGCTGCCACAATTTTCTGGCGAAGGTGACAAAGATAACACAGACCATAAGAAATCCAGAGGCGATATGTCTGGAGACCGCGGTCATCGGGCCTCGGCGCCTGAACGAGTTGAACTCAGACAAACGCAGCTTAAGGGTGGGATATTGAGCGCTAGTGACGCTCTATCGGGTTTCTAGCTGAAAACTATCAAACCAGCTCCCGTTTGAAAATCCTTTGTACTGTAATTGGCGATTTCCTTTCAGCAAACCACACCACCACTGAGCTGCTGTTGTCATCTTTGCTAATTACTCAACACCTGCAACAACAGCATTTTTGGGTTGTTTTTCATGACAGAGTAAACCCCAAATGTTTAGAACTAGTAGTTTCCTTACAATTTTAATTTGAAACCAGGGAGGTTTCATGTGGACACTCTGTATGTTCTACATTGAACTTGCAGGCAAAGGGTGCTTGTTTGCTGTAGGTTTATTTAACCATGTTGGTTATTCATTTAAATGATGATTGCCATGCTACATCACTGTCGTTAATCGTCCGCTATCTAACGCTTCTGGTATATTTTATTACGCGCATGCAATTGCTACATTGTCCATTACAGGAAAATTAACTTCTGCAGAAAGTAGTTATCACGAAGCATGATAATGTAATTTGTTTACCTTGCTGAACTTTTAAATTGATATTTATAAATTATTAATCTTATTTAACTATTTATTTATTCATTGAAAAAGTCTATCTGCATGCTAGTACTGAATTGTCGTTCAGCTATTGCAAAATGCAAATTTTTCCACATTCTTGGAGTTCTACCATGCATTCTATTCAGTCATCAGCTATATAACGCCGGAATTTGTGCGGTCGGCTTGCCGGACGTTGCTTGTGTTGCATAAACATCAACAAAATTATCACGTTTCCCTCGCACTATGAATACATCAATTTAAATACATTTGTGACAATGATATAGCCTCAAAAGCAAGGTACACTTACTCAAGAAAAAATGCCGCATTCTTGGATGACAAAATCTGGCCAAGTCCCCTATAGTTGATAACAGGTTTCAGAGCGAGAGTACGTGTTTAAAGAAGATACGTTCTCTGATTTTTTCTCACAAACTATTTGCACCAAACATTTGAAACTCCTGTTTCTACTCGACATAATCTTCCTGCAGACGTATACATTTTTCATATTGTCGACGCCATGATTCCATGGCCGCTGCGAACTCTTCTTAATGACCACTAGAAAATCGCAGCTGCAATAGAAAATGTGCGGCCATGAATTGTCTTTCATTGCTGGGGGGGAGGGGAAGCGCTATGAGCCAGATCAGGTGTGTACGGAGCATGAGGATGCACTTCATAGTCGTTTTCAAGAGGAAACTCGTGTGTAATGTTCGTACCCACCTGCAGGACTCTTTCCACATTTTCAGGTCTTCATTCAGGATTGTGTGTACAGATCCTATGTAAATGTCAACTTTGTAGGCGATGTGCCTCACACTTAATCGGCAATTCCCTAAAACAACTTTCCCCACTGACTGATGCCTGACTGGCCGGTGCGAGGCTGATTGTTTTGTTCGGTCTTCTTTGAACTGTCACACCCACCAACGCACATTTTTCACATTCATGATACCATCACCGAATGTCTCACTCAACTGGCGATGAATTTCAATGTTTGTCCCACCATGCAATTGGAGAAAACGAATAGAGAACGTCGCCATTTAAGTATCAAAAACACTGCTCACTCTAGCTGCAGCTCTAGGCTTCTGTGCTGCCATTTCAAAGAGCGCTAGCAAGCTAAGCCGCATATTTCTACCAGCTTCCAATCCAGAGAGAGGGAGGGAAAAAATCGGATACCTTACAGTTTGAACGCACCCCGTACTTGCTAAATGGTGGCCGAGTGGTTTGGATTACTCGAATGGAATACGAGGTCGGAGATTCTGCAAGTTCGAATCTCCCATCTTATTTCCACACTTATTTTTTATGCATTTTTTCTATTCTCGTTGTTTTATGAACAACATAATTTGTCCAAAATTATATATAAAGTACCCAACCATCTTTCTTCAATTCTAACGTCCTTCCAGTGATTATGAAAGAAAATGCAAGTGATTGTTCATACCATTAAAATAAAATAGTTCTAGAAACTGCGCCCTAAAACTGTAATAATCATCTAATCTTCGGCTTACTTCCTTATGAGCTACCGTGTCTGGTCCGACCACAAACACAAAATCCCTATCTAAGTCTACATGCCCTGGATACCTCTAAGATTATCTCAGAGTACCGAAACCTTCCAATACTTGCAGCTCAGTCTTCTGCACAGTACATAGGTAACCATGTAAAATAATGTTTTATGCTAAAGACGCTGAAGTTAAAATAGCCTGCTTGTTATTAGATAGTTTAACAGATCATATATGTTGACCAAATTGAGTACGTTTTGTGGGCGGCACGGGGTTTTTCTATTTTCTCGAAAAGTGAAAAATATACTAGAAATAAATGTAATAGCATATTTCGAAAATATCAAATGCAAACTGCAATTCAGAACCTTTTATTGCCCTATTGAGTGCTTTTAAAGAAATTGTTAGCGCAGACATACTGTCGCCATAACATCTGCAGAAATATAAAGAAGGGAGGCCGCCATTTTACAATGGGATCGGCGGTCAGCCTTAGAAGCGAACTTGGAATTTCTTGGTACTTGCTACGTGCTATTTAGAAGCTTATAAATGAGACGCGTGTTCTTTTTTCTTTTTTTAAATTTATTTTATTAGTAATTCATCTGCATGCTCTGTTGCCATAGTGACGTCACATGCATTCATTACATTACATATTACATTTCATTTTACATTACTGAACACAGTTAATTACAATAAAGACTACGCGCTTATATTTCCTCTAGAACACGAACTTGCAATAAATCGACTATTACAATAATTGTATAGCTCTCAGTTATTCTTCGTGTATTAATATGTTCTGTCAAGTCTAGGTTAATATATTTGCAGAAACTTTGAAGATGATGTTGATTATTAGCGTGCCAAGTACCTCCATTTAATATTGTTTCTTTTATGAGAATGGATCTTTGATATTCAATGTCTGTACATTGGTAAATGAGACGATTCACTGATTGTTGTTATGCAGACCGGATCATTTATAATATGGAATCTATAGAAATATGAATTAGTGTTTCCATGACCGGACACTATGACTGTAAACATTGGCGTTACCGGTAGTTTTGTTTTTAGCCTGTCTTTGACTGAGGGAAAGAAGAACCAAGTCATTGTTCCTTTTGTGGTGCTGTTCCATCTGGTCTGCCATTCCTCTAGACCTGCTTCTTTTATTTCTGATTATAGGTAGATTTGGGGATTTTGTTGTACATTATTTCACCTCTTCCAGAAGTTTCTTTAGCTAACCTGTCAGACAGTTTGTTCACAGCTGTACCATATTGGGCCTTCACCCATCTGAAGTGAATTGTCCAACGAGGTGATTATAAAATATAACGGTATCATGAATGCTATCCATTAGCGTGTTGTGTTTAACATTTTCCTCCAATAAGATGAATGTAATATTACTATCAGTGCATACGACTGCTACTCTTTCTTCTTGTAGAATCTCAATTTTTTTTTTGAACTTCCTGTACAACTTTCCAGATGGCCGTTTCTTGCGAGCTGTTTAAAAGGGCTAATTGAGACAGTACTAATTAAAATTGTTGTATTGACTAAGCATCAACAAAGTTTCGAGCTCATGTACAAGATTATCATTCTGTATGAGTATTGAGGGTATCGAAGTATCGAGAATATCGAGAACCCATCTTTATAAACAAATAAATACATTTTTATTCAAATTATATGTTGATATTTGCTGAATAGATTGTCTGTACTGCATCTTAAGTTTCCTAAATTAGACCGTGACTGAAAACTAGAGAATCGCTATGTACATAAGTGTAAATACACCTTTTACAGCTGATTTCTTTCTCTTCAGTCAAACATGCTAACAAACCGAACTATGCTTCTGGTTTTGGCATAATTTATAAAGCCTTATACATATCGGCGATATTTTTCTACACTTGGTACACGAGCCTGTTTTCGTAGTCTGCAGCTCTTGTTTATTTGGCTAGGATGTATGGAATCCTTAATTTTTATCTTTCCATTGATTTTAGTCGCCGGTGATATTTCCTGTGCAGCTTTCGATGTTAATAAGAGTTCTTAGAGATGCTATACTATGACCTATTTTTTTTAAAAAATGACTTTAATACCTTAAAGTTAATTGAAAATGACATAAAAGAATGAAAAGACAAAACTTAATTTTGATCTTCGCACACTATCATTTCTCACTCATTGCACCAAGGTTTAATTACAAACACCTTTCGTAGATATTCAGTAGTGAAAGATTGACGATTATCAGCTAGAAGATTCTTGAAAATTGTGTATTTATTGAACTCGAATTATTGCACTGCACTTTTCTTTGTCCCTGTTTGTTAACTTGCTGGTCGATGGCAGATCTTTCTGCTGAATTTTTACAGTACAGAATATTAATAAGTTTAAAACACTCCGAAATAAAACTGTTTTAATTTCGCGAAAGTGCTTTCGGTACGTCCAACACTTGACTGACACTACGTCTGCGGAGGAATGAGTAAATAGGAGAGAAAACTCTTGAACATTGGTCGCTGCTGCTGCTGCACTCTATATTTAGCTCGGAACACCCAACACAAGTCTAGTTTCCGTAACACTCACTAGATGACATTGGCCATTTATTCCCTCTCCTCCACATCCCCTGATGCTTATACCTTTCTTTCATGGAGGAAGTTCGTTAAGCCACGCACAGATTACTTTGTCTAGTGTATCCTATAAACATTTTAAAAACGTAGAATTTACTTGACCTTGAGCCGAATATGATGGGCATAATTGCGAGTGGTCAGAGTTTGAACTTAATTTTTTTATTACGTACTTATTTGGGAAGCAGTTACTTGCATTCTTCCTGAGCTCTCTACAACTGTTGTTGTTGTTCCTCTCCTAGTTGCAGAAAGGAGCAGTGGGTGGTTACAAGTGCATCCCAAACATATCCAGAATAAAAGAAAAAGCTGGTTGAGGTCCAGTGCCAAAATCCCAAAAGCATGGTAACTTCAATAATTTATTGTTAAAAGTCTTCCTTTGTAACCGTAGATAAGCCCCAAATATGTAGGTAACAAGTAACGAACCGCCACGAATGGCCAGGGTTTGCGGACCCGTGAGCGGAAGATCTGGAGTTCGTTTCCCACCACGACCGTCTTTCTTGACTAGGTTTTTTTCCAGGTTTTTCCCAGTCATAAATGGCAAATGCCACGGAGGTATCCTAAACTTAGACTTGGAACGTTTCCTTCCTTAAATAAATAAATAAAAAAAAATCCTTACTCAATGTATCATTTCATGAAATGGTAAGGTGGGAAAGGATTTTATAATGATATATTATATCATCAGTGCCCACCGCCTGTGGTGCTTCAATAATAAAAACGGGCTTTAAACAGCATTAAAAAAAAAAACCCAACGAATTGTTAATGGACCTAATTAATTGAACAGTCGCAAGATGACACTGTTATTAAGCTCATTCGAAAACTAAAACTATGCGGCAGTGGCGTAAGTTGCATCTCAATTATATATTTCCTCCATGCACGGCCTATGAAACACTGAATCGCAGGTGCAGAATAGAATTTGAAGGAACTTGTAGGGTCTGCAGTCAAGACCATCAAGTATGTGGTTCCGTAGAGAGAAAAGCTTGCTTTTGCGTATTAACGATAGAAATAAACACCCGTAGTCATGTTCCAAACAAAGTACAGAGGGTGCCAAAAAATGTACACACACTTCAAGCAAAGAAAAAACTATGTTAACAAAACTGAATTCATACAAACAGGAAATAACAAGCACTAATCATCTTAGACTTTTACAGTTACAACAGTTGCTCAAAATGTCCACCATCGGCGTTGATACACTTCTGAGTACGTTGAACTACTGATTGAGCAACGTTTGCGAAAGTGTCCTCAGCGATTGCAGCACATGCCGTTTCAATTTCTTCCCGAAGTGTTGTCAGTGTAGCTGGTTTTCTACGGTATACAACATCCTTAAGAGTTCCCCATAGGTAGAAGTCCAACGGAGTTAGATCCGGAGAACGCGGTGAAAACTTCTTCGTCCTGTTACCTTTGAACTTCAACAACATTCTCGGTTTCCAACACCACTTCAAAATTGCTTATTACTGTTCAAACGATAATCTTGACTTCATTTTGTTGTAGCAACGCTAGCATAACATAATGCGAGTCACATTTTTTATAGAACATCATACGATAATCTTGGCTTCATTTGTTCATTGTTGATTTACCTGTCATGTAGCAACGCTATCATAATGTATGTGTCACATCTATTTACAGAACATCTTACTGTTGTTTTTCGGTTCAACTTTGAAATATATTAAATAGATATCTACTGTGAAAGTGTGTATACATTTTTTGGCACTGTCGGTATATACGGGAGAAGCGTATTCGCATATTTCTCGGAATTGCGAAGTGATTAGATCTGAGGGGTTTAGAAATTTCTTTTTATTAATATTTTGATAAAACAAGCTAAAATGACAACACATTTATACTTTTTCGTTAAAAGCGACAGTTAAAATTCTGCAAAAACCAGAAAAAAGATCTATTCCAGAGAAATGTTTTCATTTTAAAGTATTTAGTATGAGCTATTTTGGCTTTAAACACAGACCAGCCTGATATCATTAAAAAATTATGTAAGGTCATCTAAGTCCGGGGCCCTACTGTTAATCATCCTCCATAGCTGCCGATGCATTTGGAAACAAAACTCTCACAGCTTAGCCCATTTACTGCTGCTCGCTGATCTGACCTAAGGTTGCTCTCGCTTCCAAATGCTGGATGTGTGGTTGAAGTACCCAAGAACGCAGTTAAAGAAGGCCACTTAGCAGATACGTGAGAGAGCATTATTATGCCGTTATCTCCTGCCAAGTTAATGCCATCGATATTTTCTTTTTACTTGCTCGGCTTAGTAGATATTTTAAAGAGTTTGAGCCATTGGTCGTGATATTTTGAACTTGCGAAATATGTACGTAATCGCCCTTGCTACTAGGCGCAGTAAAGTACACATGCGAGTCGTTGTGTATTTCATTCCTTTCGCTCCCCCTGGTGTTTACCCTTGAGGTTTGTGAACTGTGGAAAGAGCTATCTCATCCATATTGAATACAAATGTAACTAAAGAATGCCATAACTTTCTCCTTGTCATAGCCTTGAGCCTGCTGAGGTAAGGAAGTTCAGAGTAACGGGAGAATGTCTAATACCAGATTCGGCTTTAAGTCAATAGAGAGCAGCAAATTACAAGTTACTTACTGCTACACTTTTTTGTTTTTAACGCCTGTTTTTACTGCTGAGGCATCACAGGCGGTGACACTGATGATACATGAGGTGAAATGATAAATTGGGAAAGGAGGTTTTTTTTTAAAGGAAGGGAACGTTCCAGGCCGGAATTTGCCAATTATGAGGGCTGAGGAAAACCTGGAAAAACCCTCAGTCAGGGAGGACGGTCCTGGGAATCAAACCCCAGACCTGCCGCTCACGAGTCCGGCCACCCGTAGCGGTTTTACACTCGTGATCCGATATAAGTCGCCACACTAATGTTTTCCTTTTGGCAATATATTTTATATAAATACTTTTTTTTTAACTGACATCGTTATCTTCCACTGTAGTCTATTGACGTATGTATACAAGCGCAAGTATCACCATAACTTCGTAAACTTTTATGTTTTTGTCTTTGCAGCTATTGCCTGAACTACGCATTTGTTTACTTTAATATCAGTATCTTCGTAGCTGGATTACATTTTACCGCCATAAGATTAGTTCCCTGACTCTTATAAATATATTGCAAAGGTAAAGATGGAGAACATGTGGGTATAATTTTGGCAAGACCCCGAGCGGAGGCTGGCGACAGTACCCCTGCCGTTTGGTAATCACTCCGCACTTATCTCATTGAGGAACTTGATGGATGGTGAGAGAAATGCGAAATCAGAACACTCAGGGACAATCAGAGAAGCTTTTGACTTTTGCTCAGTGTGTGCGGAGGGAGGGTCACAGGAAACGCACACATTTGGCTGCTGTAACCATTCACTGGCTCTCAAGGACGTGCTGCCGAATTTGTCAATGTTGTAACCCTGGTCAAGCATCATCTGCGGAGTACTTCGTAACGACAGGAAATTGATCTTCAATTTCAGATGTGTCTTATTGAAAATAAATTTGAATACTTCCTTGATTTTGTTTTCATTATATATTATATTTGCATATATTTTATTATTTATACTTCGTCTATACCTATTAGATATCACTAATTTAATGATTTTTGTTAACCTACACTTTCCTTCTTTCAGCACGCACGTGTGAACCGAAAGAGCATTAAGAGGCGAAAATTATAAGCAGGCGGTGAATTAGACCTTAAATGATCGTTTCAAGTGCGGATCAACTCAATTAAAATTAAAAGATTTTAGTGCACCTTTCTATTCTTGCCTCGTTAGTAAGATATTTTATCATACTGGGTTTTTTCATGTTTTTAGTTATAAATATGTATATGCACTCATATCTATATTTCCAAAGCAGCATTAATTACAGGATTCCTTCATTTTATAATAATATTACTAGAAGAGCATACATATATTTTCAACAAATAAAGTATATCAAGATTATTTCATAATAATGTAAATCTAAGGGTCTATTTGCTAAATAATTCAATCTAAATTTTAGAGGAGCACAAGTACAGCCAGCTCTCGATGACAATTTGTAATTTTGTTCACCATAGTTTGAGAAAGACTGCTTTGGATCACACAAACTACCACCCTGGAATTAGTAGCAAATCTAAATGCATCATTACAATTCTCTACCGGGAAAAGCAAAATTTTCATTTGCCAAATCCTATAAGAAATTTATGTAACAGCATGTTCGTTATAGTAATTAGTGTTTAAGAGAACTTTTTTAAAAATAAGCGAATATGACATGACCACTAGAAAAACATAAAATACCTCTTGTTGCTCTAGTACTTCTTAAGCGTTCACGGCCAGTGTTTAGTTAAAACAGTTAAAATCTCCCGGGCTGTTTTGCCGTGGTCCATGGTTTACATTACTACCATAGCTTTCGCCAACTACTTCGGTTGGCATCTTCAGTGGACGATGAACAACACCTAACTGTTTTCAAGACGACAGTATTGATCCCTCTCTGTCTGGCTTTTGAAGACGATCCATATTATGTGTGCGGCGGAAGTTGAGGGGTTGTAGTGGTTTGTTTTTAAGAACCGGTTTCCATGTGCTACTTAGGTGATATCCGCCATCTCTAGTAAAGTTGTTTGGATGCTGTTGTATTTCCAATGCTTCCCTCCTAGCTAGATTGAAAAAGCCTTGTGTTTTTGCAACCATTTCTGTTTTATTAAAGTGTATACCATGGCATTCATTAATTGCACGTCTTGCGACTGCAGATCGTTCGGGTTGATTCAGGCGAAAATGTCGCCGGTGTTCCTCCAATTCTGATCCTTTAATCATCATGCAGGCAACGTTTAAAGTTCCTGTATACAATTCCTGTTTATTAGTACAGCGTGATTATAAAGTATCGGTCATTTTTGAGAAAATGTCTTATTATATATTTCTTTATAGGTTATCTGAAAGATGCTATTCCACTGAAGAAACAGTAGGTATGCTGTGTGCGTATGTTAGGAGATTTACGCACCAGGAGGTTCAAGCGGACTTTGAACAAAACTCTATAAATCCGCTCCCACCAGGGCAAATATCAGGCTTCTGATTCAGAAATTCAAGAGTAGTGTACAGGGTGTGAAACGTTCCTGTAGGCCCAGTGTGTCAGCTGAAACTGTGCAACAGCTAGAGGTTGCAATTAGCAGAAACCCAAAAGCATCAACCAGGAGACTAAGTCGGTAGTTGAGTGTACCACAACCGACAATTTGGAAAACTCTCCACTACACCCTGAAAAAACGGGCATACAAATCTGCATATCCGACATAAGTTGATCGCGAAGAAATGTATGTCGCCTGAATCAGGCAGTAGAAGAGGATACTTTGCTGCAAAATGTACTCTTTAGCAATGAAGCCATCTTTCACACATGTAGTATGGTCAACCGATACAACTGCAGAGCAGCCAGATGAGATCCTCGAGTGGGACCGAAACATCCAAAAAGTCAATGTGTTGTTGGGAATCACAAAGAATAAGAGGTATGGGTCATTCTTTCTCGCAGAACTCAGTGACAGTATCTGGAAATGCTGCAGCTCTTCCCTCAATCGCAATTGCAGCAGGATGGCATCTTAGAAACGGTGGTTTTCCAACAGGATGGAGGCACCCCTCATAGCCACATTTGCACACAGGTGAATTGGTAGGACTTCACGCCACATTTGGGTTCTACGTCTTCTGATTGACACTTCTTGAGTGTTTTTTTTCGTTTTTTTCGTTTTTTTCGGTTTTTTTTTTTTTTTTTTTTTTTTTTTTTGCATAAAGTGTACAAAGTCAAAACCAACTCCATTGATCACACTTACCTTCTAAACCCAAGATCGCGGGTTCGAACCCGGCCAGGAACGATGGATTTTTTTCGGGCGTAAAAATCCGAAGTATGACTTCCTTCGGAAGGGAAGTAAAGCTGTGGGTCCCGTGTCGTACATTTACGGCACGAAAAAGAACCTCAAGCCTGAAAGAAAGGCCTCTGAGCAAAATTTGTCGGCCGTTTCACGCCCTGAGTTGAATGGGACGCTGAAGACCTGAGATGTTAAAGAGCGTCCGTAAATAAATCAATAAAAAAAACACATTGATCATTTAAAGGAGCGTATCAGGCATGCGGTGCTCAACATCACCTGCAATGCTAGAAAGGGTATTTCCTGAAGTAATGCATCCTAGGAGTTATGTGTGGAAGTGCAGGGTGATATGGAATAAACTGTAGATGCATTATGTGTTAGAGTTTACATTCACTGCATTGGTTTGAATCTAACTTGACTTTATGATCACTCTGTATTTCTTCTAATGCAACAGTAAATCTTAACTCACCTGGAGCAAAAATAAAATAACATTTCTCAGGAGTGTTTGAATATTAATGTTGAACTTTAAGAATGTTGTAGTAGTATGATAGATATTAATTTATATGTATCTCCGTATCTTTGCCCCTTTTGAAGAATGGACAAAATGGTAAAAGAAGTCAACTTGGTTGCATCAACCTAAGCAGTTTCGAAAATCTGTTGAAGGGCCTTTAGATTTATTATGACCACATCTTATAAGTTGATATAAGGATTCCCTGCCTTCAGCCATGTACCACAGCTCCACGAATGTCTGTTTCAGACATAGATGCCACATCTGCACACAACAGAGTGCAATTCCGGTCTATCGTATGCCTGAAGAATGTGTGTGAAAGTATTGTTGCATTGCATTAGAAACGACAGAGGAGAAATGTTCGATTCTCGAGAGCTGGCCGTTTACGTCTGCGTCTATAATTGTACACCTTCCACAGGAGGAGAGAAACGGGCGGCCAGCATGCACGAACATAGACGGCTTCCCTAACATTGTTTTGCATATAGAACACCCCAGTCCCTCATAAGGTCGGTTTCACTCCAGACGCCCAAAGCTCAAGCCACCGTCACACCGCACATCCCTCCTGGCATTGCGACCATGCAAAATATTCATGGAATGAAGTTAGTTGAAATGGGAAATAATATAATTATAGATAAAACAAAAAGAAGTACTAAAAAAACAAAACGTGGAAAATTCGCGTAGAGGAAATATTCATTCTAACATTGGCCAAAGCGACTAGGGAAAACCACGATAAATTGCAACAGCGGTCCCAAGGGATTTGAATCCGGGACTTTCCGAATGCGAGTACCAATCGTTATCGTTTGAACCACCTCGCTTGGTGGCATGCTGCTAAATAGCGCTCTACAGGTCTCAGCTGACTGATACAATTCAGTGACCATGGAGGGAGACAGAAATTTCGCATTTTGATTCTTGTTTTATTGTTGAAAATCTTACACATTTGCAGTTGCTCTTCGCTACTATGTACAAATTTTTTCATTTTATTTGTTTTATTTACTAACACTCTTTAACATCTCAGGTCACCAGCGTCCCATTCAACTCAGGGCGTGAAACGGCCGGTAAATTTTGCTCAGAGGTCTCTCTTTCAGGCTTGAGGTTCTTTATCGTACCGTAAATGTACGACACGGGACCCACGGCTTTACTGCCCTTCCGAAGGAAGCCATACTTAGCATTTTTACATCCGAAAAAAATCCATCGGTCTTGGCCGGTTTGAAACCGCGATCTTGGGTTCAGAAGGCAAGTATGGCTACCATTAAATCACCAGGACCGACATTATGTACAAATTGTTATGTGAAATAATATCATCCATTTAATTAAATAGCTTTATAAACTAATTTTGTAAGAACTAGTTAAGTTTATGATATTTCAATTTTATATTAGTTTATAGTTTATGTTCTTTTAAAACATTATTATTATTATTATTATTATTATTATTATTATTATTATTATTATTTATATTTTCTACACGCGTAATCTAACAAGAATAATATTAAATGTGTCGACCAAGTGTCTAAAAAGCCTTTCCTTTTTGTTTTTGGGTTACTTTATTTACTATTAATAATAGAATTGTTCATTCGGTAATTCTGGATGAATGTGAGGACTTGTGTTTACTTAATCAAATTACCTTCACTACCATCTTTGTTTGCTAGATCATTATAACTTCGTGTTAGAAATGTCACACATTTAAATTGTTAAAGGAACATATATGAGGATCTAAATATTAATTACTTTGTAATGAAAGTACTTGATCTTTCTACCATCATCATGTTCAAAATCCGCTACCTCCATGACTCACCTGACAGGATTTCGGTCCGAGCCAACTGATGCAGTTTCTCTTGTCCTGGAAGAGCGAATTTAGAGGCCCACGGATTCTTTACCTCTTTGGCGTCGTCATTAATTATCGGTTATTTCTGAGCAGATGCTACAAACTTTCAGGAATGATGGAGAAGGGCAAATGTATCGGTTTGAGATTAGAAACCCCGGTCCGGAAATGGTGGAGTGGAAAGTTATAAGCGAAATTCGTTGTGTGTAGGTGTAATATTTTTATTTATCTGTAAAACGTTCACAGGGTGCTACATTCACAACGGACGTTAACAGTGGTTTTCCCTGCTTCGATGCAGACATGACATTGTCACAAAGTTCCGATGAAACAGCCCCGGTGTCGTTCGAACAAAGTCACAGACAGCGAGAAGTCTTGCTAGGAGATCTTCAGTCTGGACTGATGTCTCGTACGCAAGATTTTTCACATAACCCCACAAGAAGAAATAAAAGGGGGGTCAGATCGGGTGAACGAGTTGGCCATGAAACGGGACCTCCTCTTCCCATCCACCTTTCAGGGAATGTCTGACGCACTTTTGAACTAGTAATCACAGACTGCAGAGTACAGACTCTCACATCGGACATGGCCATGTTCACGCCATCTGCATTCAAGTTCATGATGCACGCTCACATGCTAGTCGTGTTAGCAAATACATGTAAAGTCATATTCGTACAAACAACGATTCACAGGCTCTCGTATTCCACTGTTACATAGTATCCCACAACAATGTTGGCTTATAACTTTTGACTCCCGTCGTATATATATAATATAAAAGAAAACGAAGAATAAAGTAACAATATTAACATTGTACCAATTAACAGTAATTATGAAAGTAAAAAAGGATAAACACTAAGAAAAAGTCACACTCGAGATCGCTATATTTCGAACTCGTAAGATTCCTTCTATGGCAAGAAGACAAGTAACCCATTCTGCTATATAATTACTATTTAATATTATATATACTATTTATATTACTAATTCTACTATTATAATTACTGTTAATATATACCGAGTATATGCTTTAAAAGTTTGCAGTCTGCTTTTGACATAATAACAATGCATTGTTTCTTGGCATGAGAGGATGATTGAACTGTTTATTTTAGCAAAACAGCAAAAACAAACAGACCGAGTTTTCTGCAGGCAAATTGAGAATGAAACATATTTTTCATTTTGCTTCTTTATACTATTTAATTTCAGTGCAATACTATTTATTTATTGTATTGAAGCTAAATGTATTTGTATTAATAGTTAGAAGAAACAAAAATTGAGCGTACATATTGAAGGTTAACATGAAAAAATAAACGTACACCTAAGTAAAAAAAGGAGAGCTTGATCAGAAGGTTTACTGCTGTTCTAAAAATGTAATCATTGTGTCATTAGCTTACGTGTTGATTAAGTATGTTAAAGTGCAGATATATTGCTTTGCAATAAAGTATAGCCATAAAAGAGATAAGGACTTCGACAAGCATTAGAACCGCCATCTTGCTAGTTTTATTATGCAGAGGGTAAGATGCTAGTCATATCACGTTTCTGGAGGTTTCATTAACCTCCATGACAGGTTTTAGGTCGTCCAGAGCGTTTACTCTTAAAGTACATTCAACTTTCTCGTTCATTGATCACATGTTCGTTGACTTTCCTAAGCTATTAATGTTTTGATCGTGGTACATTAATGCGCCTTGATGATCCAGGCACTTCGACAAGAGCCAAAGTGGCAGCGTACATAAAACCAATATAAGCTTTTTAAGCTTCTTATGCTATTTTTTATATGTATATGCTCCAGGGGATATTGATATCTCTCTATCAAATGTGGAAACCTCTTTTTTTTTTTTTTTTTTTTTAAGTTGCTTCATGTTAACAGCAAAATTTTCGAAAATACATTTAAGTAAAATATTAACATTCGACCTCCTTTTTGAAAAGGTTCTCTTTGAAGGACATTTACAAAGACATTCACATTTTGGGTGAATTGTGCAGATAATTTTTTTCTTTTCTTTTTTAGTGGTGTTTAACACCCGTTTTTATTACTGAGGCACCACATGATACTTGAGATGAATGAATGAATGAATGAATGAATGGTGTTTAACGCCCGTTTTTGCTACAGAGGCACCACAGGCGATGGACACTGATGATACATGACATGAATGATACATTGGGAAAGGATTTATTTTTAAGGAAGGAATCGTTCCAGGCCTAAGTTTAGGGTACCTCCCCGGCATTTGCCATTTATGAGGACTGAGGAAAACCTGGAAAAAACCTCAGTCAGGAAGGACGGTCCTAGCGGGATTCGAACCCCAGATCTCCCGCTCACGAGTCCGCGCCTGAACGCTTCTCTGTGAACACACAAAAATACTTTAAGAGAGAAATAACGAAAATTAAAGGCGATAATTTTTTTTTTTGGTGATCACTGCAATTTGTATTTTGGGGGTCCGACGCCTAAACATTATTATTTGGAATACTTGAGAATTTTCTATGAGAGTAGCTTTCACATCATACAAAACGATGTGCTAAACAAATTTGCTACTCCTTCAGAAATGACTGGAAGTGATGATTTTATGGCCACATTGCCTCCATTTTGGGGTCGCATTCAAACTGTGGACAAAGCATGGATAAAACTATTCCTAGACAAAATAATAGGTAAAAATGTGTCCTCTCTGCTATATTAAAACATAATAGCCAGGTAACATTTTTGCATTTCAATTCCTTTGAGGGTGGGGAAGAAATAATTATGGCATACTAGAAACAAGATAACATTGTGATGAGAGTGTATTACTTTTCAGTACCGGACATTTCTTGGTAAAAGTATTACAAAATTGTGCTCTACTTGCAAGATAATGCACAAGCCGCAGAACTGATGAAGTTACCTTTGAATAGACTGATCATTTTCCATTATTTCCAAGACTAAATTGAGTTAAAAGGAATTAATACAATGAAAAGTACACAACTATTTTCAAATGCGCTGACTTGTTCCACGTTAAGCTAAAAAAAAAAAAAGGTACTATTTCCGCTTCGTTTTCGGATTTCTTGTTTCGTATAAAATTTGTTTTTGTATTAATAATACTCTTCATGGTGCTGGTGGACAGTGCCAGGTAGCAGGGGCGCGAATGTACGGAAAAGTAGAGGGGGAATACCAGCGTGGGTCCATGATTTTCCGGCCTAACCATTTTCTAGGTATGAAAAAGACAAAAACTATATTTCACTTTTTAATATAGTTACCCTTTATTGCAATACACTTCTTACATCTTTAAATTAATATTTCAATTCCCCCCGCCAAATAGTTAGAAGTCTTGTCTGCAAAATGAGCATCATCAGTATATATTGCTAAACTTTCTTTCTTTGAAGGTCCTTCTAGCGTTTTGAGAACAGGAAATAGTCACTGGGAACTAGATATTGGACAGTAGGGTGGATAGTATATATCCTTGAAGCCACAATTCTCCTAAGCTTCCTTTGCAACAAGAGCTGTGTGCACAGGCGCGTTGTCCTGTAGAAGGCGCACACCACCACTCAGCTTTCCTCTACTTTTCTCTTTGATGGAAGCACGTAGTCTGTGCAGTAGGCCAGCATAGTACTCCCCATTTATTATGGTGTTCCTCTCCTTGAAGTCAATGGAGAGTATTCCTTCACATACTCAAAAGATTGTAGCCATCATTTTCTTGGCTGACTGAATGACTTTCGCCTTCGCGGTGTTTCGCTAGGTTTACGCCACTCCATTGATTCTCTTTTGGACAAGGGGTCATAGTAGAGGACCACAGTTTTATCTCCTGTAACAATGGTTTGCAGAACTTCGCTCTCGTGCCACGGCAGAGCTCCAAAAATGCCTGACAACAGAAGACTCGTTGCTGCTTTTGGACTGAGGAAAGAAGTCTAGGCACCCATCTTGCACTAACCTTATTCATGTTTAAATGTTCATGAATAATTCGAAGGACTTTTGTTTTAGAAGGGTCCAACTTTGCTGCTATTTCTGTAACTTTGATCCGCCGGTCTTGCATAATTTCTCCTTCCACAAGAGCGATGTTTTCAGGAGTGAGCATTTCCAAGGGCCTACCTGTATGTTCTTCGTCTTTAATGCTTTCTCAACCCATTCGAAAAAGTTTGGCGCATTCTTTTACGGTAGAACATGAGGGGGATGCTTCCCCATATACACCGTCCAATCACTGTTTAATTTTATTTTGAGTAAGTCCTTCTTTTGTGAAGAACTTAATAACAGCTCGAAACTCCATTCTGAACATGTCACAATCTTCTACACATAGCCTTCTTTATGCAACTATATCTGAACAACTGAACACAATTACAGGTGTAATTATTTACTTAACAGATCATGTATGACATCAGATAAGAGTTTTGTGAAGGGGAGGCCGGAAGCTTATGGCATCAAAGAGAACCTTCAGTTTGACAGAGAAGATTTTTTTCAGTACTGTAGAACTTTATTATACACAATAAAAATGAAAACTATCAAGACAAAACCTAAGCGGCAACGTCCCCGTAATTCTGAATAAGAAATCAAATTATCGCAGGCTGTAAGTGGAAATCGCTTATTTTTAATCAATCAGCTTGATCGTAGATTCTCCCAACTTGAGAATTTAGAACACGTTCATTCATTACATCGCCAAAAGTTTCATTAATATCAGGGAAAAAATCTGAATTACCTACTCACTTTTAGTGCAATGCGGAAACCCATTGATCACCTTGGGTAAAAGAATGAACTAAGGGTTCTGTGTATATCAGCAGAAGATGATCACGAACTTGTTAACTCTATGTATAAAAATGGATTTTCTGAAGTGTGTAACTTTCCTACTGACTACTGCAAGCAACGCTTGCTTAACATGAAGGATTGAGTAACCGTAGTATGCTGCTAGTGTATAAATTGAAGGAGAGATACTCATTTTGTAATAAGAAACATTTTTACAACTCTTCAATTTGTTTTAACAGCTCACCCATACTTCAAGCTCAGCACAGTTACTTATAGTAATTTTATTTTTGTCTTTCCATCCCCTCGGAGCTGACAGCAATTCTAGAAAGCAACGCCTTGTTGTTGCAGCTGCCCTCTCCAACTTAAAGATATATGCAATCAATTGTGGCTTTTAAAAGCCAAGTTCTATTCATATGCAATCCGTAAAAGAAGAGGAAGAAGAAAAACAAGAACAAGAACAAGAAGAAGAAGAGTAAAATGTATAAAATTACTTTTATGTTCATTCCATAAATAAACTTTTATTTATTTCTTCAGTAGTTTCAACTTGATGGGTTTCTTGCTTTCGTTATCTTATTTTTTTAGTTTGTGACATTCATTCTTAAATTTTTTTGTATTTTTTTCTCTTGTTTCCTCAATTTTTGCATCACCTTGCATTCCACGTCTTTAATTTACTTTAATTTTTTTTTTCTTCTTTTCGTCAATTCGGGGTCTGAAATGTTTTCGTTGGCTCGTTAGTGTGTTTATTACACCAGTCAACATCATTTTCCTCCTGAAATGAAAATATGTAGTTTTTACTAATTATGAGGTGCTAAATACTAAAATGACAACAGAACATGTCGGTTTGCTCCAGATAAGCCGGTATTTATACCTTTGATATTCAATATTCTGAGTTCACATTGCATCCTAAGGTATCATTTATCAACTGTTTATTTCAATCTTATGTTGGGTACAATTTTGTGATTGCGCCATTGCCTTCACAACCTTGATAAAATGCGATGCAACAGTTTGGTACTGAGTAATCTTCTGCTCTATCAGCCAGTCTTAGCAATGCCTTAGTATTGAGCGATCTCTTGTAGTGTCATTAAGTCCTTATGTACATCCGGGCTATATTTTCATATACTACTATGTTCTTAGAAGTGAAAGTTGCAGTGGAAATATACAATTAAATTGCGGAAAAGGCAAGATTGAACAAGTCCTGGGCCCCACACATTTCTGGCGTGTGCTAGAAATCTTGCGAAATGTAAAGCGTGAATGCCGGGAGCCAAATAATCATTTAAGGGACTGCTACTTCTGTATGATACCGCCTATTTCTGGAGACATAGCGAGGGGAAAAAATGGACAATATTGCACCTAAACACGTCTGCCCTTGGAACAGTTCTGTACAGTGAAAAATTTGGTTCCCGCAGCGCATCGACTTATAAGACGAGGAGGGGGTTGGTGAATCTGACGATGATCCTTGAGTCGACCAGGCTGCATCATCTACTCAACACAAACAACACAAGAAGAACTTTATGATCATGTTTGCGATCTGAACCGGTCAAAGGAGAAAGCAGAGTTACCAGTATCAAATTTTCAACACTGAAAATACCTCGCAGAAAATTTCCGAGTGACTTAATTTCGCACTCGTCATACGCAGTTTGCGCTTCAAAAATAAGACGACACAATGCAGATGACCAAATGGAAGACATGCAAGAATTCATAGACTCCTCCATTGAGTCTTAAAGCGACTTTGCTACATAATAGAAACCAGTTTACATCTAGTCGGTCCTGGTGGTGTAGTGGTTACCATACTTGCCTCCTAAACCCAAGTACGCGGGTTCGATCCCGGCCAGGACCGCTGGATTTTTTCGGGCGTATGGCTTCCTTAGGAAGGTAAGTAAAGTCGTGGCACGATAAAGAACTTCAAGTCTGAAAGAAAAAGCCTGTGAGCAAAATTTGTCGGCCGTTTCACGCCCTGTATTAAATGGGATGCCGATGACCTCAGATGTTAAAGGGTATCCTTATAAATAAAATAATAAAAGTTTACATCTATTCCAATTGGGCACTGTGTTCAATACAGCAAGTATAGCTGGCATATAGTGACTGTGGTAATGGGTCTGCAATTGTACATACGAAGTACTGCTGTTTTTTGTGTGAATTTGATATCGAGAAAAGTATATTGTGAAACACCCACCACCGGAAAAGTCGCACAAAATACTGCTACCGTCTCTGCACATAAAACGCGGCCTAATGAACTTTTTTAAAGGCAATGGACTAGAAAGGCCACCTCCTTAATGAGTTCCTCTACTTAGAGAAGTTGAAATTAAAGAGGGGGTTTTGTGAGTCCTCAGATTCTACATCTCTTCAGAGATGAAAAGTTTGATAGCTTGCTACATTGTGTCGAGAAAGTCCTTCAGAGGCGTTTAGTCTGGTCAACTGACATTCTCGGAAACGTAAGGCAAAAAACTACAAAGAACTGGTTGAGAACATGTCTACGCATCATAAACTCGGCTGCAGTATGCTGCATTTCCACTGAGATGTTTTCCCGAATAACTGGTTAGTGATAAACATGGAGAACGTTTCCATAAGGTAATAGCAACAATGGAGAAAGGATTCCAGGGAAAGTGGTCCATTTCCATGGTGCTGACTGTTGCATGATTGCTAAGGAACCCTGAGCATTTATACAAGAGGCAGGCAAAGTGACACTGGATGTAAACGCGTACATGAACCCTTACATCAGAAACTATTGCAGATCTCGCATAAACAATAACCAATTGCCTTTCTGCGTCGTTTATTTTGTCTTCATTTGACACAGGTCCGTCGCAGTATATAATTGAGGGGGGTTTTCAACCAACAACCTTCATTGTACAGGTGCGGCAGAAACAATCACCCATTTTAAATCGTGGGCTATTGTTGGTCACGGCTTCTTAGAGAGATGACGTTTGCACCTTTGCGTAGTGCAGTTCAAAGCATTTCCTGGCCGCTCGCTTCACTACACAGCACTACTTGATAGTCAGCATGGAATGAACATGGTACGTTTGCAATTGAAACGATATTCAAATGTCGTGATTGAGTCGTGAGAACACAGCTTTTGTTTCGGCAACAAACAAGCCACCTGGTGGGTTACCTACGGTTCGCACTCCATAAACGTGGCAACAGTAAGAGCTGCTTTACAGCAAAGTCCAACGCTATCAGTTCGTCGGCATTCACTACTATCCCATATGTTAAGGGCTTGCGAATGCTGA
Organism: Metallyticus violacea; assembly: GCA_030762175.1. Classification (NCBI taxonomy): domain Eukaryota; kingdom Metazoa; phylum Arthropoda; class Insecta; order Mantodea; family Metallyticidae; genus Metallyticus; species Metallyticus violacea. The sequence goes on along the minus strand of CM060842.1, from coordinate 123,223,367 downwards.
CGAAATGATCGCGTTAAATTTTGCTCTTGTTGCCATGTTTATGAAATGCGAACTGTAGGTGAGTTACCAGTTGGCTTCTTGTTTGGAGCAGATGTCATGAACTGCCTGAACCATCTCGCCTTCCGTGACGGAGCTTGTCCATTCCAACCGATGTCGAACGTTGCCGAAACAAAAGTGCATTCTTACGGCACAATCACCGCATTTGAAAAACGTTTCAATTGCAAACGCACCATGTTCATTCGACCTGTACCCCATACTAACTGTCAAGTAGCACTGTGTAGCGGAGCGAGCGGCCAAGGTCATGTAATATGACGTACAGAAAATGCTTTGAACTACACTGCGCAATAGTGCAAACATCAGCTCTGTAAGAAGCTCTGACCAATAATAGCGCACGATTTAAAATGGGTCTTTATTTCTGCCGCACCCTATTTATAAGTAAAGGAGTAAATGTAGCAACTTTTAATGAATGAATGAAATATGGATGGTTAGATGGATAGAATAACGAAAGAAAATGAAAGACATGTTAAAGAAAGCCTTGTTGTGCATGTTATAGTCTTATATATTTACTTGAAATGTCAGAAATTTCCATTTTTGGAGCAGTTAACCGTCAGACAAAATGAATTTTCTGAAACGTCGAAATAAGTTGCTCATTTAAAAATAAAATGATTTCACTTGAATTGAGTAGGGCTTTTTATTATCATCTCTAGCGAGAAAGAATAGAAAATGCTACAACATGCAGCAATTATTAAATGTTTTAGACTTGACTAGTATTCTGTGTCACATAAATAGCCATTTATAACAATTAACTTCTAATTACGAAGGCTATGTTGTTACAAACGACCACTAGGTGGCGCTATTGAGGTATGTCACTACTATTTTTGTAGCAATTGACATTTGTTATTGTAAAAAAAATAGTTGCAGCCTAGAAATTGACCGAATAGTTTGTTTACAGTGAGCTTTGAAACAAAGCAATTTTGTGAAAAAATGGAAAATACACGTGAAGTTTTTTGCTAGATACCTTGTTACGATTTTAGTAAAGGTCTAACTCAACAGCAATACACAGAATCGCTCCCTTCAACTTTGATAATAAAGACCATCAGAAAGGACTGTTTACAATTGGTTTGCAGAATTTCGTCGTGGTCGTGCGCCCGCCAGTGATGCACTTCGTGAAGGTCGACCGAAACCGATCGTGATTAAAAAACATCGACGCTGTGCGCAACCTGATTGAAGAAGATCGGCATGTGACTTACAGTGAGATAGAGACATCCTGAAGCATATCGAAGACTGCAGTACATTCGATTTTGCATAAGCATTTAGCTGTGAAAAAGTTCTGTTCCTGATGGATTCCAATAATTTGAACGAAGTTCATAAAACGCTCTGTTAAGTGGTGTAATGAAATACTCAAAGAATTCCTCCAAGGAACTGCAAAATCCGAAAACATCATCACAAGTGACGAAACTTGGGTATATTCGTATGAACCGGAAACTAAGCAACAATCCGCTGTTAGTGCGTTCCAGGATGAGCGGAATCCCACAAAAGTTGTTCGTTCACGAAGCACTTCCAAGAAAATTACGTTTGTTTCTTCGGTTGTACTGGAACATGTCGCAACCATTCCTTTAGACGATGGAAGAACGGTTAATGCTGAATGGTATACAACAATTTGTTTGTCGGAAGTCAGAAAAAACAACCGAAAACCTCGCATCATGATAAAGTCAGCTCTCATACAGCACGTCAAACAATTGATTATTTGAAGGAGAAAAACATGGAATTAATGTCTCATTGCCCGTATTCACTTATTTATCACCTAACAAATTCTTTTTGTTCCCGAATGCGTGGAAAGCGATTTTCATCACCTTTGTTGAAGCCTTTGAGTAAACCTGACTGGTGTATAAACGTTTGATGGTAGGTTTCGCTAGTAACAATCAGGTATAACTTATATGTTGAACTTTCTAGAAAATAACTTTTAAAGCATAAGCATAGTTAGTGTGCTTCAAAGCAGGCATTTTCCTCTTATAACGTGCTCCAACACTTGCAGGAAAGGTGAGTGCTTTGGGGAAATGTCGGATGGCTTTCCGTTACAGTAGCACACGATACTTCATTACTCTTTGTCGGAACTGTGGAGTGTAAATAAACATAAGCTGGCGTTACGCTGCACTCGGGGTTTCGAGTCATTTCCTGTATAAAAGAGCTGTAAAAACAAGCACAGTGCATCTGTTGTACCAGCACTCTCAGCTGAACATATTCCGACAGCAAACGAGAACCAGATGCGCACCAGCACATTAATCTATCGTGGCGTTGCAGTTGCTTCTTCAAATTAAATGTAGGGAACACGGCGTAAGTCAACCTTATTGTTTTGCATGGTGTTATTACTTCACTGGAACCTGTATGTACATTATTCACTGTTCTCTATTGGTGCGGTATCTCCCGCTAGAGTCACACAACATTAATCCCGTCAACTTCAAAACGTCACTGTCCCAAACATGACTGCAAAAGAAAAGAGCTATATGAAGAGAACATTCTTGAATTTATTTAACAAGATTTACAATTCAAAAGGCACTGCGAGAGACTTTAATTTAAAGAAGTGCACATAGGATGATAATTGCAACAGCTAAAGAGCATCGAAGTGTTTAGCGTCGTGAATTATACATTTATTACATTAATGGAAAAAAAATGCATAACATATTTCCCCAGAATAGACAATATGAAATTACATGGAAAATATATCCCAAAACAACAAGTAGTGTTATATAAATATTGATGCTAAAATATAATATAATAACCTCACATAATATATTAAAGAATGTTTGCCAGGGTTTTCACCTCAAAAACCACGAAGGAAAATTCCCTTGTTAACTTTCACAAAATCGGTCAGATAACGTATCATATAAAACCTTAGAAAGTGTGTCAAAGAATCTTCAAAAGCCGAAAAAGAATTCTACAAAATTAGTACCCAAAAATTGACGGAATGTAAGCCAAACAAATTTTCCATGAATTCATTCATAAGCAAATAAATCTTTATTTAATTTTCTTCAAAACGTTTAAAAAATATGAAACAAAACGTTTAATCTCGAAACAATTTAACACAAGAACCCTTCAAAGCAATTAACACCTACAGGCATTAAAAATAGTTTTCTCAAAGGAAGTTCCCATTTTAATGAAACTCCTCAATTATACAACTTAAAATGCTGAATATATAGATATGCCATTATATAAACGTTACTACAAACTTTAATGTTTATATTCGTGTATCAGGCGAATAGGTGAATAGTGAAGGCACAAAACATGAGTATTTTTACAGCCGTAGATACAATTTGTAAACGTAATAACGAAAACGTGTCTACAACTTAAAAGAAAGCAAATATTCTATTTCCGCCTAAGTATGGACAACATACTAACCACTGGATAAATGAAAGTGGAGTTGGCAATTGCACTAACAAATTTTGCAAACCTCTGATTCTCTCCACCTGTGCAATAACCACATAGCCTTCATTGTACAGGCACAAGAATGATATAAAGAATTAAAACCGAGCAACCACTTGCTCGGGTAAATGAATAACAACCACGGTTCTAGAGAGAGAATTTCAGGAAGTGAAATCATAAGGCAAAAGGAAAGAAGCAGTAAAGTGCCGGACAAGTAATTTCATTCAACAATATTTTACATAGTTTGTTGCAGGTTAAAACAATAGTGTCAAGCTTGAATGCTTTCTCTATTTTTAACACACAAAAATATCAAGTTTTTTTTTTTAAGTGTAGATACTGAATACTATGTCCAGTAGCTTTTAGAATTGAAAAGCATTACACATCATAGACACTTCCAACGTAAGTCGATAGGTGAAGGATTGCGAAATTCTTATAGTACATTAAACACATTGCAGCAATTATCTGGAGTAAAGCATAATTACTTTTGAGACAGAAATTCGACACAATGTGGGTGACTTGTTCTGAGGCCTACTAAGTTATACTGTATTTTATTTTTTATTTATTTATTTTAATATTTATTTCCTACCAGATAACGAATTCTACCATCGAATAGATCAAATGGAGAAAATTTAGGTTACACAATAGCTGATGATGAACGGTAAATTGCATCCCAGAACTAAACTCAATGCAAGATCTCCTTCACACAACTTGGGGATTTTATGGACTTAAAGAACCGAGAGAATCACTTCGCAATTTCATCGACTAGATGGTGCGGCTCTTTAGTTCATGAAGATGAAACATTTCAAGATGTATGTGACCAAACTTAATGCTCAGGCACCTTTGGTATAATTTTCCTTACTTCTTTCTAAATGGGGGAGGGGAGAATCGCATTTAAGGAGAATAATGTGTGCTCACACTGATAAGCCAGCCTGTAGCTTAGTTAACTTGAATTAAGTGTATAAGAAGGCATTTGCTCGAGCGAGGCACTCAAGACTTCCCGTCGCTGCATCAGTTACACACATCACAAGTTCACATCAGTTCTCGTAGTTAGTTCAGATAATCAGATACTCTTTGGTACAGCTTCTGGTGCGTGAAGTTATACATGCAGAATAAGCTCTATAATCGACAATAAGTTCCACTTCGGACGCAGTTCTCAGTTCGTCTCCTTGGAACTTATACTCGGCGTAGTTAAGTTCCGTCGTACGCAGAACACCAGAGGACGCGAAACACCTTGCGAATAATAAATTACAACAAATACCCAAATTTACTAATCGTGTGATTATTAATACAGCTGATATCCTCTTCCAGTCCTGTTGAGCAAGGCTCACAAAATAGCGGAACAAAATCATGAGTTATTGTCATGAAGCGTGGACAACAACACTAAGGCTATATTTACTCAATCAGTGATACACCGCTACAAAATATGGTTATTCGAAACTAAACCGCTTCATAATTAGACACCATCGTGTCCCGCTATCGACGAAACCGTTTCAAACTTTTGAAACAAATGAATAACAACAACAGCACAGGAAAGCCACTATATTACAAGAAACAAGCAAGCAAATAATTCTTGAAATAGAAGCCGTGAACAAGAAAAATGTAATTGAAACCCCGAGTTTCATAACATCACAAGTCCATCTTTTGGCTGTGTATGTGCCTGCGTGTATGTAAAAAAACATAACTAGAAAATCATAAACGGATAAAACACTATGAAAAAATCGCAGATTTGCAGTCGCTATATTTTGAACTGTTTTGAGTTCTTCTATGGAAAGAAGACTTCTCAGTACTTTAATCTTTTCTGCTTTTCTAGTTACATTGTTCATATTATGCATATGAATGTACAGCTGGTATGTGTACTAACATTTAACATCTAGATTTAACATTTAACCTAGATTTTAGTCCTTTCTGTGCAGTATCCTTTAAGTTTTTAATTTCTCAGTCTTCATTGAGTACTTTTAGGGTGCAGTCTTTTTTAAGATATCATTATATCACTTAGAGCACAAGCCTTTTTTCCCCCCCTCCTGCATGATTTCTTAATTCTACCAAAGACTAGTTCTGGAGCCATTTTGCTATGTCCACATACAGGAAAGAAATGAAGAATATTCTTAAATCTTGAACTCTTTCCAAGAATGCTATGAGTAAGTCAGCAAACTTGTTTGCATCCTTTTGAAGACTCTGTTTTCAGCCGGGCATAGAAAACAATATTTATCTTGTTTTGCTTATTAACAAGGATCATGATGCACAGACTCAATAACCATACTTGACTAGCACAGAGCATTTCGCTCACTGGCAGTTCTGGAAGTGCCTGGCTTTGCTGCATATCGAAGACAAGATTCATAATTCTATAAAACTGCTTTTCACGAAGTTTATGCGACTCTTACTTCATTTGTTCTTCCCCAAACATTTCTCTGATTGTATTTCCATGAGACTAATCTTACAAATGGAGCATGTGTCAGACTCAAATGATAGATTAAAATATTTATAGAATACATCCATGCATTTTGGTAAAGAGCGTAGTTTGAAGCTGTGTACCCTTATTGTCTCTCACCTGAACATTCTTTTACCCCTACTTCATCACCATCCATTCTGATTTAACTGGAAATATTTCTTCTTACCAACACCATTGATAACATCTCTAAAAGTAACCCGTGTACGACAGTGGAGTTGGTTGCAGGATTATAAACAGCCAATCAAAGAAGAAACATTGTTACAATAATGAGTAACACAGAATAAAGTACGTTCACTTCTGTTATTGCCAACTGCTCGGTATGAAACTAAAGTAAAGAAGAATGTATTGCGTTTGTTGACTTTTGTTTTAGTTCTCAGATTGCATATATCGTTTTTTGCTAAACCCCCGTAAAGTTACCTGCTTCTATACACGATATTTGTAGACTTTTGCTAAAATGTGATTCACTTAGGCCTTGAAATCTTCCTTCATTTAAAAAATAAAGTTCTTTCATAATTTATCATTAATTTCATGGTCACCAATATCCCACTGCCTATGCTGCCTCAGTAGTAAAAACGGGCGTTAAACATCATTAAAATAATAATAATGATGATGATGATGATGATGATGATGATGATAATTCCTACATTTCTAATTTCAGTATTTCAGGAAGAAGGTGTTTTAATCGACTAAGGAAATGGTTGTTATAGGTTTTCTATGTTCATGAACTGCATATTAGATTCCATATAATTAAAAGTTATAAAAAAAGACTCTAAATTTAATATGTGTTGTAAATTATACGGAAGACCAGAAGTTTGGCTAACAGGAGTGATCTGTTCAATTTTAAAAAAGGAGATATAAATAATTTGAATATTTATAGAGGCACTGGCCTTCTTCAAACAGTATATAAAATATATGTAAAAATAATCTGGAGAAGATTTAAATATTATTACTGAAGTACTGGTACAGGAAGAATAAAGTGGTTTTAGAAAAGAGCGGTCTTGTGCAGTTTGTATATTTACGGTGGAACAATTAATATAGAAGAGAACGGATTTACCTTGCCCACTTTCACATTATTTTTACATTATGAAAAAGCTTTTGATAGGGTTCTCCGAAATAAACTATGAACTCTAATGCAAGAGAAAGGATATCCGAGTCATCTTATCATAGTAATTCATAGTAATAATATTAATAGGAATTAAGATTGACAATGCCGTTAGAATTGGAAACAAAACAGAAGAAATGAACCAAGGTGTCAAACAGGGAAGGCGTTTATATATAGGCGAATCACTTAAAGAGTGGAAAAACTATTCTACTAGATATAAATTGAAAACAATTTTATTTGCTGACGCTCAGGATATTTTTGAGAAAACGAAAGATGGTCTACAGAGAAGTGTTACTAACCTGAAAGATATCGTGGAGACCATTAATTTAAAGATTTCAACACCAAGACAAAATAAATGGCTTTTACAGGGAACAATCATGTAAGTTTTTAAGGTAAGGAATAATAGAACAAGTCTCTAGTTTTAATTATCTAGGTTTTAATGTGTCATATAATAAAAATTAAGATTTGAACATAAAACTAAATAAACTAAGACAAATGAATGGAACAGTAAGAACAAGACGTCAGAAGCAACACAAATGAAGTTCTATAAAATAATGACAGTGCTGATGGGCAACATATGGGAGTGAAAACTGAACTATGAATAGGACAGACAGAAAAGGAATAGAAACTGCACAAATGAGATTTTTAACAGCAGTAGCAGGACTTACTCTCATAGAGCAACAAAGAAATGAAGAAATTCGAAAACATATATATATATATATATATATATATATATATATATATATAGTAAATGAAAAATTAATGAAAATTAAAATAATTGGTATCAACATGTATTAAAAATGAAAGAAGAACGGATACCAAACATTTGATTAAATTATAAACCTAGAGGACATCGCCTAGTAGGAAGACCAAAAACAAGATGTTTAATTGAGGACGGAACAGGTCGAAGCCTTATGGAAGAAGAAGAAGATTATTGAGTTGGTAAGCACACATGTAAAAGCGGACAGCCTCCACCCAAAGATCTGCAACTGTAAGCATTTCCTTCCTGACCTCTATTCCAGCTGCGGACTGTACGTGGCAACGTTGGCACAACTGCGTCTGAGTGACTTTCTGCTGAATAAATCACAATTGTTGCCCAGACCGCAGTCTGTCTGTTCTCATTATATGCGGCTCACTGCCTCCCACTTACCACACAATGTTTGCAAACTTCAGCAGTCCCTCCTGGATTCTGTTGGGAAACCAGAATGAAGCAAGCTGCACAAATGCAATGGCTACTCACCGTTTTAATATATTAATTATCATAAGAGGTGTAAATATGGATATGGTTCCTTCTTCTCCTGGCTGAGAGTTGAACTTGAAAACTAGAGTTGAGCTTGAAGGATATTATTAGGAAAGAAAAATAGAAGACTTTTCATTACGTGAATATCTGGAAGTAAGACGGTAATGGGCGAAAAAGCAATAAAGAACTAAGGAAGAGGGAGAAAATAACTCACAGTAAAGTATATTAAGTTTTATACGGTGAAATTAGAGAGATGGTTGTTAAGATGAAAATTATTAATGAAGTTTTATATAAAAGAGGTAAATACTAATCCCTCATCCTAAAAAAATGATGAGTGACTATATTTGGCAGCAGAGAGAAGTAACACTAGCAACAATGTTTTCATTACCAATCACCCCTCAATTCCTGAAGATATCTGATTCCATCAAAGTATGAAACAGTTTTTAATTGTAGAATTTATATTGTCGTCCAACGTTACTTTTTCTTTCCAATATTAAGAATAATACATACACGTTTTTGCAGACGTGTATTTTAATTTGAGTAATATGAGTAAAGGAAACTGAGGAGCGTATTTTTCAAAACTCAATTAATGCATTTTTTTTTATCGAAATTGAATTATACATCATAACAACACAATTTTCACCTATCACGTCGTTCTGTGAATCACATTTTAGCAAAAGTCTACAAATATCGTGTATAGAAGCAGGTGAATTCATGGGATTTTAGCAAAAAAACGATATATGCAATCTGAGAACTAAAACAAAAGTCAACAAACGCAATACATTCTTCTTTACTTTAGTTTCATACCGAGCAGTTGGCAATAACAGAAGTGAACGTACTTTATTCTGTGTTACTCATTATTGTAACTATGTTTCTTCTTTGATTGGCTGTTTATAATCCTGCAACCAACTTCACTGTCGTACACGAGTTACTTTTAGAGATGTTATCAATGGTGTTGGTAAGAAGAAATATTTCCAGTTAAATCAGAACGGATGGTGATGAAGTAGGGGTAAAGAATGTTCAGGTGACAGATGATCTGGAGACAATAAGGCTACACAGCTTCAAACTATGCTCTTTACCAAAATACATGGATGTATTCTATAAATATTTTAATCTATCATTTGAGTCTGACATATGCTCCATTTGTAAGATTAGTCTCATGGAAATACAACCAGAGAAATGTTTGGAGAAGAACAAATGAAGTAAGAGCTGGTCGGTGATCGCATAAACTTCGTTTTTTTTTTTTTTTTAATGGTGTTTAACGCCCGTTTTTACTACTTGGCACCCAGGCGGTGAACACTGATGATACATGAGATGAAATGATTGAGAAAGGTTTTTTTTTTAAGGAAGGAAACGTTCCAGGCCTATGTTTAGTGTACCTTCCCGGCATTTGTCAATTATGAGGACTGAGGAAAACCTGGAAAAACCTCGGTCAGGGAGGACGGTCCTGGTGGGATTTGAACCCCAGACCTCCAGCTCACAAGTCCGCGCCTTAACGACCTCGGCCACCCGTGGCGGTGTATATATATACTTCGTGAAAAGCAGTTTTATAGAATAATGAAAGTTGTCTTCGATATGCAGCAAAGCCAGGCACTTCCAGAACTGCCAGTGAGCGAAATACTTTGTGCTAGTCAAGTATGGTTATTGAGTCTATGCATCATGATTCACGCTGATGAGCAAACAAAGGGAGAGAGAGCTTGTTTTCTGTGCCTGGCTATTCTTCATTTCTTCCCAGCCCGTGGACGATTCCAGACTAAGTTTTTGGTAGAGCTCAATGAAGACTGAGAAATTAAAAACTTATAGGATACAAAGTACTAAAATCTCGGTTACTATTCACATCTCATTCAAGAAAGTAAAGAACAATGTGAATGTGCGCGTGCTCCGGAGATCCTGGACAAAACCATGTCATTCAGCACTACTAATGTATCACGGTAACATATGGTTAGCAAACCATAGAAAAAAGATATTTCTGCACTTAGTAAAATATTTTGAAGTACCGGATGATACAATTGAATTGTACAAAGATGTTCTCATATCTGACAATGTCTAGATATGAGATTAGGAATGATACAATGATTGTAGTAGCTAAGGTTATTGTACTGTATGCATTATTAAATCATTGCATTTAACATGTTTTTCGTTTTGTGCTGGAATTTTGTTTTTGCATTTATTTTCAATAAAGTTAAAAAAACTTAAATTAAAAAACACACATGTTAAATAAAAGTGTAGTATGTAATAATGCATGCCAATATTAAACTATGAAACGTATTTATGCATAGGAATTTTTGTAATAATAAATAAATAATAGCTGTTTCACACACATTAAAAAATTTGAACACATAATTAGAACATCTTTTCTCTCTTACATGTATGTGTATTTATAAATGTGAATAAATCATCCTGTAATACTGGAGAAAATATTACATCTCAATTAATAAATAAAACCACTCATTTCCTTAAAAAAATCAATATTCAGCATTTATCGAATTTAAAAAAGAACGCTTCTCAAATTTCCTTTCCAGTTTTTCACTTTAGAATATTTATGTGTATGTGGCATTCCTGTTGAAAATGAAGATGATTAATTTGAGTTTTGTATTTGGGCTAAGTGCCTTAAAATTCAATACATTATGTCCATTTAATGTGTGTGTTTTTTTTC